>CM042426.1:17662941-18122941 GCA_023631565.1 Gymnocephalus cernua | reverse complement strand
AGGGTTCACCAAGTTAAATTTAAGACTTTAATACCACAAAGAAAGCAATTTAATACCTATTTACAATCATATTGGCCAAAGTATGAAAGTATGATGGAAAACCAGTAGGGACAATATGGCCTAGAATTCTTTATTATTATATCAATTTTTTTTCCATTACTTCCCAGCAGTATATAATAATAATTCCTTACAATGTAATCAGTTAAATTAATGTGACCTGTACCCAGAAACGCAGAAGAAAATGCAAAGATGAATTAACCAATTATTCATAAGAAATGTATTTAACTTTTTGCTAAAATTGACATTTTTTGCCCCGATTCCAATCTGAACCCTCTAACATTAGGTATCCACCGTTACCAAGTCCGATCCAATAATTATATTAATTTAAGGGGCTCGATACGATTCATTAAAATATGTACAGATCTGATACTGATTCTTTGGATCAGCTCGGTACATCCCTCGTTAGGACTGGTGATTTTCTTTTACTTTTGTTTGTGTGCAACCAGAACATGCTACATTTCTCATGCTTACTATATAGCATCATGCCAAATATTGATGCAGAACTTGAAATTATGATTGAAATAGTTTCTCTGAGGACAGACAAATGCCACCAATGATCTGCCCTGAATCTCACCTGCGGGACTCCTTATCCATGTCGTCCCCTATCCAGGTGTAGGGCTGGACAGCCACCAGAGTAGACACGTCCACCTCCTGAACATCATGAGTGGAGGCCAACACTATCTCGTTGGAGTTAGACTGGAAAAGGGACAGAGAGGGACAAGGAGGGAGGAAGAGCATTAAAGGTGGACTTGGCAAAAGTTTCCTCCAATTTCCTAGAAAGAAAATGATATATATGCATACATTTTTAGAGGAAGGAAAGGGTTATGTAATTCGCTACTGTCCCAGAACGTCTCTATTTACCCTTTACTTAGTGCCAATTTAAATAGTCCTTTCCAGAAAACGTCCTAGGAAATAATTAGGAAATTATGAACACACACAACTTACCTTATTGATGGCAAATGCCATGATTATATCAGACTCCTTATGAATGATTTTAGCTTTGCCTCCTGGGTAGCCCATATCTGCCTCCACCTGGAAAAGCCAAGAAAACCAATACATTAAGGTTCAAAGGTTAAAGCTACAGTAGAGGACTCCTAAGCCTGTTCTTCATAAATTCAGTGTCTTCCTTGAGGAGTAGGACGGAAAATATATATACTTCCAAAACACTTGCTTTGGGCCATCAAGTTACTCCAAACATAATTCCCACTTTATGTAAACGTAGCGCAAAGCCACATTCTCCAGTGGAGATGAGTAATCACATGTAAAAGGTAATCAAATATTGACAATTTGACTACTGATTCGGGATTTCCTGGTGACAACACTTTCCATGATTAGCAAGCCTTTCACAGCCCTGACAGTGAGCATGCAAGTTAGTTAGTAGTTCTACTGTATGTGCCAACTCTCTTAAGGGGAGCTTTTGTTTTGGGCCCAGCAGAATCAGTCCAGCTAGAGAGGAGAAAGGAGTGAGAAACACAGGGCAGTCGTGTTAATGTTAGGTATCGGATGTCAGGTTATGTGAGTGATGTCATACTGTAGGTGTCCCAGTGAAAGGAAGAGATTAGATGTTAGATTTAAGCCTTGGAGCCTGATTTTATGCCAGAGCAGTCACAATCGGGCCAAGCTGGGGAGGAGACAGTAAGAACTTCAACCAAAAGGCGCTACCTCTAACCGTAACATGCAAACCCTGTGCAATTGGTGCACACTACTTTATTTAAAGTTTAATGCACTTTCATGCTCCTTCAAGCTTGGCTTTACAGTGACTCTCCCAAAAAGACAGACGGACAGACAGAGCCAGGGCCTTGGCTGGTACAGTAAATGATACTACCTTATAGGGACTGCTAGCTCCTGCTATGCAGTTTGGGCTTATACGGTCCATATGGTTCTCTACAGACTACACAACACACACACACACACACACACAGGCCATATAGACACAGAACACACCAACACGGCACAAGACAAAACATGCACAAACACAGAAAAATAAAACATGGAATGAAAAGAAAAAAAGGTTGACATGATCTTTGATGTACACTGTACAATATGAATAACTCGAAATACAGTCCTCCTCATGTAGCAGGATAAGTGGAAATATCAACTATGGATCTGGGCACTACAGTTTAATTAAAAGTAATTAATCAGGTTAGCAAATTAATTTAGTAAAATTAAGAAACCAAGCAAATGGGACCATAATGGATAAGATTATTGTCTAATTTTGGATGGGCAGCTACAGCAGCAGTCTGTCATGAAAGAGATTACATAATAATGACATCTAAGAATGCAGTGAACTGTCCAATACTTGATTTCAGAAGTCTAAGGAGTCAAAGCAATGATAATGACAATAAAACAAATATCAACAACAAGAGAGATAAATGCTCAGTGAGCACTTCTCTGTGTATAACAATATATTAATTTACTAAGGCAAATGATAACATTTTAAGGCCTCGGATAAAGACCTCTATAAATCACCATCCCCAGTCTTAAGTGTCTTGCAATGCAAAAGACTGTGGATAGTGTGTAGATTCTGTTTTGCATTCTTATGGGTAACTAGCGATAGGCATGCTGTGCAAAAAGAATTAAAGTGAAATTAAAATACATACTGAATTGGCCCATATATAATGTTCCTGACTTTTGAAATACCTTTCATATTCAAAAACCAAACGAATAGCAACATTACATTCTTATTTAGGTATTTCAATAATTAAAACCTTTAATAATGAACAGGACTTTGTTCTGTTTTTAGTCACATATTTGCACACTTCACAACTTTTCTCTGACTGTATTTTTTTAGGCTTCTGCTGTCTTCTAACATGACATGCTGTCACTACATTTCTTGGCTGCATGTCAGTTGTTTGATGACTATTACATATCTCATCAATCACCATCATCATGATAATCTTTAAGCTACTTTTTTCAACACTGTCACTTTTAATATGTCGATCTTGGCAATTTAGAGTTTAGTGACAGTAACTAGAGCCAGTCAAAAGGGTCATTTTGTTTTATAGATCACATTTAAACCTCTCATAGTTAAATGTGAGACAAACCCACTAATACAAATGATCTTATTTTATCTTATTTTTTTGAGGCAATGCTTGTATTTAGGCCAATACAGTAATTGTGTTAGGGGAAATAAAAAAAAATTAAAAGCAAACATTCTGGTGTAACATGACTTGTTAAATAAAACAATGGTGGGTTTAATCATCATGGCTAATGAACACTGAACTGAAGAAAAAACAAGCAGATATTTGTACATGCATGTGGACTGCTGACCTCACTCTGCTTCCTTTTCTTAGTAAAGATGTAACGGATCAAAGTCTCCTGAAGAACTTCCTGTTTGACCAGGAAATGCCAAAGACGTCGGGCTGGAAAGGACTGATGGTTCTTTGTCCTGAGAGAAAATATATGGACAAACATACGTCGGTCACTTATGAAGGCATCCACTTATGTCATGGTTTATCTTCAATTGAATGGACTACGATATGAGTGACTGAAATCTGTTCTGTGTTATGTGCATTATGCATTATATGCATTTAAGCATTGTTGATGTGGAAAGGGCAAATAAAGCCAAAACTATTTTATTATTGTAGTTTCCTTTCCTCTGTATCATCTAATATAATCCACCTACTTAAACCATGTGGACGTTTGTGTGCTGTACAGTATTTAAATAACTTGTTTATTGGTCTAATTCTTGGGTGCATCCTCTTTGATTGATCTATTTGTTAGTGAATAAATTGTACCTAGGTGGGCTCCTGAGCTACACTAAAGTTATTTTGGAATATGAGTTAGTTTGTGTTAGCGTTAGTATTGCAGTGGTAGTACAGTAAACCTTTCATTTGTTGTCATTCACTCTTTCTAAAGTAGTGTTAATGTTAGGATTGCCAGAATCTATTCTGAAGTCAAATAAAACGATGTAAAATGCTCTTGCTTACAGCCCTAGTGTGTGTGAGAGTGTGTCTATATTTTTGTATGTATAATTTAATACTCACTTGAAGGGTGTGTTGTCTGGCTCCAGCATGGCCTTGTGTCGGAGTATGGCGGGGCCACCTCCTGCGCTAAGGTCAGTTGGGTAAGTGTTGATGTAGTTGGGAGGCGGCCCGTCAAAGCTGTTCATTCGCTCCAGCAGAAGCTGCTCCCAGTTCTCTATAGTCTTTAACACAGCGTTGCTAAGGGGGGAGATGACTGGCAGGTCTGTGACAAACACATGTAGATTTACAGTATATACTCTGTACAGGCAGCGCCGACGACACTGACTTGTTCATTTATGTATATTTATACAAATGATTATCAAATTATACTAAAGTATTTCAATGCATCTTCATAAAGAATACATCTTATTATATATTAGATTTAAGGATGTGTTTGGGATCAATGGGGAGGATAGTGGGTACCTGTGAAGTCAAGGCCAGTGAGAGGGAGGAAGTTCTTGACGTTGTGATGAGCCAGTTTCACCATGACCAGGCGGATCAGAGCCCAACTATGTACCACACAGACAGACATGCAAGTTTAAAATCTAAAGCAAAGTCTCCGAACTGCATGGCAGAAAAATAAAACAGGGTGAGACGCACCTGTAGGAGTTGGGGTCAGAGTGCTCCGTTATCTGTGTGTCAGAAAGAAAGGCGTCGTCATCGTCTTCTTCATCCTCTGCGCCGCTTTCGTCTGAGTCACACAGAGCATTGCTGTCTGACAGCGGCAGGAAGGGCTGAGAGGGAGGAAATAATGAGGGAAGAGAAAAAGTAAATGAAAAAGGCAGATGGAGAGTGAGAGATTGAGGATTAACTTATTAATAACCTTCAGAGTATGAGTCACAGATCTCATTAGTCGACTCCACATATGTGGAATTTAATGTCTTACTTTGGCCACAAAGTAGTCCCACATGCTCAGCTCTGGGGGAATGAACTTCTCCCTGTATGCGGGTCTCTCTGTGGGCACAGGAGGTGGGGTGGCTGGTGTTTCCTTTACAGGGCGTCCAGGAACAAGCATCCTCATGTTGAACCTACGTCGGTATCGGTCCACATCCTCCGCTGGGGGCTGAGGGGGAGCCACTGTGGGAGGAGAAGAATGAAGAGATGGTATCTTTCAAACACAATGAACTCTGATAAGGTCAGTTTGCAGCAGACCGCAGTACGCTGCACATTTGTACAAATGATGAAGTCAAGCTGAGATTCATTTTAAAGCCAAAAGGTCAAGAAATAGATCAGGAGGAATTGAACTGCACCCACACCCTACGCAGAGGACAGTATGCCCTCCATCCACAATAGAGCTAAATAATAAACTTTTACTGTTACAACTTTTAGTTCTATGACTTTGATGAGTCATAGCACTCAAAAGAAAATGTATAAGACTTGGAAAAGAAATCCAGAAAGCACAAATACAGACGTGTAAGATGGAAGCACAGGGCAAGACACACTAGGTTGTGCACAAACCTGCACCATTATCCTGGGTGACAAATTCTGGCATCGCACCATACAAAACAAGACAAGACATAAACCAGAGTAGACAGTGCAGTTAGACACGGACACTACACAGACTATTACATAATTGTATCAGTGTATATTTGATGTAGAGCGTGGCACAAAATACACACAGAAAACACATCAAACAATGATGGTAAATTTGTTCAGCAGTCATGTGCTAAGCGTTTTCTTGTATCCACAGCACTTTAAGGGAGACAAACACAATGACATTGATGACTGTAAGATGTTTATTTTGTTTTAAAATTAGTGTTAATTGGAACATGATAGGGAGGCAACTGTAGCCCCTTGCACTGCAACCCTTACATTAACTAGACATTACCCGGAGGAGCTGTATGTCAGAACACAAATGTCTGAATCAGTTGGACATTAAACAGACTTTACCCTGCCAGCTCACTAGCACACAGTCTGCGTAATGCCCGATTCACTGTATGTGAATAGAGCAGGTCATTGCCCGGAGAATTCGCAGCAACAGAGTGGGCATGTTGACAACATTTACAAAACAAACGGGTGATTTACACAAAGATAGCAACAAAAATGTCTAACTGGAACATCTGTCGGTAAGGGCGGGTACTGATTGTATATTTATTGTTTATGACCAAATTAAAAAAAAACGGCTATGTGACCGCAGTGTAAGCTGCTTCATGTCCTGCTCTCTACCTAGGTGCCACCCCTTGCCTAAACCAAAATTTCCACAAAGTGAAAGCGCGTCTGACAAGGACAATCTCCTGTCTTGTGCTACATGTGTGAAAGGGCAACTTCGAACAATGTCCCAGCTGATTTGTTTGACATTGTCTGGGGTTCATATGAGCAAACGTGTAACATTTGTGTACGGCTGTGTCTTTAAGACATGCATGTAATTCTGCAGGGGTACTCAACTGGGCAGAGTTTTAACATTTGTCAAAGTGATTCCTATCAACGGGCTGGCATTTAAGATCCCCTAACCAGCTCTATAAAGGCTCTTGGCTGAGAGCTATCTTAGACTCTGCAGTGATATTGAGTCTAAATGCCAGCCCATATCTTCCTCCCCCACAAATACAATGTGAGCACTGATTACTTTGGCCTTATGAATATGAATGAACAGTGTCAAGTTCAGTCAACACACTCGTATACAGTGCAGCTACTCAGGAAATAGATTTGATTTTACAAATCTAAACTGATGCAGACAAACAGCTATCACACTAGAGCTACAATCAGTTTATGATACAGTTATTACCTCTACTACAAACTACTGATAAACAGAAACTTGAGTCCATTCACATTTCTTTTTAAATTTAACGTTACAAACTAACAAAACAGAACTAGTTATGCAGTTGCAGCTCTACAATAGTATTGCATTGTCTAATAGCCTCTCAAGGTGTACCTGGTTCAGTCTCAGATTCAGATTTAGTCTGAGAGGGCTGATCAGCCTTGGCCTCTGAACACTCCTTGCTAGGCCCAGCTGTTGCTTTGATGGCACAATAGGAATGACACAATGATATGAGCATGGAGGACATTAATAACATGTACATGCAATGCAGTACACACAAACACACACACACACAGACACAAACACACACAGCTGTTGGCTTATCATAACACAGAACACAGATGACAATGTCTTCATAGCATTGGTGAGCTTTGTTGTTTGTTATGGGCATTCAATAGTAGCTGCACGAGAGAGGGGGGGTTAAGTCAAGCATCTGCAACAATGCAAACCTGAACAATTACCATGCACTGCAATCCTGCAAACCAGCACTGCAATCCACCAGCCCAGTTACTTACAGCTGGCTTTAGTTGCTGGTGCCACAGTGCCCAACCCCTCTCCCCTTGAAACGGGAGGAGGGGGTCGTTTGGGGCGCTGGGTTTCAGTGGGGGTGGGAGTGGGGTTTGGGGTGAGGCTGCTCTGCTCAGGTCTTCCTGCCTCTTGAGAGTCCTTTGGCCTGGCTGCCTCAAAACCAGCTGGCACTGGGACACAGGGCAGAGGGCACACTCACACAAGACACTACAAAGCAGCAGCATCTTAGGAGCATCAACAGGACACAACTAGGTGTATGTATACGTAACTATGTAGACAGGTCGGAGCGATGGGAGCATTGCCTTAGATCAGAAATAAGTCAGAATGCAGAAAGTCAACAGATGAAGTAGAAGAGGACAACGGCAAGAAAAGAGTACATGGACAGGGACAGATTATAAAGACCAGGAAGGCAGACAAAAGACAACAATGATGGTGATGATGGATATAAAGGTATTAGTAATTAAAAAAATAAGAACAAAGTAATAATTCTACCTGGTGGGGCTTCAGGCCTCTTTGGCTTAATAACGACTTTGGCCCCTCCCCCAAAGATAGCGGCCCACATGCGGTTGTTGAGGGGATGTGCTGCAAGGCGGAAGAGTTCATTGCTGCTGTGAGTGCCCAGGCCATGAATGAGCAGTGCGAGATAAACAGCCATGACCCCTTCACACAACAGCACGTTGAGCCTCGGCTGGTCCTCCTCTCTGGCAGACGTCAACAGAGAGATCAGGGATGACACACCTGCAGAGAGAGGACACACATACACACAGTATGGCATTTGAGTAAAAGATAAGACACCCTATAACGCTTCTTCAACAGAACAAAACACTATCTCTGCACAATACAGAACCCATTTATGGCACATTTGCAAGATGGCGTGATCAGTCTCTGTCTTTCCGTTTCCTTCCCAGAGGCCATGAAGCTCCTATTATAGAACACCATCTGCCTCTCTGCATAAACACAGACTGCCTGCTTTGCTCTGCTCTCTCTGCTTTTAATATTCTCTCTGAATAATGTATTTGATGCTCAGACGTGTGTCATTTGCCATGTCTATGCATTATGTGAGGCTTCTGGAAAATGATCTATCTTTAATCTCATAAAAAACAATTCTTGAGAGGATAAAGACCAAAATGTTATTGAAGAGCCATCCCCCGATAGCAAATTTGTCACTTTTTTAAATAGTATTTCTTATTTTCTGCCTTTAGTAAAGAGTCTAACTCAATCTAACCCCAAAAATGCCGGTGGTTGGTAACGCAAGGACTGTTACCTGGCCACTGTGCAGGAGCAGAGTTGGGAGTTATATGTTCTTCAATGCTTTCTGTACGGAGTCGTTTCCTCTCACTGAGCAACAGGCCCTGGTACACCATCCCTGTGAACTGGTTGGTTTCTGACTGGCTGCTGAAAAGCCAACAACAGAAAGGTAAACCGTGAGTCACAACAACCATAAAAACATGGAGAGTATGTTCAAGATTTTAGTCAACACAGTCATTGGCTTTCTTTTCTAGAAGGAAATGAGAACATACATTTCAATCTCTTGTTTAACTACTACTTTAACTTACAATCATGCTGTATAGGGGAGAGAAAAAGGAGCAGTGAGATATTACTTTGGGGAATAAATAGTGAAACCAATACACACACAATGGTGTTGAAAAGACATTTTTGTTTTCAGGAAGGCAAATACAATCTTGCAGAGACTGTTAGGCCTGAGGCACTGCACTGAAGAGGCTCAGTTACCTGTAGCTGTGGCTGTCACACAGTGCTTGATAGATGCAAGCAGAAAGAGATGCTGCTAGAGTGTGCAGAGCATTCACCTGAGGGTGAAAGACAGACACATCAATATGAACAACTTCAGATGACTGTAGAAAAAGGCTGCAGAGTCTATTCTTATACAGTCTATATGAAGTTAGATTCTTATTTGAGTTCTGACCCGATCATCCATGATGTCAGGATGCGGCGGGGTCTCCATTAAGGTGACGGTGTGGAGGATGTCGTGAATGTGGTTGCTGAGGTGAAGAACTGGATTGGCAATGACCGTCTTGGTGGGGGCAATGCAAGCTGACAGCAGAGGCAGTGTAGTAGGCAGAGGCAGAGGAGACTGCAGCTGCTTAACTGTGGTCTCCTACAGAGTGAGACAGGAAGAGGTGGATTTTATTTTAGCTGAAGAGAGATTTTTCTTTTGCATTAATCCAGTTGAATTACATAACATATATGTTTATATGAGTGTGTATGTGTACCTGCTGGCTCTCCTGCAGGAGGAATAGAAGCTCCATGCGAACAGAGGTGACTCCTCCTCCCTTGGCTCCATGAAGGCTACAGTAGGACAGAAACACTCTCAGCAGGGCCTGGTTCTTCCTCAGCCACGCCTTGCGCCTCTCAGAGTGCTGCTGCTTGGCCTGAAGACGACGTCGCTCCATCTGGTGACGCTCGTAGGCACCGGCCTCTGTGCGCTCCAGGGCATCGTCTGATATGTCCACTGATGCTGTACGCTCTCTCCAGCGCTCCACCTCTGAATCCTCCTCCTTCCCCTCCACCTTATGTTGAATAACCACAGTCAACCAGGAAAAAACAACACACAAGCGAATATAAAGTTGCATACATCACATCAAATATCATCAAAGTGTACCTTGTAGTTGCAGATTGTATGCATGGCTGCTATCTCCTTCTCTAGCCAACTGTAGAGCTGAAAGCGGAGCTTCCCTCCATCTACCTCAAAGCCTGTGGCCAAAGTACGCAGCTCTGTCATCAGGATCTTCAGACAGGCGCGGAACTTCAGCTGCTCTGCTATCACGTCCACCTCTGACTCACCCTGAAACACATGAAAGTTGAGTTTTAGGAAAAGGGCCGCACGTTGCAGACTCGCTGACCTTACAGGAGCATTCCTGTGAAGTCCGGAGTCTTCAGGGCTCCACATTCACAATTCAAGTCTTTCTACAGGCTTCCATAAATCAGATCTGTGTGCAGAAAATATAAAAAACATTTTTTTTTAACATTATGAGGCTTTATTTTCCAAATTACTAATTTGAATCCCATTAACAACCTGAGGGTCAATACCTCATTATTTGTCATATCTATAGCAACGATTGAAGTCTTACAGAAAGTCTTATCTCCTAATACATTTTAACCCCTCCTGGCCCCGTGTCATGCCAGTCCCGCTACTTGTGTCTGAGCTGTTAAATCTAAATGAGTTTCATTTGAATGCCAAAATTCTGGGTTGTGAATCACTTGATGCCTACTATATCCCAGTTAAGTCAGCATAGGAACTGTCCTAGGCCAACATTTTTCTTTACACGAGTCTGTGTTTGCTGTTCTAGTTAAGGAGAGACAGGCTAAAGTTTATAAATTAAAACTGTTAATAACTTTGCAATACCTTAGAAATAAGTTTCAAACTTTTTTTTATGTACTTAAAAAAATGTTAGTTTATATTTATGATATTTGAGAAAGTTTGCCCGCAAACTTAAAGCAACAGAGACGATTTCTGGTCCCTGTTTAATCAGCCAGCCAACTCAAGCTAACATTAGCTTTGTAGAGATCTTAGGATTTCCTAAACTGAATAAATACCGCACATATAAACACCTAACTGCTTTGCTAGCTCAATCGTGTTGAAACTAAGATAACTGCTGACAATTTTTTTTTCTATCGAAAGATTCAGCTTTTGATCGTCTGCGAAATTCACATGTAGCAGCTATTTTTAACATAGCACCGCGTCACAAGCACAGCTGATCCAAACATTTCCAAAAAGTTAACTCCAGAGCGATGTAACAAATGTAGCCATTTAACCTGATGTATCACTTTAGCTATATCAATATGTAAATGTAAATGGACTGTATTTATATAGCGCGTTTCTAGTCTTAACGTCCGATGGTGGTTCATAATTTATTTTCATTAATACAAATGTTTCAAAAATTGTTTTTGATCCAACTCTGTAATGTTAACCAGCTGTTAGCCCTTTAACTAAAAACTTGCTAGCTACTAGCATAGGTTGATGTCCTGTTATCACCAGAGACGTGCAGTCTGGGTAGGCAAGCTAGGCACTGCCGACCCTGCCAAAATTCAAACATAAAAATGTTTATTAAATACTTTTATTTAATAAACTTATATTTGTATTTTTACTGTTTATTCTTGTTTATTTACAGTATATATGCAATATGTGTGTTATTTCAATTGTTTAGATGTTATGATGACAAATGGAGCAGTTACGCATAATCAAACACAAAAAAATGGTAGAATAAGCAGTGCTTTTACTGGACGACAAGCGAAAAACATATGTTGCGCCTGCGCACTTCGAATCTGTATTCTTCAACATGTACGGCAAAAAGCACAACTCTGCTGTGCCTTTGCATGCAAATACAGTACGTTATGTAATCATCAGTAATCAGTAATCAAACATGGACCAATTAAAATCGAGATATTACTGGACATTTGCGCAGCTAATATCACATATATTTGTTTTTTTCCCCCCCAAGTGCCATACCTCGCATACGGTCGTTCACCCATCCTGCAACGGCATATTGATAGGCATCTGTACTCTTGAAAGCCTTCAGACTACCTCTGGTGTATGGGGATGGATTATGTACAAGGTAAAATACAGTTGGAGGTAATTGTTTTTTTCCAAATAATGTATTTCTGTCTCATTTAGATAGCGCTGTTGCCATGACTAATGTATCTGTAGCCTAGCCCTATCCCTGTGTCGGGAACAAATATGGCGGCAAGCATGTCGGAAGTGACGTCTTTTGTACCCATGAATATTATTCCTACCTGTGAGTCGTCTCTCTGCAGTTTGGGGACGCCACTCCCTAAAACTTCATCTCCTTTGGTCTCAGCCTCTGGTTTCTTCATGGTCAGACCATCATCATCCTCATCTTCATCATCTTCCTTGTCCTCTTCCCAGTCCAGCTTCAGAATGTCTTCCTCCACCTTGACCAAAGGCTGGCTCCAGTCCAACCCACCCACACTATCATTTCCTCCCCAGGCATTGGCTGCAGGGGAGCCCCATTCCACGCCTCCCTGGGTGCCATTTTCCAGAGGTTGGCTCGAGTTCAAGTTGGCTTTGGATGAAGCTTTGCTGAGAGGTGAGGAGCTAGATTTCTTGGTAACTTTGGGTATTTTAGAAAGCACTTCCAGAGCCAGAACTGGGCAGCCCACCTACAGAAGATTTAGATATGATTAAAACCATGACTAGAACATTTACTATATAACATTCACGTTTTCTTTTGTAATTAACAATTTTATCGGTCTGTAAAACAACTGTAATATAAGAGACAGATACAGTACTAGGTCCCAACTCTATCAGAATAACTGGATTGGACTGATGGCCATATTTTCGATGAGCCCACCTTGAAGTGTGCATTGGCAGTAGTGAAGAACAGTTTGCGCTCTATAAGGTTGATCTCGACTGCGCTGCTTTTCTCAGCAGTGAGGCCCACAGTTGCAGTACCCTCTGGATTTGCAAAATGGCGACGGATGATCAAAGGGTGTGTCCTCAGGTAGTTATAGAAACTAAACACCACAGGGTTGCAAGCTTTCACCATCACATCTATCACAGAGGGATGAAGAAAAGGAGAAAGACAAAGCCTTTACACAAAGCACATAATGCAAATAATGAGCAGAGGTTTTACAGGTTTTAGTGCATCTTGCTGTGCAATACAGAAATGTGCAACCAACTGACCAGGGTTCTCATCATCCTCTTTGGGGATTCGTTCCAACAGTGTGTCCAGGGCTCGGGTATAATCCTTCATGATCCAGTAGGCTATGCTGCGGAGGAACGGGTCAGGGTGCAGTCTGGAACAGTGGTAACCACTTCCATCCTTGTTACAGCCCAGGACCTTCTCATAAAGGAGGCCTTGGCAGGTGGATGAATTCTCAAAGTCAGCCTCATACAGCCTTGCTACTATCATGGCTAACTGGAGATCCTCCATCTTTTCCAGCAACACCTACACAACATGGAACAGCAGAGGAGAGGTAAGACCGGATTAAATCTGCAGTTTAAAGCTACATTGTGTAAGAATTTATCCCATCTAGCAGTGAAATTGGATATGACAACCAACTGAATATTACTTTCTAGCCCTTCCCATTCCGATCACGTTTTAACTGCTACGGTGGCCGAAACCGAAATTAGCTCTTAGTATCTCCATCGTTTACACGCAGCTGTTCTAGCCACTCCAATATTAACTTTGATCTTGTTGCTTTGCCTGTCGCATTGTCGTTTTAATTCTCTTTTTCGCTTCCCTGGCGAGTAATCTCCCCCTGGCATTCGTCACGGCGAGTAATCTCCCCCTGGCATTCGTCACGGTGCCACTGAGTGTAAAAGGGTGAAAAGAGGAGGTATGTCCCTCTCTGGCTAATGTATTTTAAAAGATGGAGGCGCAACATGGCGACCATCATTCAAGCGACTGGCCTGTATGTATTCTGAATGATTCTAAGTGGCAGATTCTACGCTTACGATAATACTTTGATTAGTTGGTGGAAGCAATTACACATGAATGAGCACATATTTTGCTAAGAATCAACTAAAAAAAATGACAACGTAGGTTTAAGTAAGAAATGTAAAGTATTTAGTATTAAGTAAGCAATAAAGGGCAGAACTTTAAGGAATTGTGAGGTAGTAATTTGCACTGTAACCAATATATGGAGCTGAAGCATTCAAAGCTCATGCTTCCATTTCCTTTTTTGCTATCTGCATATTTTGACTGCAGTATGAAAACCCTGGCTAAGGGAAACTGTACAGGCTTTTTATGCATCTTATCAGTGTAATTTAGACGTCTCTCTAAGATATCTGCACTATTAGTAATGAAGTGATTAAACTCTCATACAAACACACCTTACTCTATATTGTATTTCCATAAAACAAGGCTATGCCAAGTGTCCACTGTGACGTAAATGAAGTGTTGAAGCAGACTCAACAGTAATAAGCTATGTCTGTGTATCTTGGCTGTTGTTTAGTGTAAAAGTGTGTGCGCTGTTCACACCTCTATAGCGTCTTTGAGTGATCCAGCCAGTAGGAAAAAGGCAGCGGACTGTTCAAAGCGCTGCTTTCCCAGCAGGGAGAAAGCGTTTTTCAGAGCTGCTTTTCGCCAGCGGTCTTCAGTGAAGTTGTTCTTGAAAAACTGAGTCATCTTCTCATCATGCTGAGACCTGAGGGAGAGAAAAAACACAAAGCTCAGTATCACATAAAGGTTTTGCAAGAAACTTTATTAAAACTAAACAGTAACTCAACTAAAAAAGAATTATGTGTTCAGAAACAATGTCCTACCTGAAGAGCCCCCACAGCACCGCTTTCTTCTTCATGGCCAAGAAGAACAGAGCAGCATCTAAAGGATCGCTGTGTCTCTTGAACGCAGCTTTACCTACCTTATTACACACAAACGTTACAGTTAATCAATCAATAATTACAGTTATCACTTATTTGCTGGAATGATGTTAAATGCACTTCAAAGACAACATACGTAGGAATCAAAATATCAAAACACTCACTGCAGATCGTCACACATGCCCGTACAAATGCTCCCCTTATTCAGCTACTGTTAAAGACCTATGTACAATAGCTTTGCTCTTCACAATAATCATAAGTGCAACAAACTGCTTTGCTAGCTCAATCGTGTTGTAACTAAGATATCTACTGACATTTTCAGCTTTTGATCGTCCGCGAAATTCATGTGTAGCAGCTATTTTTAAACATAGCACCGTGTCACAGACTGTATATTACTGTCAAGTGTTCATGTTACTGGAATCCAGTGGAACAAGTCCACAACGTACTACAAAAAATGACTAATATAGCTGAAACTACAAGCTATCTGAAACAAAAAAAGGAAACATTTTAAGCTTTACAAAGCTCTTTTGAAGTATTTTATTAAATTGTTGGTGCACCTGTTTTTTGTCCACCAACCTTCCCCCTGTGTAGAATGTTTTGCAAATGGTCTAAACTATCAGTTATCTTTGTTGTCCTTAGCCGATTGAGTCCATATTTCATATTCAAGTTAGTTGTTTGCATCACTGTCCTTATGTTAGAAACTGTCAATTTTGTCTGAATTTGTCCTAGTACCTTCTCCACCATTTTCCTCAGAGTGTTGATGTTGCGTATCCACCATCCCACTCCAACAGCTCTGAGCTCAGACCACTGTGGGTCGCCTCTCTGCATGGCTGGGACCATGTTCAGCAGCTCTTCTTCTGCCTCTGAGTGGAAGGCCCATGCAAAGTGGCATGTTGACAGGCCTGCCACAGAGATAGAGAGAGAAGGAGAGAGTGAGATGTCTGAAGTTCATTCCAAAGATTAAATGCACAAGAAGTCTGTATCTCATCACCACAAAATATCTGTGTCACAGCAGCAGTATAATGAGCAGTGTGGTTTTACCCTGGTGGAGCAGCTGCATGCGGTAGAGGGGGGGCAGAGAAGTGAGCAGGCAGGTATGAAGACGCATGGCCAGCAAATACCTCAGTCCACACTCATCGAGAGCCTCGCCACCTACACAAACACAACACCAGGGAGCTGTCAGCTTTGTCATTGTTATAACCACTCTATTAAAATGGCACAAGGCAAAGCCCTTCAAAACTCCAGTATCACTTGAGTTCATGCGATCCTGTCAGAGACTGTGTCTCTTGACCCTGAACCTTCTTACCCTCTCTGTGTGTACTTGGCCCTGGAACAACCTGCTTATGTCTTCCTCTCAAAAGACTAAATAAAAAGAATGGAAAATTGAAGAGAAAGACAAAGATAATGGAAAACGTGCAGTGTCTGTATATATACAGTTACAGAGGAATCTTATATTACTGCGTGGAGTATAATCTCTGTTGTTTGTGTTAATAAAGATTTGATGGCTGGAGATTAACTATATCCCTGAACACAATTATGCTTAGCTTTTATGTCTATAACCTTTAGTCAACTTTACGTAATACATTATCTTACTTAAGGGTAACAGTTAATGGACTGGTAGACATTAAGGCAGGCCAACATGCCACATTACAATACAAGCCCATTCTGCAGGTATGAGTGCATCTTATATCTTACATACAAAGTCCAAAATAATTCATCTGCAAAGGATTTTGTAGCAAAATCGTTACGTAGGGACAGCTACAGAATGAAGGCTCTGGAGCGGGTCCATCTCTTGCTAAAAGTCACTTCAATGGGGAGGATTCTTGTACATGAAATAACTCCTAAATGAAAGAGCTTAGATTGCCACCAGTGACTGTCACATGAATATGAATATTCAAATCAACACTTGAAAATAACTAAAAACTGAAATGATTAAAAGCAACGAGTTGTGTGGACACTAGAAAAAAGAGATGTCAGCAAACTGTGATCTTTTGTTATGTCACTAGTCACTATAAAACAGAGATAACTGTGATGAGAATCAAGCATTAGAAGTAACCTAAAGACATTGTGGATGGCTCATTGTGGATTATTGATGTGTGTTACATTATAAGGCAGAGGGCCCTATTTTAACGATCTAAGC
The DNA here is from genome assembly GCA_023631565.1 of Gymnocephalus cernua. NCBI lineage: Eukaryota > Metazoa > Chordata > Actinopteri > Perciformes > Percidae > Gymnocephalus > Gymnocephalus cernua. Next base: position 18,106,190 of record CM042426.1, on the reverse strand, counting down.
GCACGGCGCGTAGCGCCTGGCGCAGGTGTGTTTAGGGCGTGTACCAATCCACTTTTGCTAGTTAAACGGCGGAAAAAAATGTCTGTGCGCCAGGTGCATAGTTCAAAAGGGTTGTACTTAGTTGTCTTAATTAATCATAGATGTGTTTTGGGCGTAACGTGCAATAAAACAATCCGAGTGTCATCTCCCATTCCTTTTAAAAAGCCAGGCGCGTTTGTGCCTTGGTGCATTGCTATTATGATGGCGGATTTGCTAAGCAGGAAGGAGAGATTTTCAGGAGAAGAAACTGATCTGCTTGTGTGTGAAGAGAAAGCGTGCGAGCAGACCATATCATAATACTATTTCACATTGTAATATTTTTATTTTTAATCTTTTGCATGTTCGTGTGCTGCTGCGTGTGCAGCTGCTGTGTGCAAGCCTAGGCGCATTTCACTAATTTTTACTAACAATGAAATGCTGCGTTATTGACTTCAGACCAGGTTTTTGTTGGTCAATGGCACGATCACTTTTCGCTGCCTCAAAATACTAATACGCCAAGAATGCACCTGGACACACCTCCTTGTAAGACCAGCACGCCCACGGGCGCACAGATTAGCTCAGGTGCATTTGCTATTTACACAACGTGGGCGCTGGACGGTCTTAAACTAGCAAAGATACCTGTGTCGGGCTTTGCGCTGCGCCGGGTGCAACATAGGGCCCAGAGTGTTCATTGTGGTTTGAAATAATGTGGTGATGGCTCCTGTTCAAGGAATACTGACACAGCAGTCCTTAACCCCAGTAAACCTTGGTGCAATAGGCTATATATACTATATAACAATTATACAATCCACCGTCCATATCACAAATATGACTGAAACCTATATACACACACACACACATATGCTGACCTGTGTACTGCTGATCAGTGGAGCTGGTGACCTCAGCACTGGTGGTTGCAACAGTATCAGCCAAGGCCACCAAGAACATCTGCTCTAGTCTGGTCAGTCCTGGTAGGCTGGAGTGCATGAGGTGACTGGACAATACCTTGACACACAAAAGAAGAAAGAAAGCAACCAGAACCTCAGAATGATATCATAAATAGTCTAGATTTATGGTGCAATTTCCCTTTTTTAAAAAATAAATGGGATCCTCTTCTAAAAAATACAGCAATACCTGAGCATGCTCCGGACCAAAGTAGGTAGGTCCATATTGAGATAGGTTGATAACTCGTGACTTCCTCTCTGGCTTGTCAGTGGCAAAGTTCACAAAATCATCTGTGGTAACTGTTTGCACCTGTTAACACAGTAGGAAAGGAGTCAAATGTATTATTGGACTACACCTTTAATAACATAATCGGAGCTCTCTTAACTCTACCTACCTGGAAGAGGTCAGCATACTGGTCCTCTGCGGACTTCTGGGATCCCTCACCGTCGGCCCCCTTAGTTCCCTTAGCAGCCTCTTCCGCTCCCTTGTACGAGGTGTCTAGGTCAGCCAATATGAGGGAATAGAGGGGCAAGGGAGGGATGGAGTTGATCTCTGTGTAGTCCCTGCCCCCATCACGGCCAGCCACAATGGTGTCTTTTGCTGTGCTGCCAGTCACACTGATGGTACGGGACAGATGTCTCCTGGCTCCGCCCTCACCGGCCTCCACATCCCTCACTACAGCGACTTCTCCGGCTATACACTTCACCAGGTGAGCGAGGATGGCCTGATATACAGAGATATACAAAGATCAATTGGTATACAGTGTATACATTGAAATGTGGATTAGATGTGCTAGATCACCACATATCCTTGTTTTTGTCTAGACCAGGGCTTCTCAAAGTCCGGACCAAGGTCCGCATACGGGACCGAACGGCAAGTCAACCCGGACCAAGCCATTACGTTGTGTTATAAGTTTGAGAACTACTGATCCAGACAGTGTCTGTGGGCATCTGTCTTTTTGGTTAGTCTGATCCAGAAAAAGGTGGGCCTCAATGTACTCTAGCCTACAATACATTTTAATGATGTTTTTAAATAAACAAATGAGAGCTTTAGAATAATCATTTATGCAGTGGCAGAAACAAACTCACCTTTGCACGGCGAACCTTGCCCAGGTCCATGAGTTCCAGCAGCTGGGTGGGATGGTACTGGGGTAGAGTCGGAGACAGGGAGTGAGCAGCTTCAAACAGTCCCCCTTCCTGAAGTCCTGCCGGGGCACGAAGGGCCTCATCCACTGCAGCACTCCCTTCAAACACACTCTTAGACCTAGCTCTGCCTTCAAAGACCGAGGAGGAAACCGTCGTGGTTTGACCTCCAGCAATGTCTGCAGATGATAGGTTGCCCTCCTCTCCCTCCCCAGGCTTCTTGTCCTGATGCCACTGGGCATACACATGCATTTCACAGTCCATGCCCACCACCAGGATGCCATCCCTCACCCAGGACAGGGAGACTGGCAGAGACGGCGTGCCGTCAACGGAGGACAGGAGGTCCACAGACCGAAGCAGGATCCAGCGTGAGCGGATGCCCTGTTTGATACTGCCCCCTAGAGGAAGGGTGATGACAGCCACCCCCTCCTTGCTGCTAGTTGGCTCATTTACCACGCCAGAGATACGGCCGTACATGAGAATGTTGGATCCAACTCCCACAGTGAGGATGTGAGATCCATCCTCCTTTGACAGCCAGTCCAAGTGAACGTAGTGCTTAATGTTGGGGGAGCTATGGTCTCTGCTCATGTACAGGTCAGACCTGGCATAGAGAAAATGATTAACTTATGAGACACCCATACTGGTAAACATACAGTGGCTGACAGAATATGATACAAACACACAAGAAGTGCCCTCCTGACCTGCTGTAGACAAAGAGGTTGGAGTCCACACTGACTCTTGGATCCAGGGTTGACGAGGGTCTGGTAAAGTCGTCCAAGTGGAGAGTTTGCTCTAAAACCCACTCTGAGCCACCAGTAGATTCACACTCATAGATGGACACATGCATGGAGAAGTCCTCTCCAGAACCCTGCAGCTGAACACAAGAAGAGACCTTTCTTAAAATGTCTGATTTCTCACAAAAAAATACCTCATCTGTGCCCACACAGACTTATATCCTAAAGTACACTGAAAACCCAAACCCAAAACTGACTCATAAGCCAGACTGCTGTTCATAGACCTCAACTCAGGTTCAGTTCAATGACATCCACCTCCACATACTTCAAATATAGTATCAAGTGGAATTAGATCCTCAGATAGCCAGGTTTCATCACTTCCTTTTCACTAATGGCTAATGACGGTTAGCACAAATTGTAAACGCGCTGCAGTGTATAATATGCATAATGTATGTTTATCTTATTTACTTCCTTCCGCTCCATTCTCAACTTTACATACATATGTATTCAAATGCTAATATATGGAATTGTTTTCTATTTTTGGAGGATCCAGGCTATACCGCCAAATTACGTTTACTGCATTTACATTTTTATTGCAATTTTCAACCTCAAGGTGATGGCAACATTTAAATGAATTCCCACATCACTATAGGTTTTTGGTACTGAACAACACGCTAAAACCAAGCCGAATTGGAATGTCCTACCTGCCCTTGTCGTGGCTTTTTAAAGGCTATGGCCAGCCTGCCAATATAGGAGCAGGACACAGCAACAGGCCGTCCCGACACGCACACGGCACTGTTATTGTCTTCCTCCTCATTCATCAGGTCCCAGGGCTCCCAGCGGTACGCATGGTTGTCCCGGTCCTCGTCGCTATACCCGTCATCACCCTCCACAGCACAGCGCCAGAACCGCACGCGAGAGTCAGAGCAGGTAGTGACAATCAGGTACGGAGCCAGGCACACAGGGTAGATAGAAGAGGAACTCAGATGGCCTAGCAAAAAAGAGGAGGCAGTACGAAAACAGACAACATTTTAAGCATGTTATGCATTTTCTTGCGTTATAACCTGATTTCTTGGTTTCTACATCACATGGGGCAAATAGTTTTTCCCAGGTACTTCTTAAAATCTGCCTGACCTGACTTAAAGAGGGAAACCAAAGAAATAGAAGCACCTTTTCAATTTCTTATTTTATTTCTAAATCAATTGTCAACATACGCTAAAATAAATGAAGACCATTTTGAGACTATTTCACTTAGTCAACATTTGGGGGGAAAGAGGGTTTTACACGTCCCTTTTAATTTGGAAACAACAACAACATGATGTGAGTCATTTGTGTGACAACTAAGTGCCCATCCCAACCTGCAGAGGGGGTGGCCCTGGTAACCTCCACCCCGTGGGGCAGGTCGAGTTTCTTGCTGTACACCAGCTTGGAGCTGAGGATGAGTTTGCTGGCTGATTGCAAGTTGGCTGTAGAGGCTGACCGAGGCAGTGGTCTGATAGGTGAGGTCTCTGGAGAAGAGTCAGCATTCATAACTTGACTGGGAACCATTAGCTGGCTCTGGAAGCTAAAGTCTGGGCTCAGCTCATCTGGAGAAAGAGACGCAGGAATATTATAGCTGGCCTACACCTCAGTAAAGGAAGTTTGATGTAGATTAAAAAAAGGTAGGCTTCACGTTTAAGATGCATGCTTGCATAGCTGTGTGTACCCTACACCTACCAACACAGGCCTGCACAGACTTGAGGTGCAGGTGCCACATCTGCAAGACAGAGTTTCTGTTGAGATCCTTTTCTATCACCACCAGGAAGAACTTCTCAGAGAATGGGGCAGGTTGGTAATCTGGATATAGTAAAATGACATTATCTGGTTTGAAAAAGTCTGGGGAAACGGATGTAAAACAAGTTTTAATTTGAGCTAGGTGCTATACCTTCACCATATGGAAAGGCCGGTGTGTATGCCTCAGGTTCATTCTGAGGCTTGTAACCTAGAATGAAGTCCTCTTGGAAAACATGCAGCAGCTGGGTGTTGGCGCCACACTGGATGCACATGGAAAAAGCATAAAACAGGTTACTATGTCTATTTATCAGAAGGTTTCAGGATTTAAGACCCTGAATTTCTGTACACCACTGATCTGAGGTGGGTGTGAAAAACATAGAGCAGCTGCTAACCTGGTTTGTAATGACATCCAACTCTATGATACACCCAGGTCTGGCAGTGGACTGTTGGCTGACAATGTTGAAAACTTCGCCCACCAGTTTCTAAACAGAGACACACATGAAAAACAGTAAACTATCAATTTAATGTACTGCATTAGAAACCACTAATGTGGTGAAGAAATATTGCAAATTAAGATTTGAAGTACAGGGTAATGGAGACTGGTGGTTGGTATGAAGGGAGATAGAAAGATTAGCTTTATGAAGAACATAGATCTGTGTGCTTGATGTAGACACAGTTTTGCTTGTGTTTTGGTAAATTTTTTTAAATAAAGGCAGCATAAAAAAAGAAATGAAAAGCTCACAGATGTTGAAAAGCTGGCCTATAACAAGAAGTTAATATCTGTGAATGATATGTTATATCGGATTTGTGATGTTTCATGGTTGATGTACACCCAATAGCGACCCACAAGCCTGCTTTGGACTCGATACCTGGTCCTTTGTGACAAAAAGTTGAAAGAGTCATGGTGTGAGAGATGAAGACACAGATACATAAAATTCACTGAAGAGAGACGCCACACAGAGATGGTCACAACCTAATGAGCAAAACATTGTTTTTGTGTGCAGTGACGGTTGAGTGTGTCCACTCACAGACGTTTCAGGGTCTGACAGCTCATCCAATAGTTTTCTGGCATCCACCACAGCTTGATAGAGACGCAGGTTTTTACCATCTGATGCCACAAAACAGGCGCTGGCGCTGTTACAGTAAGATCCTGAGGGACACAACACAAAGTTAGTTGGAAAGTCCTACGGTGCCAACTGATGTATCAACTATTATTTGGTGGATAATACAGAAAAAAAAACTGATACTCGGAAATTCAGCCTAAGTCTATCAATAGAAGACATCTCCCAACTTAAAAAGAATTACTTTAAGAATTCCTTCCTCAGTCGGCAGAGAGCCTAAAGAAACTAGATCCAGGTTGGATCTTAATTGGAAAAGGTATATTGTTGGCACAGTCATGAAAATATGTTTATATCTTGATAACCAATAATAAGGCAAGGAAGAAATAATTATCTTTTTAGTACAAATCTTCCATGCAAGACTACTGCACAGCATTGGAGGTATGCACTTTAGTGGCCTGAAGGTCACTATATAATGTGCATACATTTTGCAAAGTTTAGTCCTGACAAATACCAAACACCAAAAGCAGAAGTTCAGATGATTCAGCATTCAATAGTGTAACTTCCGCTTTTACATTTAAGTTCTTGGTAATTATTCACTCATAACAAGAATCACTCAGGTTAAAATTGACATTCATATTAAACATGCATGCTGTGTTTACCAAGTACAGAGCTGGGTACTAGTGTAGGTAGCCAAGCAACATTGCTGAAGGCAGAGGTGTGCAGAGAGTTGATACGGGCCAGTTCAGAGACCCCTCCAGTGCAGGACAGGGGTCCAATGTGGTCCACCCTCCACAAGATAAGCTCACTGTAGATGGCATTGGGGTCATGGAACGTCCTTGTAGCTGCATTACGAAGCTGCTTCCTGCTAATGGAAAAGTAATGCATTGTCAGAACTCATGTTTCACGCAGACGACAACAAGTCCATCATTTTTGAAAGCGTTTCTGTCACAGCGTGTTGCAATAAGCAGCAGCTATGGCATTTTAACCATGTGCTCTATGCGTTTTCTTTCCTCTCCTCTTCTGTTTTTTTTTTTTTTTTTTTTAAATGTACTGCCTGCTTGCTCTTTCTCTGCCTTGCTATACCTGGGAAATCCCTTTGGTTGGGAAAAGGTAGGAGGTTGCTCATCTTCCAGGCTGCCAGGGGCTGAGGGAGGGGTGAGCAGAGCATTATGGTGAGAGGAGGTCAGCAGCAGTGGCAGCACTGTGTGGCAGGCTTGGTCGTTCAGATGGAAGCGGTGGCCACAGTACCGGAACTTGTGTGACACAGTCAGTACGTTGGAGAAGGCAGAGCGCTCAGCAAATGTCACTGCCCACTACATACAGAGGGAAACAAAAAAATTAGAGAGGGCTGGGAAGGCTGAATACACACATACAACGTTAATGTACATGAAATGATGGTGTTGGTGTGACATTTTAGAAAGGGTTTAAGGAATACAAGAAAAAAAAACATGGATGCATTGACCCTGGAAGAAACAACTGCATCCCAAGTTCTCCGTTTTGTTTCTAACAATCTTTCACCTGATTGAGAGATCCATCAACATGCTTTGAGACCATCATGACAGCAGGACTGATGCCACGGCGAGGGTTGGGAGAGGGGGCCAGTGCGGGTGAACCGAGGCCGGCCGACACTGAAGCAGAGTGGGAGACAAGTTGGACAATCCTCCCCTGGTCCCCTGCACTGGTACTCTCACCCTCAGTCAAAGTAAAGGCGTACATCAGGATGTTTTTACTCAGTGAATTGGCATCACCTGTAGGAAATGCCACTTGAATACGGGAGGAGAAGGACACCTAATGGGAGAGACGGATCAAAATAAAAACCATTAGGACCACAGGCACATATTCTCTATAGTGCTCCAACCCTATTAATACCAATGTGATGTCAGCTCTCTAGTTCATCAGATTGGCTTGCTAGTTTATGCTCACACAGCTTATTGCATATTACATATATACACTACCACTTTCTACAGTATATATGGACTTTATGTGTACATAGCATTATAAAGCTCTCATTTTACAATGCCAATTGGTGTTCTCTTCTTATGATCATAAAGACAAAAAGCTATGTGTCTGCATACAGTACTCTATCATTGCAGCCTGTGCAAAGCATTTACAATAAATAAGAACCTGTGAAATTCCCTGTGAACTTATTTGTAGGAGCTAAAATAAAGCTAATCAAATTCCAATCCTTTACTGCTCTCTGCTGTGTTTCTCCTCAGCCTGTCTGTGTTGCAACACCACCCTCCTTAAGGACAGCCAGGCTCTACAGTTTGAGCATCTCGCTGCATATCCAAGTGTGTGAATCATGTGAAAATGTGTTCAGAGTTGGGGGTTGACAAAATACACAGATTCACTAAACTCCAACGCTAATGTTATCTCTTCTTTCTCTTTACCAAAGAGCACAACATTCAGGTAGTATGTTCTCATGTTTAGTTAACTGGATTATTGTACATATACAGTATGTGAAAACTTTCAAATAAGGTGTGAAGAATTATTGAATTAAATGTTAATAATACACATTATATTTCCAAATATAAAATAAATAATACTCAGGAAAGAGCACACGATTTGTAGAAAATAGTTTTATGAATCATGACAAAGTTTTTTAGCCCACATGCACAGAGGCGCACAGAGGAAAGAAGAGGAATATTCAGTCTTATATAACTCTGGGGGAGTGCTGAGTCACCTTACATTTGAGACAATGTTTAACTACAGTTACACTGCTGCCACTATGTGTGTATTCAAGTGATTCACTATTGAATGTAATGCAGAAGAAGAAGAGTTACTTATCTGGAAAAAAAAAAAATGTTTCTCACTTGCTTGTGGAAATTATAAGCAGGATGCAAAAACACATCCTGCTTGTATCGCATCCTGCCGGATTTTCTGCTCACCTGAACCTGTCTAAAGATGCCCTGGTTGAATTCATCCAAGTACTTCACATGCCAAACCAGGAAAGATCCATCGGTAGGGTGGATGGTGAACAACATATCTGGGCTCTTGTTCCACTCTATGATCAGAGTCTCCATCTTCCTCTCCAGCAGCATGGAGGGCAAAGGCATGCTGGAGCTGGATCCCGGGGAGGATGCCTTGGTGCTTCCCTGCTCCCCTGGCTCACCCTCTTCACCGTGCTCTGAGGACCCTTTGTCAGACATCTCGTCCAGTTCTAAAAAGCCAGAAATAAATATGTGTTTACAACATAATGTTACTTTTAAGCTAATGTGTTTTAAGTAGGGCTGTCAATCGATTAAAAAAATGTAATCGAATTAATTACAGACTCTGTGATTAATTAATCTAAATTAATCGCATACATCATTTTTGCTGTGAAAGTATTTTAAATATTTCAATCAAATGAATAATCATCATTAGTGACATTAAATTAAAGAAAAAACAATTTTTATTATTATTTTCACTGTATATATATATATATATATATATATATATATATATATATATATATATATATATATATAAAACAATCAACAATATGACCTAATATGCTGAGGAAATAAATTCAAAAGGGTATTTTACAACAACTACGAATGCACCGCAAGGCTGTAGATTACCAGCTTCATTGAACGCACCGTCTCTCGTCTGTGTTCCGACAACGGCAGAAAAAGTCAAACTTTAGCGTTAGCTGTCATCTTTTTACCCGTGTTTAATCCAGCTACTAGCTAGCAGAAGGCTAACGTTACCTGCTGTTGAGTTGTTAAGCTGTTAACTAGCCAGCAATGTTTCTGTTCTGCGCACTCTGTTCTCTTAATAGGCTACATCCATGGTCTCCCTCCTTCATATACTGTAACAGTTGTATAGTGTTTAGAACGGCTCCGGGTGAAAGGTCAATATGGAATGGATTAATTGCGATTCATTTTTTTAACGCACTCATTTTTCTCAGATTAATTAATCGAAATTAACGCGTTATTTCGACAGCCCTAGTTTTAAGGAATGTGTGTTGGCCTGGTTGTGGGTTGTACCAAAGTCAAACTTCATAGGAGATCCTTCGGGGTCCAGGGGGTCCTCAGCAGTCTGGTCCAGCTGCTGTTCAGAGAATTTACGGAGCTGCAGCATAAAGAGGTCCATGGAGGAAGTGAAGCTGAGGTCCTTATTGTTGAGCCAGTGAACGACGAAGCCTCCACCACCAGTGCCATCGTCAGTGTTGAACACTGCAGAGTCAGGCAGCACTGATGGGATATCTGACAGAGGAAGATATATATGGAGTAGTGAAAAGGCAAACAAAACTATTTTTCAAGCTTAGACTAGTTTCACAACTGCATTGAGTTGCTCACTGATGTGATTCATTTGTTTTTAGTCGACGTGCATCATATGCAAAACAAATTCTGTTTTGGATTGCCTTTTTTTTCCACTATGGAGCCATTTCTTTAATTATTCAGTTTTAAAACAAAACAATCAGACTACAAGACAATTATAAGCTATAATCAAATACATCTTAAAATTATCAACATACAGGATCTCTGCAATTAACTTATGCAGCATACATATACTGTGGTTTTTGAATGATGTCGCTATTAGAGAGGAAGTCATTAAAAACCTAAACATTATAGAACACCCTTACATGGTCAATAGTGCAACTATGTATGGCTCTATGGTAAAGAAATAAAGATATGCTTCTGAGCCAGTTTCAACAAAGACACCCTACCTGTGTTGGGGTTAATACTGGCTGAGATATGGAAGTGACACAGGGCATTGGCATGATGAGCTATGTGGCGGTGAGTGTGTGCATCCTGCGTGCCAAGCTGAGAGGGCAGCAGCTCACTGTGCGCCACCAGAGCAGAGGATCGTCGCCGGCCCCGGCGCAGATGCTTCAGGTGGTGGATTGACTATTCACAGAAATAACACACAGGTTTAAGTTTATCAGAAATACTACTATTACTACTATTTTATACTTTCTCTTATGAATTATTTCTGGTCAGATCTGACTGAGTAAGTACATAAGTGTACCTCCAAAGCATGCTGGATCTTGTCCTTATTGCCTGCCAGGCCTGGCAGGCTGGAGCTGAAGGAGTGTGTGTTCTCAGAGATCTGTCCCCCGAGCAGGCTGTCGTCTGGTAGCACAGTCTCTGACCACAACCTACACACACCATCCTCGCAGGATGTCAGCAACACATTGCACACCGAACCCCTAGAAAACAACACGAGAATGCAACTCTTACACAATCGATGACTATTTCAAAGGAAAGGCTTAAGTACATTGATGAAATCACTGATTCACTAAGTGGAACAGACCTCTGAGTGTCTGCTTCCACCACCGATTCAACTTTCTTAACCTGCACACATGGCACTTGTGGACACAAAGCAACTTGTGTTTATGGTCAGCTACAGACACTCAACGACAGCTTGACACCTGGCAGAGTGTCCGCTTTGTGTGACAGGTTTCTAAGGGAAGCTATTCAAAAGTCAGGAACACCAGTATTGGCTGGTGTTCTGGGAATATTCATGCAGGTGTGATTTTGTTTTTACAGTGACAAGCTTAATACACAAATTATGTGTAATTAATGACACATTTCAGAGGACTGACTGCTTACCAAGAATGTGAACCATGGGTGAATCACAAAACAATTGCAGTCATGCTAGGTATTTCAATACAGGGAATCAGTCGTATTTTTATTATCCATGTTGCAACTTCAAATCCTTCAAATGTACCCTTACAGATATAGAAATGTATACGAGACACCATGAAAACACTGTCGTCCCTATTAGCATTGTACACAGTAAAGAATTTCACAACTCTGTTCAGGAAACTTTTTTTGAGCCAAGAAATTGTGTCATGCTTTAGAAGACAAAAGACATGTACTTAATGTATAGATGTCAAAAATAAATAGGCCACTGTCCACCCTGACCATGTGATTGTGTGCAGGCTATCTTACTTGGGCATGTACTTGCTGGTCTTCCTCCAGGACACACCAGTGACCGAGCGAGGATGGGCCAGGTAAACAAAGGAGAAGTGAACGGGAAGAGGCTTTTTATCGGAGGGGTCGTGGACCACCACTGCAGAACGCCAGCCCGTGGTGGGATACCACACCTTAAGTAAACAGTCATCCTGCGTATGCAAACACATGCATCAACATACATTATAAAAAAAACACCACTGTTCCAACAATTTGTCTTTTTGCAACATGTTGAATCATATACCTTCCCAACTGTTGCAAAGTACTCCCCATCAGGAGACCACTTGGCAATGTGAACAGATGCAGCAGTCCTGAGAGAAACACAAACATAAACAATTGTATCAGCTATATTCACTTCTCCATGGGAAACTTTCCAAGGAAGAAACACACAAGTGATTCATCTTCCAGCTGTCTAGGAGTGTGTGTGGTTACTTTGTGCATGGGCTATTGCCGGTCATTTCAAAGCTTGTACTTCCCTGTTCTAGTGGCTTTCCTGGGCATGCACATGTGTCATCAGATGACAATTACTAACATGATAATACATGTCTATGTCTGTTTACACAGCTTAAAGGACAGAGCAGACAGAAAAGAGTGACTTACAACAGTGCATATAAACCTTTGAGGCTGTGTGCAAAAAGCTGACATCGGCTGACAGAAAAAGACCGAAAGATGTTACTCATGTTTCACTTATAATTAGCAAAAGGGAAAACAAACAAAAGTGCACACATGTAATATTCGACTGTTCCCTCAATGCTCTGAATATAAAAAAAATCCACTTCGATTTTTTTTTTTAATCACAAAACTGACAGTAAACTTTAGTATTTTCAAAGATGAGCTAAGTATTTTTTTCACTTACAATTTCCTGTGACAATCTTGGCTAAAGAAAGTTTTTACTGACTTCATATTTACAGGACAACAAAGCAAGAGTTGAGAGAAGGAAGAAAATGAGGACACAGAAGTCTGCTTGACGCTTAGTCTAATCAAATTCCTGGTTAGCTAGCTATCTGGATATTTACATATTTGCCTCATCAAGACAGCACTACCAGACCATCTACTTCAAAAGCAACTCTCTGTTATTGGCCTTTACAACAAATTAACTTTGGATTCTGAGTCTGCTGTTGACCTAATGAACATAACCTGGAAGCACAAGGTTTTTTTTCCATGTCAATCATGTGGGTTGCTTTTACACTATGTGCAAAAAACTTACTTGCACTGCCAGACACATTTCCAGTCATTGAGGACAGGGTGGGGCCTATCCTCATTCAACTGTCCATCCTCCTCCTCTATCAGGGCATCTGTCAGTGGAGGAGCCCACAGCTGGAGCTGCTCAGTTGCTGCTAGGATACGGTTCCCTGTAGACACAAAAGCACTATGTTACACACCTTTCATCTAATGTTGACTACTACAGTACACAGAGCCACATGCACACTGTGACTGTTACATAATGCAAGTCATTCCTGACAAACTACAGGGGGCTGTAATAGGAGCTGTGCCTAGTGTGTATTAATTTAGTCATTGAATCAGTTAAACAAAGAAAGCATTGGCGTACCTTGTGGGTCCCAGGCCAGGTTGTAGGTGATGGCATCGAGGAAGAACTGTCCTGTCTTTTGCCACTGATAGTTAAGTTGCTGTTAGTGATAGGAGAGCGACACACAGCATGCAATGTTATTGGCACACAAGTGTGATTAAGCTCACTAGATAATGATTTAAACCACTATATATATATGTCTAAAACACCAACATTCCTTCTCACCTTGTGGCGTTTGTTTGGGTTGGTAGACAGAGGTTCAAAGATGCAGACTGTGTTTCCGTACGATGCAGCAATCTAAAAATAAAGAGCTGTGTTCATCATCATAACATTACTCACCCCATCAGTGCTTCTGCACAGCCATTCCCACAGGAGAGGGGTAGGTGGGGGAGTGGTGTGGGAGAGCAGCATAGCAAGGAGAGGAGAGCATGGGCAGTACAAGACAGTAGCAAACGCAGGGCTAAATGTACTTCTTTTTTTTTTTTGTATCAGTGTAATTGATAATGTCTTCTGGCTACACAGAAAAACAAAAACTGTGTGTGGGAGTGTGTCTGAGTGTGCAGTCAACACTTACCCTGCCAAGCTGGTGGGAGCACTCCACACAGCCCACCTGTATGTTTCCATTTTGAGCTCCCGGGATAATCTGCACACACTCAAAGTCACTGGCCAAGATCACGACATCACAACCTGAGCCATAGGCCTGAAAAAGAAATGGACACAGGAGAAGGAACCAAATCAGATTGCACCATAATAAACAAATGAAACCAAACTACAAATATCACTGCTAAATGCATCCATGCTGTAACAGCTTCATCCAGTTTTTTTTAATGGTTTTCATGTGAATACATTTTAATTGAATATAAAATACAATGTCATAACAATGGCTAAAAGCAGACCATTATAACACTCAATGGTACTAGTATGAATATTGCATTAGCAGATTGAGATATTACAACAGGATTAGAACAGCATGGCAGTTACCTGCCACCACGGCCATAGCAATGGCAGTTTGTGTTGGTAATACTAGCACAGAAACCACATAAAATAACATTAAAACTGTTGTTTTAAGTAAATAAGTAAAGTTTATTTATATAGCACATTTCACAGATACAAATCACAAAGTGCTTCACAATAAAATGTAATACAATAACAAATACAAAATACAAGAAAATTAAATACAAATAGAAAACAAAAACAACCATAAAACCCCCCCTGCCTAGCTAAAAGCCTGCTTGAAGAGCTGAGTCTTCAGTTCCTTTTTAAAAAAATCAACAGAGTTCGCACAACGCAGAAAAAGAGGCAAAGCATTCCACAGCCTAGGAGCCACTGCCTGGAATGATCGGTCCCCTCTCGTTGTAAAATGGGTGTGAGGAACCACCAATAGCCCCTGATCTAATGACCTCAGTCTCCTGGTGAGAGTGTGGAGCTGAATCGAGTCAGTGATATAAGTAGGAGCTTGACCATGCAAGGCTCTGAAAGTAGGAACTAGGATTTTAAATTGGTTTCTATACTGGACTGGTAAAAGTGAAGTGCTGCTAAAACTGGTGTGATATGTGCTCTTTTGTTAATGTGAGATAAAAGCCTTGCAGCAGAGTTCTGAACAGCCTGGTGACGGTAGAGCTCCTTCCTTCTTAATACCTAAATACATATGTGCAATGAGTAAACAAATACAGCACATGCTAATTACCCACATTAAATGGGAAAACCTGTTTCAAGATTTGGATTAAGGGCTGCAAGGTAAACTGATACAATGGTGTTCACTGGCGGTTGGCAACCATGTGTAGATTGGCAGCAGCACCTGGGAGACAGGCAAGTTGGCCTCAAAGCGACAGTACAGTCAGGATGACAGGTTGTGTCTTTCATTATTCAGGAGAACAGAAGGAGAGGCTGGGAACCACTGGGTCATGCAGCGGGGCAGCATTACAGCCAGTGGTATAATATAAAGTGACAAAAGATAGGTAAGGGAGTTCTGCGCTTTACTATTACTGCGGCATTGGCTCCCGCACATTATAGCTGGAATTAAAAGCGGTCACCGTCACACACTGTCTAGGACTGCTCTGTACCTCCATTTCTATTTCTCTTTCTCACACACACACACACACACACACACACACACACACACACACACACACACACGCCCGCACACATATCTGCCTTAAACAGGATGACCTATCATCACTGCTTTGTTCTTTTGGTTTGGGCTTGTGTGTGTCCTGTATTTCTTTCAACATCCACAAATCAACATGCATGAGCACACAAACACACAAATTACAAAATTACATTTCCCATCTCTAGCATCTCAACAACAGTGCACTTTGGTCTTGACACTAGATTTTAAGAGATCTGTCGGCATGACCTTTTTAAGACAATTATGAATAATATTTAAGACCTTTATTACAACATCAACTAAGCCCTAAATTCAGTCTTTTCAAGCCAAGTATCGCTAAACTTGCACTTCCCCATAGCTGAAGAATAAAATCAGTTTAATGTTTGTGGTACAATCTGAAAGAGACTCGCACTAATAACACAAAAGCTGATTGTGTAGTTGTAATACCATAGCAAAATCATATTTGGACTAGCGAAATAAATAACTACAAGAGCACAGAACGAAGAAAAAAAAAAGAGCATTAGAGGTAGCGTTAAATGGACATAGGAAAATTAAGACCTCAAGAACACAATACTTCAGTTAATTTAAGACTTTTGGTTTTGAAAGGTTATACTTTTTAAGACTTTTTAGGACCCTCCGGAAACCCTGATCTACTGAGGGGCAATATTAGAGAGACAGATATCTTCAAAGTAAATCAAGTAAGAGATTAGAATCCGTATGACTATTAGCCAATGAAGAATTTATTTCAGTCAAAGGAAGGCAGCCCTTCAAGCAAATACAATGAAGACATGAAGGCCTGCTAGATGCCCATTCAAATCAATTCAATCAGTTAGCTAGCTGTAAGATTTGCTATATTTGATTCAGCAACAGACAGCATTAAGAGGCTACTGATTCTGTCTATGAATGTACTTGGATTATCTACACCGAAGTCAATCTGTAGCTCATATATCTGCTGAGTTAATGAGTACATCCCTGAAGCAAGGTTTCCTCTAATTAATGTAAGGTGCTTACATCAAGGATGTTGCTGCCTTTAGATAAATATGACCTCTCTGTGACACGTTGACAAAGCAGTTGCATCTCAGGTGAGCAAGGAAACGACTGCAATGTGATTGTATTGTTTTGTAGAAAACTATACTTATTTAACTACTGTTTAGCACAATCTTTTACTTGAATTGCTTTTTACCTGGCACTTTATTGGGAGCATGCAGATCTTCAAGATATATAGGCTAGATGTCCCAATACTGCATTTTCAAGTTAGCCAGAGATACAGTATGTGAGAAAAAGGTTATTAATGTGATATGCTGTGTTTTACTGTCTGATGAAACAAAAACATCTCAAACTGAATCATCGATCTGGCCTGGTTTCTTTAGCCCAACTCTGGGAAACGCTTTGTATAATGCTTTAAAAAGATCTGTCAGAAAACTCTATTTCCAGTCTTTTTGGAAGACAGCATTGTGATCCACATGCCATGTTTACTGATGAGAGCTACATAAATCAATTCACATCTTGCTATTTATGATCACCTTACATGTTATTTGAATAATGGCAACCACAGTGAGGCAGGGATTTAGCTGCTTTTAAGTGTAAATGTATTTTAGAAGTGTGAATGCAGTCACGTGCAGTGATAATGAAAATAGATAAGAGGAAGAGAGAGATCACTTCTTCCTTTCCATATAATGCCACTCATTTCCCATGCCTTATGCAATCATGTGAGCATGTTCCACAGCTGCTACCATGTGTACCAATGTTCATGTTTGTGCTAGCTGGCTGGCTTTGAGCTGTAGTCAAAAGCTTTAGCTACATATATTTAAAAACAGGAATTGATCAGTTTGGGCCTGTAGTAACCTGGTCTCACTGTCAACCTATGTTAAGGCATTATCCCAGGCAAAGCCTATAGCACAGACTTGTACTTTGATCCCAAAGTACAAGTCTCTGCAGTATGACTGCAGTGAAGCAGTAGGCATTAAAAGACAAATTACACCAAGTCTGGCTTTGATCCGTTTCTGTTCTGCCTGTTGGTCATAACATATCCAACTTAATCAATGTATTCAGTTAGACTAGATGCAATTGCAGCAAGGTCGTGGATCTCAAAACACCGACAAGAGTTATAATGTTCTGTTTGTTTGTCTATCGTTAGCTGGGTAATAAAACTACAGAACAGATTTCTATGAAATCTTGTAGACAACTGCGCCATGGGCTAAGGAAGAGGTTTTAGCTTGGATCTGGAGCAAATGACTTTACCATGTCATCATCTATAACGCAAAGTACTTTTTGGCTTATAATTCTTGAACTGTAAAACAAAATAATATGTATTTGCCTTAATTTCTTGATTTGGTATAGGCTGCCCCCATTTCTGCCATATCTTGTTATTTAGAATTCTGGTACATAACTGATAAACTTGGAAAAGGTTAGTCATTAATGTTTTGATATGTCATACTCATACCATTGTTCTACAAATGGTGGTCAAAATTGTGTATGCAAAGCTCATTTGACAAAAACTGCCATACATACATTCCTGAATACATTGTGCAATTGCAACCAAATGCAACTAGGACACGTGAAATACCTACCCGTAACAATCCAATAAAATGTGGTAGCATTCCGCCATTAGACTAGGTAAACAGTAAAATGTAAAAGTAGGTCATGAGTCTAAAACACTTTCAACACAAAACAAATTTCCAACTTACACAACACGTTGAAACTTGTAAAATTCTCAGACAGGATGCAACTAATCTCAGAAAATCAAGTCCGCCTTCAGCCAGTCAGCATCACTGTCTTACATTATATGACAATATCTGTATTCTGCTGTAGACCAAGATCCAGAAGAAATATTTTCTGTTATCAGGAATATGGAGCCTTAGTGGGGGTATGTAGTCTCTCTCGCTGTGCTTTGTAGTTTACACAAGTCTTCCATTTTTGATGAATCAAACATCAGCAGCTCTGCAAATCAAACGTACTAGGCTGTCTGTATACATTTACAACATCAACCACAGGTCAAAAAGCACTGCAATAGACATGAAAACACTGTACTGTAGTCTCTAACCATGATTTTTACAACCTCTCAAGAGCACATTATCATCTAGTCTTCAGTGTTCAACTTTCACAATGTAATCAACAGACACAAATCACACTAAATACACAAAAATTATAAACAGTTGTTCTGTCATATTTGTCATTCAACAGACAACAGACCATTTTGAATAAACGAAACTGAAATAGCAATGTATGTAATGGCAATTACTGTATTACTGAAAATCAACTAACATGTTTTTACTGTGGAAAAAGAACACAATTTTATTTGGCCTAAATAATGAACAGATCTCTAACTTCATGCCATCTTTTTCCTTCATATTCCTACTCATCGTTATGACTATTTTAACAAGGGTTCTCAACAGGAATGACTGGCAACAGCAGGGCACTATGGGCTGAAATATGTGCCACCAGAAACTGAATTTGAATCATTTATATTTGAATTTGAATTGCTAAACTTGAATAATTGCATTGAAAAACTGAACTTGAATCACATAATTTGAAATTGTATTGTTTAATTTGAATCATTGCAATAGGAGCCAAAACCGACAGCACGCTGCTGGAGGCCCAGGCCGTACTGCTGGGCCCGCTGGAGGGAAGGGAATCCCGGGAGAACCAGAACCAGGACGGAGCGGGGCAGACTGTCACAGCCTGCTGAAGTTTAAATCACAGGTTTTCTAAAGGGAGTCTGGCGGGACTCGGACTGTGCATGACAAAACATTACTTTAAGTCTTGTTAAATAAATAAATACATGCAGAAATAAATTAATAAATAGTGGAGAAGTGAGCCTGGACATTTCAGTCCGTTTAAACTTCACTTTGAAGCAGAAACTCTTAGTTCAGAAGGGTGTTCAGAAGTTTCCGTTTGGACTCAGAGCTGTGAACTGATTATAATAAATATTGTTTGTATTAACACATTGATTGGTCTTTGTTTTGTTTGTTACTGCACGTGATGATAAAGCTACACTTTTAAATTACAAACAAAACTAACTTTAATATTTATATAAACGCTCGAAGGAAGGGGACAAATGATCAGAATTAAATCAAATTAAATCAAATTATGTGATTTTTAGCAATTCAAAGCAATTTAGCAATTCAAATTCAAATATAAATGATTCAAATTCAGTTTCTGGTGGCACATATTTCAGCCCATAGGGCACCTGTGTTTCTCCGTCCATTATTCAAACCCCATTTAAATATGTCTTTCAATTTCTGTCAATATGCCAATGCACAAAGTTGAGCATGCAACATAGGAGACGGCCATCTTGGAGCACAGAAACAAAGAGCACGAGGATGAAATGATTCCATATCCAATGACACTCTAGATTCATGCTTGCTCATTTGAACTGCGTGCGTGTGTGTTTGTACTAGTGTGCGAGTCAGGGTCTGGCCTATGTGCCCTAGGGGTCAGTGTGAGTGTAACTGCATTGGACATGATGTCTAGTGTTCTTCAAATACCCTCTCAGACACACAAAGAAAACACCAGGCATAGAAACTGGGGCCCTGCGGCAACATGCAAGGCCTTAGCTTCACAACCAACTCTGTCCCATGTTGTTGAGCAGATATGACCAGAGGTACAGCTTGCCTGTTTACATTCAAACAGCCTTATTCTGAGGTCAGCTTAAGGGGAGAGGGGAACAACTCTTCTCTAATAGTTTGAACAGAATAATGAATTAATTACTCCAATTCACTAATACGCAGCAGGAACAGACCAAGCCCAGATTTGGCAGCCATTAGACAGGCTCAGTGTTCTCAGTATGAGGAAATAGTGCCGTGTAACATAGCTGCTCAAGAATTTACGGTGAGCCTGCATTGGCAGAATTTAACGCATTCACATTACTATTGGTATGAACTCGGGTCATAAAGACAACATGAATCTGGTCCGGGTGACTAACATGACAGCTACAACCTCTGTAGACATCAACAAGGCAAAAATAATGACATCACTTTTCCATTTTGAACCAATCCTAAACTGAATGGAATGAATGACAAAGTAAAAAGCATATTCTCTCATTTTAATCTTCCTGGACAACAAACCCTAAGCTTCAGTTAAATGCTATTCTAAAGAATGTATCTCTGTTGTACATATTTATGAATTTTGAGGGGTGGGTCCAATCGGATGTTATCAAAGATCATCTAGCTATTAACAAAAGTCATCATTGTTCATCTTCTGCCCTCAATACAAGAGCTGATCATTTGCCATCACACAAGAGGCTGTAATATTATAGGTTCTTCCCATGTCTTTCTTTCCGAAATGGAATATTGACTTGTCTTCTCAGTCCTGTCAACTTGAGGCACAAAGAGAAATGTTGGGAAGCTGACATACCTCTGACAGACAAAGAGTATAGATAGACCAAAGAAGTTAATAAATAACGGACAAGATTTGGTTCAAGGTAACGTTAGTGTGTGATCAGCATACGTATCAATACATTAAGTCTAAATGACTAATCGTATGAGTTGATAAAGAATTGATAATATTGGTAATAAAAACGTAAGCGAATTATATTTCACTGAAGTCAAAATAACAACAAACACTGCCCATTCAGCCCTCTAGCTCATGTATCCATATATGGCTCTCTACGTCATGGCTGGCGCAGCTGATGCTAGGATCACAGCGAGCTAATGATCCGTGCGGAGGATTTAACGCCAAATGGTAGCAAGCTTAGCTAGTTCTGCAACCAGACTAAACACAGCTTGTTCTCCTGTAGCGGTGCGCAATTTTGCCAAGCCATAGTCACCTGAAGTGTGCATTGCGAAACGTTGCCAGTGCGTGTCCCATTGCAAATATTTGCCAATAATGTTATGGCTGCGCAGAGGGATTCCCTTGCAGTAACGTTACTTCTAATGTAACCAGATGCAGCTAAAGGTCATTTGAGTGGCTAGCGTCAACTGTCTTGCAGCGATAAATAATATAACGTTAACGTTAACCTAAAATAATAGCTGCAGACATGACCGTTGAGCATCTAATTGAGGATGTTAGCTTGTCAATGTCTGACTGAATGTCAAGGTAAATGAAAAAAAAGGTGCTTGTCATAAGGATGCCCCGAGAAGGCTCGACTTGTATATATGTGAATCTCTCAGTGCGGCAGTATGGCTAGCACACTATAACGTTACCCTGCTAGCCAGTGCTTTAGCTCGCTAGCCAGCCCGTTTACAACCAGCATAACGTTAGCGAGCTAATCCAGCTAGCTAGTGTTAGCTTCAATGGGTGTTAACTTGAGAAATAATATCAAAATAAAACCTCACCGTGAAAGGAATGTCATACACGCTTCCCACCGAATAGCAAGAATCTCCAGGGTTTACCGCTCCCGTCAGCACCTGATGCAGATGCATTTTCCTTATATTTTAGTAGCAGATGGTTTTTTTTTAATTATTAATAATGAGTCCACCCTTTCGGTTTCTCCATCTAGCAACGACTGGGAATTCCATCAGTAACGTAAACGTTGTCCTCGGCCTGGCAGCGTCGTCTTCCTCAACAAACGGTAAGGTTGCAGTTAATTTGTGTTCGACCCGTACACATGTAATTTCACCCGGTCCTGTCATGTATGTAAACATGTAAAACTGGCCGCCCGTCGCCTCTTGCTGTCAACGCCATCCCTGCGATTAATCGTGAGAGCCGAGCCAGCGGGATCTCTGCAGCGAACCTGACATGCGCGTTCCCGACGTTGTCCAGGCACGACTGAATGTCCATAGAAATGTGAAATCTAGACTGGGAATGTCAACTCCTGACTTTCATTTAGTGCCTCAGTGGGATTATTTTTGACTAAAATACAATAATAATGTCGTCGTATGATTCGTATCTATTATTTTAACATGACTTACAAACTTCTTTTAATTATTAACTGTGGTTCTTTTTGGTGTACTGCTGCTCTAGTACTGTCGTTCTATGTTTACGGCGCGCCAGTTTGTGGAGCACACCTCTATCGGCGATGTAAATTCATTGATCACAAATGTAGGGTCTAGACCCAAACTGATTGGGTAGTAGGCCTACGGTTGACCGAAAATAAGTTACCGAATGAGAGAAAACTGTAGACATAAAATACAGCAGGGAGCAGCCATACTTTAACCGAAAGTATGGAGCTGTTGTGTTATTATGTGGTATTTGTAGTGGTTGTTGTTCAATTTTAAAAAGGTCACATAAATGGTTGTTTTTATGATGCATATAAAACAGTGCAAGCAAAACCAATATTTGGCTCCAATCTACTTAGAGTTTAAGTTATTTAATTGCAACAATTCACTAGCTTGTATCTTTGGGTATCAAGGTATGTAACTGAAACAGTTGATAAATGGATTAGCTTTATTATGGATAAACTTTTGATAATCAAATAAATTATGTAATTTTTCAGGCAAAATGGCAAACATTTGATGGTTCCATCTTATATGATGCAATGGTTTGCTGCTTTCCTAGTCATACATTAGGCTACAGTACATTACATACCTTTGAGTTTGGGACAAAACAAGCAATTGGAAGGTGTCACTGGTGGGTTTGTGGAAATTATGATGGGCATTTTTCTAATGTCATGGGAAACAGCTGCTATCACAACTACAACATAAGATATGAAATGCTGTGACAATGATGTCCATAACTGGTTTACAGAGAACAGAGTGTGAGTGAGCTAGACTTGGCTGAGGTTAATTGTAGCTGCAACTGTCACCTCCTTATCTACTCTCATTCATCTCATTGATGAGATTCAATGGAGCATATCACCGTAATACTGTTTATCTTCATTCCCTTTTGTACCCCCTCTTACATATCCATTGTCACTCTTGCTCCTTCATTGTTTCTACATAAATGATGAGAGGACTGACAGGGATCCATAGTGGTGATACACAACCAACCATCACGGCATTGGCCTAGTTGTTTAAGCCACACTGACATCATCAGGCAGGGCCTGCCTGCCAGCCACCATGACACACAGGACAACAGAACAGAAAATTGCGAGGCAGTAGCCTGGATAGAATGTGACACATACACATAAAGAGTGTCGACAACAAGGTTGAGGCACACTCATCCTGTACCATGTGTAAATTGTGTCTGTCCATTTATTTGGTGACTACTATTTTTTAAACTGTAAGTGTTAAGACTTATACAGCTGTTCTGTAATCATAGACTGGACAGTGACTGATGCTAAACAATGTTCAGCATAGGACAGTGCAATATGTGCTGATTGAAGTGTGTGTGTGTGTGTGTGTGTGTGTGTGTGTGTGTGTGTGTGTGTGTGTGTGTGTGTGTGTGTGTGTATGTGTGTGTGTGTGTGTGTGTGTGTGTGTGTGTGTGGGGCTCAAGATCGTTCAAATTATTGTTTCTAATTTTTTAGTTATTATGTTCACAGGATAACTAGTGTAATGTTTATACTGTAAACCAGCTCTTTGTAAGCCATTAAAAATCAGCAGTGAACTCCCTGGATGACTATGTTGCATTATGTAACTCAGATAAACCAGTAGATTAAGTCAGTGAATCTTGTGCCTCCTTCAGCACCTTAGGCTTTGAATAATGTTAAAGGTCAGACTGCTGTCAGGGCATCTCTCCCAGCTGAAGTCTTTACCTTAAAGCACCTCTCTTTGACTGAAAACAAATCTAATGTATCTCAAATGTTTCTACTTCTTACCCATTTTACCAACCTGGAAAAAAATAGGTTCCCAGCTGGCTTATTCATGTCTGCATGTGATTGTTCTTGAAATGATGGAGGGCAGCCACTTTAGATTATTAGGAAACAGGGCACTTATCTCTAAAGTACCAGAGGGATTGTGCAATTGACCAAGGGTGCTGATATCATTTCAGAGAGAACAGAGCCAACAAATAAGTATATAAGGTAGCTACCCTATGACGAGAAGAGTGTATTTAGAGCAGGAAATGAGGTGTGTGTGTGTGTGTGTGTGTGTGTGTGTGTGTGTGTGTGTGTGTGTGTGTGTGTGTGTGTGTGTGTGTGTGTGTGTGTGTGTGTGTGTGTGTGTGTGTGTGTGTGTGTGTGTGTGTGTGTGTGTGTGTGAGAGAGAGAGAGAGAGAAGGTTTTGTGCGCCAAGCCCTTGATCTTCTCTTCACACTTCAGAGCCACCTCAGAAATCTGCTCACGCCCACCATCTGGTCCTCTATACTGTACTTTGCATAGAAGAACTCATGTTTGTGTCTGACAAATTATACACCAGAGTATATCACTCTTACGCAAAGGTGCTTAGAAAATAGACACATGCACACACATGCCGTGAGCGCAGGCACCTGCTGCCAAAAATAGAATAGGTTAGGATGTGGTCCAAATATGAATGAGACAAACACAATAAAGGTCAATAATGTGGAGATGAAAAAACAGGTAATCCTGTTACAGCACAAAGAGGGCAGAGGAAACTCCACAACACAAATGCACTCTTAAACCCCCCAGCCCACACACACATACAATTAAATTGCATTATGGAGTACAGGGAAATACCTGAATATTCTGGGATTCTGAACCTGTGAATAGGGAAGGAAATAATTCACACTGAAACAACTGCACGTGTGAGAAATTTATCAGTTAGCCCAAGGCTGGTTGGACAGAAAAGCAGGAGAGACAAATGGACTAGTTTAACCACAGTAAGTGAGGCTGGCCTTCCTCAGAGCGGGAAGAGGAGGGACAAGCAACAGGAGTGTAGAGAGAGATGGAAAAGAAGGCACAGTGTCAAAGACAGAGACAAAGCTCTGGAATAGCTGTCATCAATCTTCAGTATCTCTGCAGACACGAGAGTCTGAGCAGGATTGCTGCGGTGCCAGCCAGAGACACGTGAGGGGCAGAAGAAATAAAGTGAGGACAGATGAGACTTACTGTATAATAGTGAAGGAGGTTTATGAGGTTAAAAAGCATTCACACCAAAATCAAATGCTGTGATGTGGAAGAAGAAATTATTGATGCCGAAGGGATGAGGAGAGGTAATTTCATTCAACCACGCAAGAAAACTGAAAAAAAGAACAAATAAACCTGCAATAAGAATCACAAATTGCTGTGTTACTGTTGTGACATGTGTTACTTTCCTGTACTCTTATTTAAGTATATTGTTTTAAAGGCAGAACACAGTTTAAATTGAATATAGTGTGACCTGAAGATTAAAAATAATAACAATTGTGTTAATTATTCAACTGCTTATAGGAAAAACTGACCCGTTTTACTCCTGTGTTTGCACATCATCATGAACTGTAATAACATGCTCGTTATAGGCTTGGTCCATAAAATAGATGTACAGTGAGACATAAGTCACTCAGTTTAGTTAGTGACAGCTGCTTCCAATCCTGAATTTTAAATCTGTGTTAGCTTTGTGCCTTTTTAAAATATTCACAAATTTGATTTCATTGGTATCAGTTGTTATAGTTGAACGCATTCATCTTTGTGAAATGTTAGGGGCAGGAAGATTAAGGACAGTGACTGCATGCAGCATGGTCTGAGACTGGAGGCATGTACTACACATCTGTTCATGAATAGGGTAGATGGATGAACACTTGAGTGGCCTGTTTTAAGCCTGCTTCCAAATCCCTCCTTTGTTCTGTCTCATTCAGGCCCTTTAATAACTCCTCACAAGTGGATGGATGAGATATGTGCCCAATCGTATATACAAGAGACTTGTTCTTTGGAATGCAGCATTGCTTTTCCTGCCATTAGACGCATTTCATCTCCTTTCTAAGCAGATAATGAGAAATGAATGAACAAAATTATAGTGCAGAACATGTAAAAGATTAAGTGTAGCCCTGCATACATTTTGCTCATGTTATCATATCTACATACAGTCATAGTGTACTGGCCATGTTAGCGGTTCTTGAGCTTTGATTTCTGATAGTGCTAAGAAACTGTGAGAGTTGAGAATTGTTTTAATGAGGTAACAGATCACCGGATTTAAAGACACTTCTAACTCATTGATGCCATCAGTTTGTCATTTTGTAGAGGCTAAGAGCTAATAATGTAATTTAGTAGCAGTTCTGAAAGCTATCTTGAATCTTCTCTCATGCTCTCTCCATATTACGCTAACATTTCAAAGCAACAGTCAACATAATAAATGTCCTGTTCTGCTCTCTTGTGCCTCTTTAGCATTATTTGTAACCATCACAATGTGTTTATCATCATTTCTAACATAACTCATAACTTTTTTACAGATAACAATGTGAATATTTATGTTGGTTAGTCTTTGTTCCTTGCTGTCTATGGAAACAAGGCAAAATACACATGCCAGTAATCACAACAGAGCAGCATGAATGGTGTTTCTATTGCTCGTAAAATTAGATAAAAAAAGATTCCTCTGAAATTGAAACTGATAATTTAGTTTTAATGTGTGAAAGTGTGATTAAAATGTCAGATTCACTTGTCTTCATTTACTGTGAAGACACAAGATGTGTCTGCTGCTTTGGCAAAAAACTAAGACACTTGCACAGTAAATATTGATACCTTCATGACATTGATGACGTTACATTTAAGATGCACTGACTTAATTATTTAAGATTGTGAAGAAGATCCATTACATTTTTGTCCTGGGGAGCAGAATGTCTTGCACCTCAGGGCTGGACTGGAGCTTCCTCCAGCAAGCAGCCATCCATGAAATGAGGAAATCTATAATGCATTTAATTCTGCTCTCTGTAGATCAAGGCTCTGTCTCTTAATGGCCTTGTAGGGACTACAAACACTGCATCAACCCTCTTCCAACCCTACTGCAATATCCAGACATATAGTGGCTGTTACTCACAGTGTCCACCGTCATGTTTCTCTATCTCTCTCTCTCTCTCTCTCTCTCACACACACACACACACACACACACACTTGCATGAGCCTCATTTCCTGCTCTAAATACATTCACGCCCTACCAAATCCTATAATCCCATCTGAGATGCAACAGGTTACTGTATCACTGACAGAAAGTGATGAGCTCCTGAAAGAAAAGAGAAGAGATGGCGTGTATGAGAGCATAACAGCTGTATGGTCATTTGGTTTATATAATGCATAGGCTTTATATACATCACACAAGTGAGTACACCCCTCACATTTTAGTAAATATTTCATTATATCTTTTAATGGGACAACACTGAAGAAATTACACATTGCTACAATGTAAAATAAGTGTACAGCTTGTATAACAGTGTAAATGAGCTGTCCCCTCAAAATAACTCAACACACAGCCATTAATGTCTAAACCGCTGGCAACTTAAGTGAGTACACCATGGGGTACTTTCCATAAAATCATCTCTCAATGCAAATCAAACCAGCTGTTAGGCTAACCGACATAAATAAAACCATGCCAATCTCTAGGTATGGTGAAGGGTATGTGATGATGTGGGGCTATTTTAATTCCAAAGGCCAAGGGAACTTTATCAGGATGCATAGTATCCTGGATCCATGAAAAAACTGGCCTAGTTGTAGTTTGAGTAAAACCCAGATGGTTAGGTCGTATTTTGAGTAGTAAGTGCTACAGTAGAGCAGACTGTTGACAACAATAGACAAAGTGACTGTGAGATCACCCATTGACATTCAGTCAGAGTTTGCATAGCAGGGACATAGGCTGGAGCCGCTGTAGAAAAGGTTGGCTACTTGTGGGTAAGCATGCTCTGACACAGGAGCTGCTGTCATTGAACTATGCATACATGTTACTCCGTGTGTACTGGAGTTCATTTAAATATCCTGTTACGAAACAATGTTTTGAAATATCAAGGAGAATAACATTAAGAAAACACTACTGTGACTATAAACTCTTTAAAAAAGAATGTTGACTGTATTTGTGCACAGAAGATTGGCCTTGGTTTGACTGAGTCTTCTGCAGCCAACCACTAGAGGTCAACAGAGGGATCATCACTTTCATTTTAGCATCAGAAGGAAGGGTCGGTCAGGCGTTATTATGGAACCCACGCAGACACCACACATAAACAGGGATTCTCCTCACTTAATGTGACTACTTACATTTTAACCATACGCTTTCCTTTTTTCTGGAAGTCAATATAAATGTCTCACCTGGGGCACCTTGTTATAGCAAAGAGATCTAAGGTACCTATTGGCTGCAATATCCAAGTTTGAATCTGACTAGGGACCTTTGTCCAGTGTCATACCATACCCTCTTTTTCTCTCAATATTTCCTGTCACTCAAGATCAAGATTCACTTTATTGTCCCACATTGTAAGAAAGGTGGATAGGGCGTCCACCCATGCTGCATCCATGAAACACATTCCACATTCATTAAGACAAGGGTAAAACAGCTACAGTCAATAAGAAACATATCCAAGAAAATAATAATAAAACATACACTGATGCTAAAATAGATTTCTTTTAAACCTATAAAAAGCACTGCCACTGGAACAGTCAATCATCAATAAATAAGTAAAAACTAGAATTACCACCTTGCGGTTGAATGCCTCCGCCAACCAGTGCAGTTGTAGACTTAATGAAGACTTTAAAGGAATTTAATAAAAGGTATTATGTGTATTTGTTGGCGAACCATGGATGCTTCACACACATCTTCAACCTGGCAGCAGAGAAGATCTATACAATCACCACAGTATCACACATTAGACATTTGTGTGAAATGTTGTCATAATGTAGTCTGGCAATCACCAGACCAAGCTCAATAGATTTAAGATTAAGCATTGGTCTGGGGAGTCTGCTCTGTATTTTCTCTGCACAAGAGGCGTGACCATAGACAGTTAAAGAAGTGGACTAAGTGATCCCGTTGCTCTGGACGGAGACCAGTGAAGTCTATTAGGAGCACTTTTCCGGTGATAGCTGAGAGTTACTGCGCAGCTGCAAACTGAGCTTGCCGCCGTAGATGTGACGTGAGCAACGTGTCTGAACGTTGTAAGTCTTCTGGTAGCTGTGCCAAGAGAAATCTCAATCATTCCCAATCTTGCAGAGATAGAGAGCGTAGGTATATGTAAGGAGATAACATAGGTACAGGCTAATTATTGCTAACTGAAATACTAGTTAATATTAGCAATTAAACTTAAACGGCTAATGTACGTTGAAACTGCCTGCAAGCTTCTCCTGTACTATACGGTTATTCCTCTACTATGCGACGGCAAGTGGACACAATCGTTAGCCTGTTTTTATAAAAACGTCTACTATGGAGCCAAAAGCCTTTTATACATTGTCGTGTTTCTTTAGAAATAAACAATGGACTAATAAAGTCTTTAAACGCTTCAGATGTAAAGTTATTTGCTGTCAAAGTGACGCCAAAATGAATGGCAGCCAATGGAATGCTAACGGCGGTGAGGAGTCTGGTAGCATTAAAATGGCGCCATAGCGCCTTCACTCACCTGCCCCCTTGGGCGTGACCAACGGGCATCGTTCAAATGACTCTGTACGCAATTGGATAGTTCTTCTACCAATCAGACCAACGATCCGGGTGATGTAGCAGCGACAGCGGCATCAACGTGTAGCTGCGATTCGGGCGCCGGCAGTTCAGTTTATCAGTTTATACATAAGTCCAAGTGGACATTTGTGCCAAATTTGAAGAGATTCCACAGAACAGACGGACAATGTACAGGCAGACAGATGGAAGGAAGGACGGACAGACAGATGGACGGACAAACCTAAAACATAATGCATCTGGCCACTGCTGTCACCAGTGCAGAATAATAATGAAGTTATGTTGGTTTCCGTCTCTCTCCTGACAACTATATGATAAAGGCAATGTGCCAACAAGTGGAAGCCTCCTATAGTGTACTGTACCTGTAGTTCACAATGTCACACCTTTCCTGAATTGACCCTGCTTTTAGTAAGGTTTCCAACATTTGATGCTTAGCAAATTCTATAAAATTATGTGTTGCTGCCATTTACTCATTTCCTGTAATAGTAAATCGCATACAGTATAACACAACTATTTGGAGCGAACTATGTCATGGCTCTGTATCAATATTTCAAATAAATTCAAAATGGCTTTAAATAATTGCTCTGTTTAGTCAGGTCTATGACAGAGAGGTTGGACAACGATGGTGACTTGGCAGTTCTTTTCAAGTATTGACTGTGGGACAGATTTCTATTTAAAGTGCAGATGTCTTTTGACACAAAAGACATATTTTTTTGGCGGGGTTGTGACATATCTTACATCATCTATATTGCTGTAAGTTTTTTTCCTCAGTTTTGGTTCTTCAGTCCAGCCAAGCATTTATTCTAGGCCTACAAAAATCAAAACATGACTGGTGTATCAGCATACTCCTTTACGGTGTCAGGTGCCCCATCAGCAATGAGTTTTTTAAATGGTAAAAGGCAAACAAAAGACACCATTACATTTCAATTTCTTGTGAAATGGTACATTTGGTATGACATTTATGGTGATAGTGCAATACAATTTATATGCCAGAAGAGGGCACTGTTGACTGATGACTACTGGTACTCATCTAAGGGACTGTTTTAGCACTGATATGAACAAGTAAATAGGATACAGACGTACTGTTGCTGGTCAGAGGCCTGCTCAGATCTGTTTCGTCTTAGCGTATGAATAAACTACACAATGGATGTAAGTTATTTTTGGTTTGTGGGTCCTGGCAATAGAGCATACCAGGAGTATAGTTGTATTGGATGAAATATATCTGTGTATCCATGTTTGCGTATGTCTATGCTTGTGAAATGTATTCTGTCTCTTTGTTTATTAGTGATTTTATTGGATGTGTGAGTTTGTGTGAATCTCCTTGTGTGTATTTTCTTGCACGCACATATGCAGTATGCATTTACACGTGTGTCTGGCATAGGCAGACGGGTTAACCCCAGGAATGTAGTAGCCTATAGAGCAGGAGGAAATTATTATACCACACGGTGCCACTGCTGCTGCTGGGCAGCTTTGCCCCTCGCTCCCCCCAGCGCACATACGGCTCTGTTGGCTTAATAACCTACAGTGAGATTTTCAGGATTATATCATGGCCAATGTGGTGGAATAAAAAATAAAAGATGACAGATAGATAGTGATATTAGGAAAGTAACCCCACAAATAAAAATGTGTTTGCTCATTGGCTCAGAAAGCAGTGAAAGGGGTATATGGCACATATTTAGTCCTTTAAATCCCTGCTTCATAGTTATACAATAGTGCACATTTGGGAGCTCAGCAGTATTTAATATAAACTACTTTAGTTTAGTTCAGGAATTGTATTCAGGTTTGAAAAGGTATTTTTTTCTAATGGAGATTAGAGAAAAAATGACTGCAATAATAAATGATGTTTTCAATAGTGCCTGATTTGAAAGTGGACTGTTATAAATTGTTCTGTCTGTGTGTGTCTTTGTACTATGGCTGGTCATTAATCTGAACTATCAGGACTGATAAGATGTTTCTAAAGAGAGAGACAACTAAAAGGTGTGTTGTGTGAGAGAGAGAGAGAAAGAGAGTGTGTAAGGCCATAGCACTTGAAAAGACCTTGAGTTTGATGATGGTCTTACTGCAGTCCTTGTAAATTGTAAAGGAAGCTCATAATATACTTCTTATCTAAGCTGAGGAGACAATGAAGCCTGTGAAGAGAGAGATAAATAAAGGGAACAGGTCTATGAGGTGGACAGATGGTGAAGACTATCCCATACCTGTTCAAACAAGAGCCATTAGGCGTTGGCAGGGAGAAGAGAAAGCTACAGATGAGATTCAATACCAGGTGCAGAGAGATGCAGAGATCATTTTCATAATTTGTAACCTGCACCTTTTTTTCATTTTCTAATTAAATCTGGTAAAAAATAGTCTAGTTTTAGTTTGGATGAGTTACAAGCTACAAATGTGTTGCTTGCCAGTGCACTCTTTCAGTAAAATCATAATCATCATCCTAATCAACACTGTAATGCTTACTCTGAGGAAGTCATGTCTTCAGCGATATTCCATTTATACGTAAAACTGTGTGTGTCTAAAAATAAAAACAGAAGAGCAAAAAAGATCTGTCATTTTACTAGTATGTGTCAATGCAAGTGAAACAATAAATATGTTGAAAGAGTGCTTAAGTGTTGATGGAATGGAGTGGAGTGTAATTTGAAGGACCTTGTAAAGTGACACACTGTGGCAAAAAACACTTAATTACCCTTCAATAAAGAAATTCATATTTTATTTAGAGCCAATCAGTATGACAGTCATCACCTTATTCACGTTCCATGCCACTTAGTGATTGGTGGGACTGATAAATTGAAAACACCAAGTTTAGTAAGATTATCTCTAGTGGCATTGGGTAATATGAAACTAGGGCACTCAGCAAGCACAGTGTCGCAGATCCTGCCATTCAGATGACTCAGATATGTCACATTTGTGTTAAGAAACAGTTCTTCCCTTCGCTTTGTATTTTGCCAAGACTGCATTTTCCCTAACTTAAAAAGTTTTTACATATCAAAATGCTCTGGGATGAATTGGGTAGAAAAAGAGGCTTTGTGGAAATACTCTCTATTCTAAATTACTCACGATGTCATGTGACTGCTTTAAATAGTCAAATAATAATAATAATAATAATACTCTATTCTGGGTTTACCTTTCCCTCTACAATCACTGCAATCAGAATGTGTCTGTTTACGATCACTAGGGGGCAGTAGAGGCCAAGAAACAAAGCTCAACTACAAAAAACAGGAAGGGCCATTTTAGGGTTCGCTAATAATTCTTATACCTGATTAAAATCAACCAAAGATGGAGGGAAAAAAAACAGTGACTACAAACTAAAATATACAGGCTGTGTGAGAGAGAAGTTCAGCAGCCTAGTCAGCTTTGTTTTTATTTCCTCGTGTGGATTGAATGGCACTGTTATGATTGTCTGTAATGAATTCTGCCAGTGATATATATGAGGGACGGATTCAGCTGCCCTAGACTATTCTCCACTTGGCCTAATACCACATCTCTCCTCTAAATGGCTGCTGTCAGAGATGTTCTTGAGTGTAATATATATATATATATATATATATATATATATATATATATATATATATATATATATATATATATACCGTATATGCACACATGAAAGAGTTTCTGCATGTGTGTTGACAATGTGTGTGACTTGACTCCAGATGGACATGCTAACAAGAGCAAGCATTGCCCTCTCAGAGACCGGCAGCCATTTGTTTCTGTGATTAGACTCTGCTGTTATGTGATTCCTTCCATAATCACCTCAGAAACCCCTCCCGCCCTCACCAGTCACCCTTCCTCTGGCTCTCCCTCCTCCTCTCTCCTTCCCCCTTTGGTCCCTGCATCTCTTTTTTCGCCCTATCGCTGCATCCACTTGCCTCTTGTCTCTTAATGTAGTGCATCCTCTCAACCTCCCGCCCCCAGTATGTAATGTGGATGCACCTGGCCTATAAGAATGAGCAATGAGTGAGAGGAAACTGTGGAGCGTGTAGTGGCTCAGGGCACACGGTAGCCATTATGGGGCTAAAGCACCGCCAGCGTGCTTGATGAGGGGGAACAGCAGAGACTCGCCTTGGGACACTCCATTAAACTCCCCCTCTTTGTCTTTCTGTCTCATACGAACACACACAGAAACACACGTGCGTTTCCAAATGGGTCTCTGGTGTGTTCCTGTACATGATTAAAAGTCACGTCTTTCATCTGGTTCTACAGAATCACCCATCACCTGGGCAATGATATCAGCGGCACCACCTTCTTCCCCATACCCCCAGCATTGCTCCATCCTTGCAGCTTTTTCCTAACTCCCCTTTACTTTCTCATATGCACCTCCCAAGAGGCAATATATTTAAAACCTTTCCAATATGCAACATGAGAAGAAACAGCCTTTAGCTATTTGAAGTTATTGAGGATCAAATCTAACAGAACTGCCAAGTCTGTATTTCAAAGACTGAGCCAAACAAAAACAACATTTAGGAGGCCTTTTGCAGTGTATGGCACTCAACTATACTCATAAACCTCAGACGAAAGACAAAAATAAAAAACAATTGAGCTTCTGAGAAAGACTCGGAGGATCACCTTTCATAGCTGTGGATATTGATCATGAATTATGCTTGTTTGCAAACAGCAAAAGCCAGGAATGCTTAATGTGGCTCCCTCGTTACACTGACAATATCATTTTTCAGCAGCGAGTTGGACGTGTTTCCCAAAATATGTCTAAATGAGAAATGGGCCATGAAAATATCCATCTCAACTATTTGAGACACGTTCCTTGCTATTTAAAATGACCGGGTGGGGCTATCTCTCCATGTGTTGTTATTCTGTCTGGAGTAATTAACATGCTAATAGGTTAATAAAAGTCTTCTGGTCCTGCATTGCCTTTGGAGTTGAAATATGACAAAGCACTTTTTAATGAGGATGTGCTAGTGTTATTGCTTTTTATTGGACTCATCTTTCATTGTAAAACTTTTATTGAAAAACTTTTGCAGAGGATTTCTATATCTCTTTCTGAGTAAAATAATTGAGTTCGACCAAAGAGTAATCATAGATTTAAATTATACTTTGAGGCAGAACCTTCAAAAAGATAGCGAGGCAGCATCTTTACCACAGGTTCTCAATAAGGAATTGGAGGGTGGGGGTTTGGCTGTAGGCTACTGCAGTGTAATTTATCATTCATTTTTTAATCACTTAAAACTCAATTCAACGCCATGAGACCTAAAACTTCATTAATTCATTTTTGGGGGAAACTCAGACAAACACAGCCCTGCTATACCATTGGTTTTTCTAGTTATTATGTCTAACCAAATGATGCTATGATATATATATATATATATATATATACACTATATATAATTATTTGTATTATTATTTGCAATTATGGATCCCTCCAGGGTTATGGTTAGGGAGAGGGGTTAAATTGGGCCAGAACAGTCCGGAACTGTGTTCTTAAATTCTACTTTGTCTATCAGCATTGCAACCAGTCATATTAGGAGGCAATTTGCCTAGTGTGCTCTGATTAACAGTCATATGCAGTTAACACAGTCATCGTTTTGTTTTAATGTAAACTCAACTCCTTGCATATCCTGGCGTTGTTCATCACTTTGGAAGAAGGACTAAACAGGCAACAATTTTAAAATTATAATTAAATGAAATGTGCTGTAAATACTGTATGTTGTCTACACCTCTGTGTTGTCTGCCTCGATGTTTTATTCTACTGCTAGTTCTATAAGAAGTGTCATGTTATCTAACTAATATAGCCTAATAAGGCTTGTTGCAACTACTGCTGTCGTGTGCATTCTGTAGCCTAGCTCTTTTTATTTATTGTCATTTTTGTTCAGTTGTTTGAGTTTTGTCTCTTTGTGGTTCTTTCTAGGTAGGCTGTTGTATGTGGGGATGGTGTGATGTTGTACCACTAGTGTATACGTTGGCATAATGCACTTTATTTTGTAACCTAAAGGTGCTTGAATTTGATAGTTCTATCATATAACATGATCATGTACCCCTCCACCCCTCCCATTTTAGTAGTGTAACACAGTAACATTTACTATTTTAACGAACCTACATGTTTTACTTTTGTCTGAGTACATTTTTTTTTAAACTTTGGTAACATTTCTTTAAAGTAACAGTACTTTTACTTGTGAGAAATAGTCTAATACTCTTTCCATTCATGGCTAAAATGCTGCACAGACTTCCAGAGTACACATTTCATTGAGTTTGGCTGTGATACTAACCCTTTCACATTACACAGAGCCATTTGATTCAATGTAAATATGAGAATTTTTTTTACTGAAGCTTGAATAGTTTGCCATCAAAATGATCAGTAAGGAACCGTTACTAAAAGCATTTAAGTGTAAGAAACAGGTCTAGGTCCCCACTGGCAGAGTACATTACAGATGAGGTAGAAGTACAGCCCAAACACTTGTCAGCTCTCATGAGGAATCACCTGCACGCACTGTAAGCAGAGTTTACAGCTATTTTTCATCTGCAAAGGACTCAACGTCATGAAAATAATGAATATCTGATCAAATTGCCTCCTATTCACTGTCTTTCACAGTGGCATGCAAAGACAAACTACTGAAGCTAAGAATAAAAATGGGGGATTAAAGATTTATTTCACATCCCATTATGTTGCATTCTTCTGGATAAAGTGACTGCAGAGTCAGAATACCCTGAACTACCAGTCATATATTGTGTGCCAAAATACTACTAGATGTTACAAAAACTATAATAACTCATAATTTAAAAATCACATAACGCTTTACTGACTGTAATAGTCAACACAAAACATTGGCAGCACCCACATACCATACTTCACAAAGGGATTGTATGTTTGCTTTCATCACTGATGTCATACACACCTTCATATTCTGTGTGTACTTGTGTACTGGCTTTGATATTTAAAAAAAAATAACTTTATGATGTTACAGCATAGGGTTACAGAGGTTCCAGTGAGGAAACAAAAAAAGAGAATGATCTGCTTCCTGTCAGCATGGAAAGACATCTTAAATGCAAATTGAATTGACTCATATTCAAATGCATCTGTGTAAACCACAACACAGATGAGACTTGAAAGCGGAAACAAATTCTCAATTCAATATGCTGGACAGCTCACACTGACATCCTCAATATGATACTCATACATCTGTGTTACTAACAGCATTTGGCATGCATACAAATGTTTTCCTTAAAATCAGTGAGGTCTGTGTGGACTAGAAAGTAACATATCTAGAACAAAAATAGCCAACTGCGCAGAAAAATGTGCTGTGTCTTTGTGCTGTTAATCATCATGGGCTAATCGATTTAATGTTGGAACAGGGTGGGTGGGTGGGTGTGTGTGTGTGTGTGCGCGCATGCATGCATGTGTGTGCGTGCATGTGTGGATATGAGCTTATATTCATGTGCTTACTTTGGGCGCTGTGCACTAATTGTGTGGGATAAGGAGATATAGTAAGGCTGGGAGAATGTAGAGGACATCAGAGGACATCAGTGTGTTTTTGCAGGCCTTATCATCCCACTATTTCATTTGAAGCAGAACAGTGCAGTAACAAATTTGCCATCATCTACCAACACAAGCCGTTTCCCTCATCATAAATAATAAAAAAGCGAGCTGAGTGCCGATAAACCAGTCTACTTTAAGTTAGGTATAAACCGGGTTGTACAACACATGAGAAATATGTGTACCATAACAGGCCAAAAGCTAAGTGTTCTTCCTTTGACACTTGATGAACTTTATTTAAAATTATTACGCCCTAGGTACTTTCTCAGTTCCTTCTCCCTCTCTTACACACTCTCCAACGTTCCTTTCTATTCACATCTAAATAATTCTCTATCATGAGTCCATCTGTGAGGATGGGTTGCTTTGGGAGCACCCAGCTTGACTCAGAGTTTTTCCACTGATGAAATATTAACTCCAGGTTAAGAGCAGCAGCACTGTTGATCCTAAAAGCATGACATGACAGGCATGTTAGCAAGGTTCCACATAAAAGGATGCAGTGGAATTTGCATCATAAAGCTTTGCTAGTAGCTCTCTTCCAAATAAAGGGGAGTGAATATGTGTTTGGCACATCAAACTGACAGCTCTAGGTGAGACACGCAAATTCCTGGACTCTGTGTGTATCGAAGAGAAAAGGGCCAGAAAGGTGCCACCCTTAGCATGCTGGCTCAACAGCCACCCAGGCCTAATGAGGGTTTCTCTTCACACCCCTGTTAAAGACACAACACATGTGGTGAAATGGCTAGTTGCTGTATTGTTTCTGCGATGACATTGTCATTGATGTAGTGTGTGTGTGTGTGTGTGTGTGTGTGTGTGTGTGTGTGTGTGTGTGTGTGTGTGAGAAAGAAGGGAAAATAATTTATTGTTAAAGCTGTGTTTACAACAGACTGATTTGTGTGGGTACTCTGTGATGTAAGGATTTGAGGATTGCCAGGCTAATTGGGATTGTGCATGACAGCCTAAAGGGCTTGTCATACCATTTGTTTGTATTGTTCTTTGTTTGTTTCAAAAGACCTGAGTGTGACCTGCGTTTCCTTTTTGCTTGTGAAGCTACCTCACTTTATTTGGCAGTTCCTATTCCTACACTATGACCTGTAAATTCCCATGACTAGTACTAAATGAGTGGGCAGTACGAATAGTAGAACATGTATGTGCGAGATG
Organism: Gymnocephalus cernua; assembly: GCA_023631565.1. Classification (NCBI taxonomy): domain Eukaryota; kingdom Metazoa; phylum Chordata; class Actinopteri; order Perciformes; family Percidae; genus Gymnocephalus; species Gymnocephalus cernua. The sequence goes on along the minus strand of CM042426.1, from coordinate 18,068,017 downwards.
ATAAAGAGTAGTGCAATGCATAAAGGAAAGAGAAGCCTCTTTGGGTTACTTATTCTAATAAATTCTGAGGGTCTGCCCTTGTTTCCCACATGTTTGTATTGTCAAAAATAATCAAAAACATCAAATACATTTTGTTTTCTACAGTGCACCATTTCAAATGTTTTTCGTTGATATACACCCACACACAACTTGTAAATTATACATGACATTTCGTGTTTAAATTCAATAATAAGCATATTATGCCCCCAGATTTAATAAGTTCCTTTGGAAATACCCTTTAAAGGATTTTTCTTTTTTGACACAGCTACTCATGAGTGGTGAAGCAAACTTGCATCACCACAGTGACCACAAGGGCTACATTCCTCAGTTGGAATAAGTCACCATAGCATGTTTCGTATCTTCTTGTCTCATTAGCCGAGCATTTACTGCAGGTTCATTATTGTAATGCTGTTCATCTGTTGTCAGTACTGCTTAACTTCATAGTTACAAGAGTATGTGAGCCTGTCATCTGCCATAGGACGTAGTTGGAGCAGGTTCTTGTCTGTGAATGATACACTATCCTATACCATTTTTCCAGTCCCCAGGGTTTTATACCAAAACACAGGCAAATACAATAAACATTCACTATTGACATATTTATATTTGAACAATACAATTGTGATTCTTGACTTGATTTAATAGACATAAAATAGCTAGATTAAAGCATATTTCCTGTATGCCCTAACAGATACAATCTGTTATCATCCTCTGTGGCTAATTGCCATGGTGACTTAAAAGGATGTCAGCCTTAGTTGAGCTGTTTCGTGTTTCTTCAATTAGTTGATCAACACATTGATAAGAGAGCAACTTTGCAGAAGAATCCAAATGTTCACATTCTGTAATGAAGCGTATGATAAGTGATTTAATTATTATTATTATTATATATCCCACTGTTACGTGCTTGTAACTTGTTAACCGTATCGATCTGGCTATTGATCAGCTTCCAGCGGCAAATTCCCTTGGTACAGTTGGTTTGGAAAGTGTGTGTGTGTGTGTGTGTGTGTGTGTGTGTGTGTGTGTGTGTGTGTGTGTGTGTGTGTGTGTGTGTGTGTGTGGGGGGGGGGGGGGGGGGGGGGGGGGTTATAGTTACAGTAAACGGTTTAAAGTGAATGCTAATTATGTTACCTTCAATATGCTGCCTATTACAGTGTTAGGGGCGTAATATGTTATACATACACACATACAGAATATTAACCATGACCTTGCTTCATGCTTACTACTGGAAAATAAAATAAGTAAATATATAGAATTCAGACTGTGGACTCATGTGTTTACATTGTATTTAAAGCCATGTAAAAATGTTTGTTCATAGACTGTATATTACCATTTGTACAAATAGCCCCCCCCCCCCCCAAATACACACACACACACACACTTTCCTTCGTAGCCTAAATGACAGAGTACATACATATGAAAATACAAAGATATTGAACAACATTGCTTATTTGTGACAATCACGTAGCGACAGTAATCATAATTAGCAAGGAACCATGTTTCACTTACTTCTCAAACATACAAAAGCTTTCCTCCAGGGGTCCGTTTCAGGTAGGAGGTTCAACAAACTCAGAGTCTAACCCTGACCTCTGAGTTGATTTACCCTGAGTAAACACAACAGCTGATTCGAGTTGGTTCAATCAACTCGGAGTAGGTTGACTCAAGGTTACGCGCGTGCACCAAAGACAGCATAAATGGAGCCATGATACTACGATTCACCATGGTAACAACCACAAACAAACGGGTCGGCGGAAATACTCTTGCGCACATATGCGAGTTTGAACATGTATTTCGTTAAAAAAGCAACACAGCGGCTGCTGCAAAAGAGGGAGAATTTGCGCTGGAGGAAATAGAGTAGAAGTAGTAGAGTAAATGCGTATATTCCAATATAATGTAGTCTATATCATATTTATTATTAAGTATAGCCTAATATTACTGAAAATCTATTTCATTTAGGTGCAATACTGCAGGCGAAAACGTCCTAGGCCTACTAATCCCATTCTGAGGCTGCAGCACCATCATTAACAGAATTATAATTCATAATCTTTTATTTCAAATTTTACATCATTCACCTGCAATACTGTGGAACTCCTTTTTAATGGCTCTGACTGGTCTGTGTCCAGGGAACACTACACATGTTTAAACTCTTTACTTTCACTGACCTGTATACGGGACACTCGCGCTCAGTGGACGCTGCTTAAACTCTGTTAGAAATTTGACGCATTAAATCTTCAAAATATATGGTCATGCAGCACATCGGTTGAAAGCTTAGACTGTCAGGATTTAATTAAGCCCAAACACAAAGCATGAGATGATTTATAGCAGTTATACAACGTTTCAGAGCAATCTCTTCTGACGGCGCTTTATTAAAATGCTCCGCATCACCAACGTTGTAGAGACAACTGTAGCTAATGCAACACATAGAATGTGCTGGGATGTAGAGCACTTCCACGATGGGTGACGTTAGTGATATGAGGACGGATAAGGTTATGTAGGATACATAACTGATATCATACCACTCAAATAGGAAGTTATCTGGAAATTAAAATGCGTGAATATCATCTTCCGACATATGTTTAACTCCCTGCCATACAGCGTCTTCATCAACGGGATCGTCGATAAAAGGAAATGCCATGTTTTGAGAAAAAACAATGTTTTAAAGTCTGCCTAACAGTTAATAAATCAACAATGTTTTTTTTTATTCACGCAATATAACAAACTGCGCTGAAATGCGCCTGATACAGACTGAATGAATGAATGAGGAAATGAAGAGCGCTGTGTCAGAGGGAGGAGCGTTAATTCTCTTCATACATCCATGGGGAGGAGTCTGAGAGAAACTCGAGGTTTCTTGAAGAAAACCTGCTCCCAGGTTAGGTTCATAGGCACAGTTACCATAGTAACTGACTCTGAGGTTAAGTTACCTCTCTTTCTGAAACAGAAAACCCAGAATTTCCCTCATCTCAGGGTTAACAAACTCAGAGTTTCCACTAATCCTCCTACCTGAAACGGACCTCAGCTCATCCACAGGCTCCGTTTGTCAACAACACGCTCACTTCCGTTGTCGCTTATGTATTTGTGTTGTAGCTTTTGCGTTTGTGTTGTAGCTTGTGTATTTGTGTTGTAGCATTTGCGTTTGTGTTGTAGCTTTTGCGTTTGTGTTGTAGCTTTTGTGTTTGTGTTGTAGCTTGTGTATTTGTGTTGTAGCTTTTGTGTTTGTGTTTAAGCTTTTGTGTTTGTGTTTAAGCTTTTGTGTTTGTGTTGTGGCTTTTGTATTTATGTTGAACCGTCTCGGCCACCGTAGTATTCCATCTAAAGACATTCACGCCCACTGTTTTAGTATATTCAAACACAGATGCTCACATTACAGAGAGCTATCAGCCAAATGTGGCCAAAAGTGGTGTATTGTGTTTTTCTTCCTAATCTAAACCATCTGGTAATTGTAAAAACTGCTGCTGGAACCAGAGCAGAGTGGCCTGTACAGAACTTACAACTTTGTGCATTAGAACTGGTTAAACACACCAGGGTGTAGTTGTGAGTTGCAGCCTGCTGGATAAATGATGACTGCTGGCTAGTCTTTGATAGGAAACAGTCATTTTTGTGGCAGTTAAAGTCTTAGCTGCAGAAGCAGAGTAGGTCAGGGTCATATGGCTCCAATTTCACCCTTTTTAGTCGAATTCCAGGAATCAGAACCAAACCTAGATGGAAAACGTTCTGTAAAGAAAGGCATCTTAAGAGTCAGAGGTGAAATAGTTTTGAGACCTTTAATAGAATCAGCAGTTGTCCAGACATTTTCCTACAGTAATTTCCTACGGTTGTTATTTGCTCTACTTGTGTAGTCTATTCATTTACAGCCATTTCTACTGCATTTACAACCTTGTCTTACGGCAGAATTAATAGACTGGAAAATGAAGTCTGCATGTGAGATGGCATTTGAATGTACAATATGCGTGTTGTAGGATCTATTATATAATTGACATTATTATTATTATGGTGGTAGATAGTAGTATGGCATTGGGTGTCACATAGACCTTTTAATTTATCTATTAAATAATTCCCCTCTAAATGCTTATCTCTCAGTAATGTGTGCGTAGAGTTTAGTCTTTTATGTCTGAGTTTAGAAGTTTATTGAAATGTACTGTATTGAATTTAAATAATCTGATAAATATCAGCAATTAACAAATCAAATCAAAATCAAATCAACAATGTAAAAACCAGGGTGAAACAAATAATCTGAAATGCGTACGAACATAAAACTCAGGTATTTTTCTGTGATAAAAGAAGAAGGATTAGTTTCAATTATGTGACAACTACACATTAGTTAAAATACATTTTATTTAGGTCCACATTGGGTGTGATAACAGGTCGAGAAAACTTGCATTTCAATTTACAATCAGATATGAATATTCCTAAAAGCTAACCTTTTTACTTACACACAAACGTACCCACTTTCCAGTAGATTAAATCATAAACTGGAAGAGGTCACTGCCCTTTCATAGCTCCAGATCAAAGGTCATATCACTGAGTACCATTTATTTTTAGTGAGTCAAGGTGCATTAAGCTATTGTGATGAAACGGCTCTTGGTTCAAACAAATGATCTGCTCGTGACAAAACACCGAAAACCAAGCCTGCCTTCACCTCTCTCACCTCAATTATTTTCCATATTCACCTTCTGAGTGTCAGCCCCCAACACACACACACACACACATGCACACACACTCCAATTAGTTCCTTTAACACATTTTGTATTGCCCCTTGACCCCTTTCCCTCCTCGCTAATAGAAACGGCATGACCCAGCAGAAGTACAAAATCTGATGCAATCACAAGTTAGAGAGCAAAAACAGCCTAGTGTGTGAGGAGTTTCAAAAAGAGCAGCGAGAATTATTTAATAAGCAAAGCTAAAATAAGGCCCAAGAACTACTAATACAGAGCCTCATTTAATTACTCATGATGATGGTGGCCACACTTTGCAAAGGATAAGCTTTTGCAAGTTATTTTAACTTGGATTGAAACTTATTTCCAAATATGTAAATGTAAATATCACACTGTGTTTGCAGTTTTTGCCAGATTTGAGAATTTTCTCTTATTTTATCACAACTAGACCTGAAAAAAGTGTAGCATCTGCAAAGCTAGAACATGTTATTTACAGAATTTCTCAAGAGAGTTTCACTTGTTTTTGGATATAAAACCCTTAAAATACAAGTACACATAATGAGACAGACACTTGTTTTGAGACTGTGGCACAGTTGGGCTTTTCTGTTTTGCTAGACTGTTTTATTCTTTGTTATATTAGACTGTAGTTACCTGGCTTTTCTCTCCATTGCTTAGATCAACCTCAGTTCTGCTGAGATTCACTTCCAGCTGTGTGCTGACAGGCCAAGTGCACAGTCAAACTGCTAAAATCTGTTTTCCCTCCAGTTGCACTGTGGGAGAAAGTTGCAAATTGCACTTTTTCATTTTATGCCTCTGTCTCTACATCGCTGCCCAGGTGGAAAATAGGAGTCATCCTTCTGAAATATTCAGATACTGTAAAACCATATACACTGCTGGGGTCAGCCCCATCCTGTTCCCACTTCGATGGACGCACATTTTGTTAGCCTGTTTACACTGTAAAACATGTGTACATGGTAAAACTAACGAAGGTAAAGTGTGCATGTGTGGTCAGAAGAGACACTAATAGGGCCTATATTTTATATCATAAATAACAGATGTCATGACGTAAGCAGCAAACTCAATTATTCATCAGCCTTAATGCCTTGAAATAGGGCTGACGAGGCAGAGGTTTAATTTTAGCTCACTATCATTTGCAGTGGAAATGGGAGGTTTCCAAACAGCCAAACCTCATTAGGAAACAGCATCATGACTTACTGTGGAAAGAGAGCCACAGAGACAAAAAGCAAAATATAAATTGGTGCTATCCTATCATTTTACTGGTGTACCTACTACTGCATAGAAATGATCAATGGTGCCCTTCGAGAGCGAATTAAAATTTTATTTTGACAGCTTTTCCTAACAATGTGCTCCTGCTATCACATTTTGATGGTCATTAAGAACTAGCTTCAGGCACTGACGCATTGTGAACTGCAGAATAGTAGCACTACTAATACTATCAGTAAGTAATACAGTTAACATGGAATTTAACAGTAACTATTTTATTCAACTAAAGCTAATTGTTCAATTGGCTGCTTAAGTTAAATAATTGACAAAGTGAAAACATGGGCAAGTCAACATTGACTTGATATTGTGGCGCTTCGCAAAGGTGTAGCATGAAAATCTAAGCTCTGTACATTATGCAGTCTGTGGTCCAACTTTTTCTCCTTAAGACCCTGCACAAACATGGTACACCCATGGGTAATTTCCAAACCGTCCTCGCACAAAAAACGGCCGTATACGTCAATTGTGCAAACAGCTCATAACGTTTGTTGTTAGGCGGCAACCTTTAGATGTTGTAGTAATAACTGTGGGAGCAGACATACTCAAAGGGAAGGTTGGGTCCTGCATTTTAGCCTATTATAGTTTGACATTTTTTTTTCTTCCAACAATAACAATATAATGTTGACTAATAATGTTACATGCAGATAGAAATAAACTTATTTAAAACTTCCTAAGGGCATTCCTCAGGGTGTGGCCCTGTGTAGTTAGTTTGGTTTAATGTATGAGATTAATTATAATGGAGCACACACTGAGAACTATGAAGTTTATTTTCTCCTCCATTTGGACAATCTCCCTAGAACAGTTATGTGCTATGCATTACTATCATCATACTGAACACAGTAGTAGTAGTAGTAGTAGTAGTAGTAGTAGTAGTAGTAGTAGTAGTTGCAGATCAAGTGATGCCCTCTGGCCCAGAAAGACGTTTTGTCATACACATACTGTACATTACAAAAGAAACCGCTGTAAAACTAAGAACATTTCCTGAGCATCACATGCATTCGAAAAATATGCTTTACTTATTACAACCATTAGTTAACAGTTTTTAAAAGCTCCCAAGAGCTGTGTGAACATATTGATTGTGCATCAATCATGCCTGCTGGCAGTCAGCCAGGTTCAGCCAGAGAGAGAGACTAATGTGAATGCATTATGGCCAAAGACAGCAATATCCATTGCTATGAAGGGGGTGCCATCTTGGAAGGCCTTATCCAAATCTCATATTCCATCCATTATTTGGAAAGTATTTAAATATAGATAGCTGGCCACTTCCTGGAGGATATTAAATTATGAAGTAACTGTCTTACTGTTTTGTCATTGGCTAGTGCTTCATCACACCATTGTAGCTTGGAGAAAGTTGAAGACTGCCAGCTTGGATTTTAAGGGTTGTATCTCCCAGAGGAAGCTTGTGTTGTGTGTATGCATGCAATGTTGGGGCACATCCAAGAATAATTAATTTTACCCTTCATGACAAGAGTTTTCTGTACAGAGCATGTAAAAATCTAAAATCTTTAAATATTAGATACATGTCTTACTGCCAACAAGTCCTCATTCCTAAAGGACAAACAGGTTGATTATTAGTGAGTTCCAAAGCAACCCATATATGCCTGATTAAGAAGATTAATTTGAGCAGGATTCAGCCATGCTAGTGGCATAGCAATGGCAATATAGGTCAGTGGGTTGGTCCGTGCGTCGGTAAATTGATTGGTTGGTCCACCACTTTCGCCCAGGCTAGAATATCTAAACTACAGGATGGATTGGCATGAAATGTTGTACAGATGTTTATTATCCACAGATGATAAATCCTTGATGTTGATGATCTCCTATTTTTTTCCTTTAGCACTTGTTAGCATGCTGACATGAAGTTAAACTAAGATGGTGAACATGTGTAACTGCTTGACAACAGTATGCCAGCATTTTGGTTGTGATCATGTTAAAGTGCCAGCTTAGGCATTTAGTTCAAAGCACCACTGTGCCTACGTACATTCGTTCAACCTTTATTTAAACTCGAGAGATCATTGAGGGGCAGCCCTCATTCACAATGACATTGAGTTACAAAGGCAAAGAAAACAACACAGAGAAGGAAGCAACACCATCATAAGACCATAGAAAGACACTAAAACTTTTCCGAAAAGGAAAAACAATGTGATAAACAGATCAGGACAACCAGAATGCAAAATAAATACAACTATGTAAAGCAATTACAAGTGGAAGTTTAGAGGTCCAAAATCTGATTTTTAAAATGTCCAAAAGGCACAAGTGAGTTGATTTTAAGGAAGTGCTGTATTTAGTTCCACGAGTCAGGTGCACTAAAACTAAAAGAACTGACTGAGCTTGTGGAACATGAAGTAAAAGCCAGTCAGCAGAGAGAGTCTGATAAGGTCCCTTTGAATGACAAAGTAGTTATGTATGGTAAGATGGCAGGTACAAGGACCTTATAGATAAAGAAATACCACTGAGTATCACATCTTTCTTGGAGAGAAGACCATCCAACCCTTTTATATAAAATAAAATGACATGTACCATAGACATAACCGGTTATAAATTTAAGAGTTGAAGAGGATGCGTATAAATACATCACCATAGTCGAGGACTGACATGAAAACTGCCTCAACAACCCTTTTCCTACAAAACATGGGAAAGTTGTTTTTATTTCTGTAAAAAGGTGACCAGCAGCTACAAAATGTTTACTGAAGGCTAAACTAACCTCTTGTCTAAAAACCGTCCAATCGGAATTACTGCCAGAGCCTCTAGCAAGGGACCAGGCTTTGTTTCTCTCCATTAATATATTTAGATAGGTCAGTGGTAAACCAGGGGTTTGATCTATTTTTTTACTTTGTGCTTTTTAAAAGGAGCATGTTTGTCTATGGCTGAGAGAAAGGTCTTGATTAAATAGTCCAAAGCCAACTCAGTATTTGGAATTCCACATGTATGACAAATATCACTATGATGGAGATCATTTAAAAAGGCTTGTTCATTAAAAATGTTAAAGTGGCGCTTAATTAATAATTTGGGGTGGGGATCTCTTCAGGCGAATACTCCTAATACAGGCCACCGGGCAGTGATCACTAATTCCAAGGTCAAATACACTGGCAGAAAATGCTTTTTATTAGTCTTATTGGATAGAATTTAATCCATTAACGTTGAGTTCAGAGGGTTTTTTAGGTTTGGTCTAGTAGGCTCCGGGATTAGCTGTGATAGGTTAAGACTTGAACAGATCTCTTTTAAGCGATCAGAGGAGTCAGAAAGCCAATCAATGTTAAAATCACCCATGACAATTAACTCTCTAGTAACATAACTAGAGAGTATATCCGCAAGATCATGTCTGGAGCTAGTGGCAGCTGAAGGAGGCCTGTATATGGCTGTAGACTCTTAGTCTAGCAGCTAGCATAGGCTATTTATTTTGCTTAACACTAAACACTAAAGAGTTAGTTCGGATTCACCAAAGTCACACAACATAAAAAAAAAAAAAACGATTGAGGCAGCAGTGGAACAGCAACTCCCATGTTCTGCAAGATAAAATTGCTGTTTTTGTCAATGGAGTCTGGTGGATTTGAAGAGAGCACAGATAACAGTTTCAGTTCCCTGTCGGAAAGCGCTGTCTGGCGGCAAGGTGAAGTGTTGAAAATATTCTAAATATAGTGTATACTTAAAGGGATACTTTGCCGATTTTACACAAGCTCTGTGTCAGTGTGTGTGCAGATGAACGGCTTCCCTCTGTGGCACCAGCTATCAGTTCATTAGTCTAATGTTTTTTTCTCAGACACGGAGTGATACTTATTGTGCAAATACGTCATAGCCATGGTATGTGGCTATTATATCATGGCTATGAACCAATCAGATAAGATTGTTGGTCGGCAATGGGTTGAAAACCAGAGTCTCTGGCTTGTACACCCAATGATCCACCCAGACCTCCTCCCTTAGGCTTGTTGTTGTGGTGGTATAACACCAATGTGATACTTCAGCTACCACCAATGTTGGTGTTTTTCCTCACAGAATTGGCTGCCATGTTATCATGTAGTTTCATGACAAAACGGTAACAATTAATGAGAAGAATGGGGCTGAGCTTATTGAGAGATTAACATGAGGCTGACATAGGGCTGGACGATAAATCGAAAATTTAAAAACATTCTACCGCGTGTGTTGTCATGTGACTTCACCCGGATCAGTCAGCCGCATGCAGGCCCGTCGCGACAAGGCAAGCAAACCAAGCAATTGCTTGGGGCCCCGAGCTGGCCTGGGGCCCCAAGAAAACGACACCCCTTTGATAGTCAAGGCAGTAAAGTGCAATGACACTGTTATCGGGATCCCCCTCAAGGGGCCCCTCTAGTGATCTCTGCTGCCGGCAAAATACAAAACGTCCTCGGTCGGCAGTCATCATGAAGCGGAATTATGCTTCAGGAAGCCAGAAAAGGAAGAAGAGAAAGGAAGAGGAGGATAAGAAAAAACAAGATAGTGGTAAGTGATAAATTACACTGGATAAAATAGCTCTACTTGTCTTGGTGTAATTTTGCAGCAGGTAGACTAGCAAAAATATGTTTATGTTAGCTAACGTTACCTGTAACCGGCCTGACGGCAAATGCTGCTTGTAACGAACAGTTAGTGCAACTTTTTTTTCGAACGGACGGAATATGGTTACATACTACTGTAATATGTTTTTTAACGGGATAAGGAAGGCGCAGATCTGTTCCAGAATCACTGTTTATTGTATTTAATGACATGACATTGCTATAGCTTTGTAATAGGTTTTGAAAGTGGCATAACATTAACATGCTATACTAACTATTCCACTGTGATAATCTCTTTACAAAATGGGGGTTAGGAAAACCACACAATAAATTCCGTGCATCAAACATTAGCTTGGGATGTTTTTAAGCATTAGTAACCCTTAACAAAGTATTAGGAATATCTGGTCTGTCTATCTATGTGATGTTTATAGAGGTTTTAAAAATGGTTTCTTAAAGGTTTACAAAAAATGTTTAATCATTACCCGATACCTAATATATGATAGATATAATGTGTGTTACAATAAACTGTTAATTTACAGCACTACTAATAATTAGTAAACATTTAATTATAATTTCATTGTTAACAGTAAAAAGACTGTTTGCTAACAGTTAAATGACAATTAACTAAAGATTAATTAACTATCAATTTACCATCAATTAATGATTGTTATTATAAAGTGTTACCATCTTTTCTTTCTCCCTCAAGGTGCTTTGCTTACATTTCTCAGCCCTCAGGCTCTTCCTAAGGATACCTCCACTGATGAAGGTAGAGTGAATTTCTCTCACTAAGCTGAGCTGTTAATAGTGACCTCTTTCAATATGCTAACAGTGAAATGGTAAAACGTACTTCACAGGTAATTTCAGATTTTTTTTCAATTATTTTCCCAGCTACACCATCAACTTCATCCTCAACATCAACAGATGCATCACTTCTCAGTGCTGATGTTTCCTCTATAGCACAAGGTACCACCACAAGCTCTATAATTATAGCTGATATCCTGCACAGCCCAGAGTTTAAACTGATAAGTGTGTGCTGTCATATTGTTAGAAAAAAAACAGTGCAAATCACTATTGAATTCCCACCAATTGTGTAAATACCAGTCACTTTTGCCCATGGACATTTCAGAATTTTTAATATACAGTAGTGCCTGTTAAATTTCTAGGTGCACAGTTTATGCAACAGCAGTTTATGCACTGTAAACCTTTTTTATTTATATAAAGTGTGGGTGAACTTTATGGCTATGCTGTGGTTCCTGTAGGCTGTGTTGGGGGGTCCTCCATGTCCATTTTACTTGGGGCCCCTAAATTCCTTCAAACGGCCGTGGCCGCATGGAAAGCATAATGGAGGACAACTAAAACACTGAGTGTGAATCAACTGAGCAACTGAGCAGTGTCCGTTGTCTGGAAACATTTTGGCTTCAGAAAAGATGATTAAGAACACCGTGATTAATTATCGTTTATTTATCGTTATCGAGGTAAAATGTGCAATTACTCGTGATTTTGATTTTAGGTCATATCGTGCAGCCCTATGCTGACATTATGATGACAGTGACTCAATGGAGACTATGAGTGATCCGTAACTCTCGAGACTCTGCTCTGCTGAAAAGGAAAGAAATAAATATGTTTCATATTCCCAGTGGTGCACACCACCACGCTCACATCCATTGTGCCCACACATGTGTGAAATTAAAGCTATCACGACTTTACATCTGACTGAGAATGCTATTTCTCTTGATAAAACATTTCAGCAGCAGAAGTATCAGTGAAGACACATTTTATGCTTTGATTGCTTGCAAGTCACAAGGGCAGTAGTGTATGGCTGTCAAACTTGGCCAACAATGATGTTCCAATATTCGTTCTTTAAAACACATAGGTTTGAATTTAGAATTTTTCTAACCGCCCCACAGTAGTATAGTCTACGTTACGCAGGTGTACGCCCTATACCCACAAAGAAAGCTCCAGGATTTCTGTATACCCATTTAGAAATGTGCAAGGATTTGTAACAACATAGTTTTGTGACAGAACTTTCACTTCAGCCATTTGTTTTCACTAATAGAGTGACGGTGGATTCGCTCAGAGCAGACAGCTGTTCGCGATCAGTGCAGAGAAGCAGTAAAGCAGTAAAGGTGTCAGTTGGTAGTAAATGTACAAGGTAAGTATTCTGATAACACATACCCAGTCATTTGGAATGCCCTTAATTATGTGCGAATACATGTACTGTATGTGTTATTGAGGTGGTGTTGTGGTGGTGCTTATGGGGTGGACGGGTGTGTGCTAAATGGGGGGACTACACCACAGCTCAAGGGTATTAGCAACAATATGCATCTACATGTACTGTAGGTGGTGGTAGGGTGAGCAAATATGAGTGTGCACACACATGTACACCAGCTTGCCTATGTGTGTATCCATATTCATTAGAAGTACGGAGGAGAATCCAATAACGATTGTGTCAGTTGAGATTAAAGAGGCTGACCTTTGGTGACTTCAAGTGTAGCAGGGGTGTGTGTGGCAGGGATGTGTGTGTGTGTGTGTGTGTGTGTGTGTGTGTGTGTGTGTGTGTGTGTGTGTGTGTGTGTGTGTGTGTGCGCGCGCGTGCGTGCGTGCGTATGTGTGTGTAGAGGGGCGGGCATTTGATGGTGAAGTAGAGGAAGAAAGAAAAGGGAGGGAGGGGAAAAGGGACACAGGAATGTCACCAGCAGAGATAGACATTGCCTCATCCAGTGTGGCTTTTCCCGGGTAACACTGGTTAGTTTTTTTCAGCAGGTGCAATGCAAGCTGTTCTTTTGACACATGTGGGAAACAATGGGAATTGACTGAAGATCCTCATATTTATTCTGAGTTTCAAAGTACCAGAGAAAGCAAATAAAAAGAACTCAAAAAGAGCAAATATCTACAAGTGTAGGTAAAAATGAATTTGCTTATGAAACAATTAAAAACTGCATTAATTGATTATTTTTGGAACAAAACATTATTATCACCTCATAAAGTTGTTATGGAGAATGTGTTGGAGAACAATGCTCTTGAGGGAAATATCTGGCTCTTTCGCTGCTCCTTTATATACACCAGCTAGTTGCTAACTTTGTCTTTCTGGCATACAGTGGGTTTATCAGAACTTTTTCACTGAATACAGATGCCTGCTGCAGATGGAAACAAAGTTGATAAGAGAGGTGTTTAAAAATCAAAACAATAAGCTGAAAGATGTCCGTGGGATCATCAAGGAGAGCTTTACAAATAAGTAATTTAGATCCATTGTTATTATTGAACTCATGATTAGTTCAGCTTTAAAAAAATTATATACAATTGAAAAACGTCATATTTTATAAAGACATTTTACTGGGTTTGCTTCTTTTACAGGTAGATATTATTTCACATACTGTTAAAATTTCCACTGCAGCAACCTTTTCCAGTCTTCTCCATGAACACGGTTGGGGAAAGTGAAAGTGAGTTTATACTGGGAACAGTTAATGGAGTTTCAGCTTGGATCACACACAGAGAATGTCGAAATGACAGAGAAAGTACTTTTGAGCACTGTGAAAGGCCCAAATTGGCACTTAGGTAATCAAATAGTGTCTGTGTTTATTTGAGTCAGTTAAGAGGGTGGAACAGGTCGGTCATTATGTTGTGGTTGTAGAAAAAGAGTAGAAAGAAAGTAAGGCCGCATTTCCAACTGGTATTAAAATCTGATCTGAGTGATCTGATAACAAGTGGACAGCTCTAAATACGTGTGTTAACACCTGGCAGTAGAAAGTGTCTCCAAATGCGTCCTGACCTGAGCACTTGTGATCGGATCTCACTTCTCCACTCTATATGCAAATAAACATGTACATCATTTCCAATTGCACATACCAGTAAGCTGGTTGTGTGTGTGTGTGTGTGTGTGTGTGTGTGTGTGTGTGTGTGTGTGTGTGTACATTTCAGTTGTTACACTCACATAAATAATACGTTGAAACGTACGATGACTAATGAAAAAGCGCTGCCCACAGTCTGTCAGGCAGAAGGGAATGAGGCCTTAAAAAAGTTATTTTACATTTCATGTTCGCTTATAGAAGTCGGGTTAAGTAACTGCTAATAAGAATATAACATAATAATTCCTGATTTTGCTGATGCACAATAAAAGTTTCTAAATAACGGGGGCTTTTATTGTAAAGAATTTATAGGAAATTAAACCATTTTACAACCACAGATTTCACAACTCACTGGCTTCTAATTAGCAAAAAGAGAAGCTGTGATATAAGAACAGGAATGTCTGTATTAATATATATATATATAATTAATAGAGTTCCATAACCATAATAACTCGCACTACCTGCGTGCACAAGGTGAGAGAAGAGGGATGCTGCTCTGCTCACAGTGACATGTTGGATGTCATTGATGTTCCCACTTGGATCAAAGCCTTTATATAATGATAATGCTTCCAGCTGTTGAAATTATTCCTCTCTCCGTCATCCTTCGTTTAGCTTTTTGGCTAGTAGTCAACGTGACCTGCCACGCGTAGCGCGTACAGGTCACGTCATCATATAAGAAAGCCAAAAAAATGCAGTAACGCAGGGTTACTTGGATGAGTAACTGTAATATAATCACTGTTTTGGAAATTGTAGTCCCTTACACTACTCGTTACTGTGGGATGTATTACTAAGTAATGCGTTACTGCCCAACACTGATAATTGTTAACTGGCGGCTGCCTTCTCCAGGCAACCAGCAGGGCACAGAGCTCCAGACAGCCAGGAATATAAGAGCAGGCAGCACCGGAACAAAAACACTGACACATCCCCAACAGTATGATATTCACTCTCAGTGGTTTCTTTGACATGATAAATACTTCGAATTAGTAAACATTTCCACTCACAGTTGAGTAGGCGGTCCTTAATGTGGCTCACACTGTAGTACACACTGATCCCGTTCTCAACTGGCAGTAACATCCGTCCTGAGTGATCGGATCACAAGTGGACAGCTCTAAGTACAGGTGAAAACTCTCTCAGGACGCATTGAGATAGGATCTTAAAAAACCCATTCAGAGGTGGTTTGAGCTGCTTATGTCCAGATTCTAACAGCAGTGAGTATAATGTGTCCTGGGCCACATTAAGGAGCGGGGGGAAATGAGATTCAATCATAAGTCGTTACTCAAGACGCATTTGAAGACACATTCTACAGACAGGTGAAAACACACGCACCTAGAGCTGTCCACTTGTGATCCGATCACTCAGGACAGATGTTAAAACCAGGTCAGAACAGCCTCACTTTTATAACAATGTGGTCACATGTGGCCTAAACCACCTCCGTCTGAGTGATCGGATCTCAATGCATCCTGAGTGCATTTCCAGCTGTATTTAGAGCTGTCCACTTGTGATCGGATCACTCACATCGGATTGTAATACCAGGTGAAAATGGGCTCTACGAAAGACGCAAATGGGAAAGCTGCTTCTCTACAGGAAGATTATATTAAAGGGATACTTCACCGCTGGAAAGCTGAATATATCTTTAAATTGGGTCACTTATGTAGCAGAAATGTGAAAAAAAGAATTTAATTGGTGCCTTCTAGGCTGAGAAAAGCCAGAAAATGTTTTTTTGGCTCATATGGATGAAAGACACCAAATCCCAGAATGCACTTCGCTGCTTTGAGTCCACTCCCAAGCCACGCCTACCGCTTGACAGACAGACAGTGAGGCATTCGACTCAACTCAATGTGTTTTATTGTTATTTCAACCATATACACGAAACAACGTTTCATCGTGGCTCAAGTGGTGTTACACATTTAAAACATATGAAAACGACATTATATAAAAACGACATACGAAACAGGCTACCTTTAGTGCACACACACATTATAGGCTGTAAACACAGAGTATAAACATAGCCGTGAATTAGTGTGGAATGTCGAATGGTCGCCATGTAACAGTCACAAACTCCAGCGGTTAGCAGTTAGTTGGATACAAATCACCCCATTTCTGCACCAGTCCGTGTTAACACAGCCCACCTTCATACAGAGTACCTCTAGCTCGGATTGTCGGAGGGCTAGCAGGCCTGGTAGCTTGACAGTCCGGTTCACTGTTGTTCAGCCATGTTTCCACAAAAGCAAAAAACACAGTCTCTGAACTCGCGTTGGGAGCATCGTTGAAGTTGGATGTAGTCCAGTTTGTTGTTTAATGAACGGACACTTGCAAGCAGGATTGATGGGACAGGTGGCCGGCTAGCGTTAGCTTCCCACCTAGCCGACGTGGATGTCCCCTACCCGGCTCGGGGTACGAGCGAGACCGCTGGTCTCCGTGGCAGGCGAAGCTCTCGTAGTGGGCCGATTATTCCGTCTGTAATAAAGTTCCCTGCATATTCTCCGATCTGTACCGATGTATCCCGGTGGTACACGTGCGGTAGTTTGAATGCACATAATTGTTGTAAAAGTTTGCTGCTGAGAAGTTCTCTTAATACATCCATGAGAGAGAGCCCTTTTTAGCGAGGATTCAAGATGGCTGACATTTTGTTTTTTTCCGGCTGAGATCGGCTCGCTTCGGGTGATGGGCGGGTTTAAAACATGCGGAAGTAGGTCCTACTACTGGCTGTAGTCTTTTGCTCTGGCCAAAAAATCTTCCGATGACGCAAAAATCGTCATTTTACGTCATCGGAAGATTTTTTACGGACCCCCCAATGCAAATATCTCCTGTCTCAGGGGGATATGAGGGAGGGACGCACGGTCATTCAGAAATACTACCGGGCTTCTACTGATACAAAGCTGAATGCTAAATCGGTGAAGTATCCCTTTAAGGTACAGAAACTGTGCTGTAAGCCTGTAAATACTACCCATGGCGCTTCTGTGAGTTCTAACACACATGCCCACAAATGCACACATATGCAGAGACACCTTAAGAGTGCAATACAATCTTGTGTCTGCTTGTGAGATGATTCTCAGAGGGTCTGTTTCATAATTATGCCGTGAATGGCCTTTGTTGCCACACATAAACACAATATTTGTGCTGTGTAAGCATTGAGCTTGAGCTGACTCTCCTGTGACCTTTACCTGCCCTGCTCCACTATTGCAGTGAAAAAAATAAAGTGAAAGTGACTAGTGAGAATCAATTGTCTCCTCTCATCAGACACACACATGCAGAGAAACCGATACACACACTCACTGCTACAACCATCATGCTAATGTAGGTGGAGACATGAAGTCAGCGCTTGTCCACTGGCGTCTGGGCAGCCAATGTGTCCTCGGTCAGACAGCCTGACATTCAGCACAGCAGTAACTCATCGATCCACAGGAGAGAGAGAGCGAGAGAGAAACCACAAGAGAGATGTGGGGGAGTCGAGGAGGTTGTGGAGAAGGGAGAAGATACGCTGCAGGGCTGATTGAATGATAGCTGGCTGGAGCAATAGATAGCATCAGAGAGTTGATAGAGAGCTATCAGGAAGAAAGTGGAGGCACGCTGGAAAGCTGACTGAATGATAGACTAGTGAAAGTGGGATAGCCTGCCACTTGGCTGACAGGAGCTCTGAACAAAGTACCGTGCTGTTTGGTAAGAACTACTGGGTATTCTGAAATGGTTAGGTTTTTTTTTTCTGTGATGCTTTCTGTCTGTGGCCTGCACTGTTGCAGGCATGCCAAGCATCTAAATATCTGAGGAACTGTGTAGGTTACATTGTCGGACTTCAAACTTAGTACCCTGTGGCGTTCCCTTGTAAACAAACACAGGTATGTTTATAGGCAGAGTTTCTCAGCAAAAGTAAGTGTGTGCATCCTTCAGGCTGACACATGTTGAATGCATTTCTCCCCTCATGAAATATTTTTAGAGCTTTGACAAAAACATCTTAACTCAAGGTCCACTGACTACATAGCTGTTTTTACCCACATTGCATCTTACAGTCTTCATTAATGGATGGAGTTTGCTCATTTGTCATGGAAATAGTTTAGTTGGCATGACGTGACCTAAGCATAAAACTCTGATTATGTGTTAACAAGTCGTCATCAGGTCCTCATGCAAATGCTAGTAGTAGAGCACAAGATACAAAGAAAAAAACATTGACCTCCTCATGAAAACAAAACATCTAAATTGCATTTAACATGTGGGTGAGACCTAAATTGGCTTGGATGAGTGTATACTTTCCTACCTAAGAGGGGTTGGGCTGTGTTAAACTGACTCACCCAGCCTTTGTTTTGCATTCTGAAGCCAGGCCGGTTAATTCTGGTGTCTCCCTCGTCGAGACAACCTCCGCTCTGGTTCGGCTTTCTAGCAACCCTCATTTACTTCTCAGCGAGCCTGCTCCTTGGTGTGTTGTAGTTCAGGTTTAAAAGGTGTATTTACAAAAGTTCTGTTGGGGGAAAACAACAATAGTCTTTCAGGGTCTTTAATAGTGTTCTCCATGTAGAAAGCATGTGGTTTGCAGCCATCAGCGTGCCGCTTTCGTGATGCCGGAAAAAATCTCCTGAATGAATCTGTATCAGAGCTTGCCCTATCAGCTAACTACTCAAAAAACCTCTCAAAACATTATAGGTAGGCCTACTGTGTTTATAGCTCATACTGTATATCTGTGTCACTCTCACGGGACTCTCTAACTCTTGTCTTTCTTCTTCATGCACACACACATTCTCAAATACATCACCACACACACATCGCCTATGTTTTTTTATTCCAGTGTTAAGGCTAATTTATATTATTTATTTCCCTTGATATGAAATGCATCTCATTATTGTTACAGTATTTTTTTATCATGCTGCTTTCTGTTATAATTCAGGTTGTGTTATCCACGCAGTTGTGTCTTCGCTTGTCGCCATAATCTTTTTTTACTGTTGTTTGTTGTTTGCGGTGAGATGTTTTTAAATGCCCTTTGGGTTTTTGTCTCCCACGCATTCATTATTGATTACATCTCTCCCCTCAATGATTTTTACCATCATGATTTAGCACTGTTTTTCTGCTCCTGTCATTTCTCACTGTGCAAATATACTAAACTACACCCATTATGGAAGATGTGTTCAATTATTTTTTTTACACCACTTTCTATTTTATCAATTAACAAATAAATATTGAAAATGTATTTAACTTAATCTATGGTACAGAACATGTTTAGAATATACTGCTATGGTTGACCATTAAAAATACAATGTTGTCTTTTTAAATCTTGCCTGTTCATCAGACTGCCTAACTGTCTCTCCGGTTGATCTGGAGCAAAAACTAAGATATGTTCTTGTCATCTTTTTTGGTTCGGCTCCAGACAGAGTGCTGCTAATGACTGCTGCTGGTTCCATTCACAATCATCCTGGATGATTAGGACTATGACCTTTAGCAAAGCCAGATCATTCAGAGCTTAGTGATTTTTATCCCCCTCTAAATTCTGACGGAGAGAGATAGAGAGAAAGAGAGAGGCAGATTGGGACTTATCAGAAAGGAAGAGGGAGCAGATCAGAGAAACAAGGTGGAGAGGAGAGGATGAGGAGAGAAATAAAGAGGGAGAGGGCGTGGAGGTATAGATGAAGGGGGGAGGATCACATTGCGCTACTCACCCTGGAGGCACTGACATTATCTAGGAGAGACAGCATCAGGGAGAGGGAAGGCGATGAAAGGAGAGGGTGGAGGGAAAAAGGTGGAATAAAAGGAGTGAAATGTAGCTTCTGACGTTCTTTAACAACACCTGACATTTACCTGGTTTTCATGTGTTCGGGCTAGACAATTGGAGTCTGGTAAAGGCCACCAGTTCTCTCTCTCTCTCTCTCTCTCTCTCTCTCTCTCTCTCTCTCTCTCTCGAAGGAATGTCACCTGTCTGCTGAGTTCACTCCATTTTCATCAGCGCTGAAAACAGCCTTCACAATATACTGAGCAGATGAATCAATGCGCAGGATGGAAGAATGTGTTGATTGTCAGGCCCAGATGAATTATGAGAGAATATTATTATTGAGAATAGCTGCAGACCAGAATGGTATTTCATGAACAATGTATGACGGACTGTTGGACTGGTTTCACTAAACTTAATTGTGGCTTTGTTTTGAGGTTTTATATATTGCAATAGAAAACAATATTTCAAAAGGCAGTATTCTGTGTCTCTTTATGAAACTAAAATAAGATGAATTTACCAAAATACGTCAAGGCTTAGTGCCTAACCTTGCTTTGTGAAATACCTCCAGATCATTGTCTTGTTTCCAGCGATGAAGTTTTCAAGCTCATCCAGCTGGTCATGTGGAAAACCTGTTAGCTTTGCAGTATTTTTTCTGTCCATTATAGTAAATTGCATTACAAACCAAATGTGAGCAGGAAAGTTAACACAACTCATAAGGGCAAAGGTACACCATTAATTGCATGGATAAATTGAGAGACAGCCACCCGCTGACCTCCAAATCAGTGGAAATACAGCTCAAATTCAAATAACCCTTTATTATAAACAGCCACAGTCTATCCCCCAATTAACCATGCATCCAGGTCTGCTGAATCAGCACTCTGGATGGTCTGTGGAGGAAAGCAGCTTTACCTCAACTTGTTGGGGCAAACATCATTTCATCATGATTAAAACTCAATGGTTTAGCCAATTAGCCTATATGGCAAACTGCCAAACTGGCAGTGTGTGTGCGTGCGTACGTGCGTGCGTGTTTGTGTATGTGTATGTGTATGTGTATGTGTATGTGTGTGTGTGTGTGTGTGTGTGTGTGTGTGTGTGTGTGTGTGTGTGTGTGTGTGTGTGTGGGTGGGCACATGTACAACTGTGCATGAATGTGTGTCCCATAGAGCCTACGTTCACCAGATAAATGCTGATTATGAAAAAACTGGTAAAAAGGAATCAGAATATCCAATTGCCATATAAACGGTCAATCACGAAAGTGCAAGATGGTCAGACATACATTCACAGTTCTATGGTGTGCACTCAGCAGAAATGGTTGCCGTTTACATTTGTCATAATTTTTTTTCAATAAAACTGTTCAGCAACACACACACATGGATGCAAGATGGATTACAAATACAGTGCCGAAGTACTGAGGACCGGACCAGCTGTTCCCTGCAGAACATTAACATTAATAGCCTAAGACGTAAGGAATTGAATGCAGTTAATTTCCCTTGTACTAGTGACATCTTGATAAAGAAACATATGGGAAGAGAAATTTTGAATTAACCACAAGGGAAAGTTGCCATGTAGGCAATATGCTTTTGCATTTCGCCAGACAAAAAAGAAAAAATGATAAATATGGATAATGGAGATACAAGATACAAAGTATAAACACAAAACCACAAATAAATATAAATATTAATGGAAAAAAGAAAGCAACAAGCTTTTGAAATAAACATTTAAAGGGGCATTAAATACATGTGAGACTGATCGGCTTAAATTGACAATAATAGGGAATTGCAACAACATCCATAGGGCTGTTCTGCTTTGATACAACTCTCTTGCACAGGCCAAATCCCTCCTGTCCCCGAGTCATAGAGTCCTGTACTTGACACAAACAACACATTTACAGAGGAGATGAGAGACTTTGTTAATTGGAACAAATATTCAACAGTGATGTCTTAGGAGAATTAAATATACAACCCCAAATCAGAAAAAGTTGGGACAGTATGGAAAACACAAATAAAAAAAGAAAGTGATTTCTAAACGTACTTTGACTTGTATTTTATTGCAGACAATACAACAGCACATAATTTAATGTGTTCCTCATGATTTGTATTGTTTGTTTTTTTTCCAAAAAAATGGTGCCATCACAGAAGTGCAAGTTACCTTTGCCAAGGGCACTGACACAACCCCATACCATGACAGACCCTGGATTTTGGACTTGTTGCTGGTAACAGTCTGGATGATCATTTTCTTCTTTGGTCCGGAGCACACGTCGTCCATTTCTCCCAAAAAACACCTGAAATACTGATTCATCTGACCACAGTACACGTTTCCACTGTGTGATGGTCCATCCCAGATGCCTCCGAGCCCAGAGAAGTCGACGGCGCTTCTGGACACTGTTAACATAGGGCTTCCTTTTGGCACAGTACAGTTTTAACTGGCATTTGTGGATGTAACTATGTATTGTGGTACTTGACAAAGGTTTGCCAAAGTAGTCCTGAGCACATGTGGTGATATCGCTTATAGATGAATGACGATTCTTGATGCAGTGCCGCCTGAGGGCTCGGAGATCACGGTTGTTCAGCTTAGGCTTGCGCCCTTGTCCTTTACGCACTAAAATTCCTCCTCATTCCTTGAATCTTTTAATTATTTTATGCACTGTTGAAGGTGAAATAAGCAAATGTCTTCCTATCTTTCTTTGAGGAACATTGTTTTTAAGCATTTCAATAATTTGCTCACGTATTTGTTGGCAAACTGGCGATCCTCGGCCCATCTTTGCTCCTAAAGGACTAGACCTTTCTTGGATGCTGCTTTTGTACCAAATCATAATTACAATCACCTGTTGACATCACCTGTTTCAAGTCACATCATTATTTATTATTGATAATTTATAATTATAATAATTTATCTGATTACTAGCCCTTAATTGCTCCTGTCCCAACCTTTTTTGGAATGTGTTGCAGGTCTGAATGACAGGAAAGGATATAAAGTATATTTACAAATGAAATTAAGTTGACCAGACAAAACATGAAATATTTTGTGTTCACATTGTCTGCAATGAAATACAAGTCAAAGTACATTTAGAAATCACTACTTTCTTTTTTTATTTGTGTTTTCCATACTGTCCCAACTTTTTCTGATTTGGGGTTGTAATACAGTGCAAAATAGCAAAACTTTGTCTCATTTGGCTGGAAAGTAAAATACCTCATGAAATGCCAGCTGCCTGCTACTAGCTGTGTACTCTTCTGTTAGCGGACACATCTTCATCTTCAATCTACTAAACACGTGTTAATGCAGTGGATTTTAAGTACATTTTTAAATGTGAATACTCAACATGTGGTCACATTCAACACATGCTACTGAAATAGTTACAGTACATGACTCAAAGTATATACAGTACATAATAGTCAATTACTGAAGTTTCCATACTCAAAATAATATTGCATAGTCATTTTATTCTAGAGCTTGGTTTATTACTGTACACACACTGCATGTGTAAGCATGCTCTTGGTGTGTGTTTGTGTAAACATGACCTCAAGGTAGCAGGTTCATTGTATTCTGATGAGGAATGTTTCAGAAGAGAAGCCAGAGGAGAGAGCGGTGTCAAATATCTGTGTTTGACCTGTGTATGTGTGGGATCTGTCTAAGGTCTCTGAGCGCTGGCCCTCTGCCAGGTGTAGCAGCCCACACATTGAAATCCTATGAACGCTATGAGTCCCAAGTGGATATCGCCATTTCAATAATGCATGGATTATACAGTCAAAATCAATCCCTATTGACCTGCCAGGTGAAGCAAAGTAGAGTCAGGGCAGAAATAAATGATGTAATTCAACTTTGAAAACTACATTGAGGGAGAAAAGTTTGTGACTGTCTGAATATATCTGAATAAATCCACTACTCCCCTCAATCCCTCTACCCCTTAACTTATCTCAATTTATCTTTCAAAATTGGGTAGAATATTAAAGGTTCATGGTGAGGGTTTTGAAATATGTGTCTCTGAGATTCTGCCTTCACCCAATTGCAATGTTGGTGAATGGAATTGTATTTGTCGTACTTACAGCATTGCAAGTTACATTTTAAAAATTGAAGAGCAACATGTCTTTCAAGGAAAAATGTCTCGCCTCCTTGATATTATCTGTGAGATCACCCAGAGTGACAGGGGAAAAACACAATCAAAATTTCATGCAGCCCCAGTCTCAGGTATCTCAAAACTATCAGGCTATGGCTAGGTGTAAGTCGAGGTACTGTAAGTAAAAGAAAAAATATAGTTTTCTTTGTAATTAGGGGGGAACTGACTCTAGTCAGAAAAGTAGAAAGTCTAGGCTTTCCTTGAGAAATGAAAAAACAGCACAAATGTCCCAAAAAACCCTCATTCTACTTCCAAAATAGGGTGTTGGACATACAGTAAATTGTCATGACAGTTACAAAATATGAAATATTTTGATACTACATTTAAAAAAAATGTATAGCACCACCATGCCAAAGAATTCTGCTAAATTACCGTGATAAGAATACTAAGAACTAAGTGTGTGGGACAGAGTAAGAGAGAGTGGAGAGATTGATGTAATCGACACCACTGGTATGTCTTAACCCCTGACACGATTGCTTAAAGATGGCTGTCTCCTGGTTCGTTACAATCAATTCTGCCCTAATCAGAAGCTGTTGGTCTCCTTCCCTGCAACGAGCTAGCTGTCATGGTGAGATTTCACCGCTTTCTGCTCTGATCCCAAACCTTCCCCTTTACTGATAATTTGGACTATTAGTTAGGGAGTGCCATCTGGGCACTAATTACCCTCTTATGTTTCCCATCTTCTTTTGACCATATTGTGTCCTTTCCTAGACCTTTTTTTCTCCTATTCTGTGACATAGTTTTAGGCAGAGAAGTGGATCTGAGGAGAGATAAAAGTAAAGGAGTGCTGAAGATGAGAGGCATAATAAAAAGGGACACAGATCAGTGGAAGAAATCAGATTTGAGGAATTCCAAATGAGAAGATGAAACTGATCTTTTTTACTCTTTACCTTGTTTCCCCAGGCTGCCTGCTCTGTTTGCTTATAGCTTCTCAGATGATATGCAGGTCACCCGCACTTCAAACTATTTGGTAAATGGAGAGCAGGCACTGTGATTTTATGATTCTACAGTACAACCTGTTTCATTAAAAGTAATCCTTTCATCATTATTTTATGGTTTTGATCAAATGTTTGTTTCAGATTCAGTGAACAAAAATCTTTCTGCAATAAAAAAGCCATCTCTTATTAAGTGTCTTGCATAAAATACAGTGTCATTGCAAGTAAACAAACCAAATTAGTGTGTAGCTGTGTCCCTTTCCCAAAATGGCTTGTAGAAAGCTGACTAAATTATTATTACAGAGCAAAACATTCATCATATGTTAATTATGAAACAAATAATACTCACTTACAATTTCAACAAATATTCTAAGGGTGATGTCAGGGGTGCCAAACTGCCAGCCTAACTAATCATTCGCACATTTCTTTCAGTATATACTGTACAGTAAGTGATAGGTGATAGGTTGATTTTGCATTTATATCCTTTAGGACAGATGCAACATTCCAGACCTTCTGTTTAATTGCTTGCGTTCACCACAAGTGAATACAATTAGATTGCTTCATTTTTAAATTAGTGTACTAATGTGAGTATTAAATCATATTCAAAAACTTCTGAAACCACTCCTGCCCCATAACTACTAGAGCCCGACCGATATAACAAGCCGATATTAGGCATTTTCCAAACTATCGGTATCGACATTTATAATGGCCGATGAATGAATATTTAAAAAATAAAATAAAAACGGACGAAACACCCTTCAACCATGTTATGAGTGTTGGTGTTGCATAGTTTTTCCACCAGAGGGCGCTCTACAACGTCCCTGTTGGCAACACTTGTGTTTAATCCTTTCTTTTTGTATTTTTATACATTTTATTTATCAGAACTTTTATATATTTGGATGTTTATTTTTAAACTGCATTATCATATTATTTTAGTGAGGACTCATAAATAACTACAAATAACTAATGTTAGGGAAATCTGTTTATGTTTTGTTGCACATTTCTGGATCAGCCGATATATCGGAATATCGGATTTTTAAATCACCAAATATTTGTATCAATATCGACCTTAAAAATTACTTATCAGTCAGGATCTAATAACTACTGCTGTTGACCAACATATTCAGTATCCATTCTATAACAGCATTAAAATACACAAGTTCAAATGTACTTAAAGTGGACTTTGATGCAGTACAGGCATTAATATAATGTTGATAAAGATGTTTAAAAATGTAAAATGTAATTCAGAACTACAGTAAACACAATGAATAGTGCATTCTAAATAAGTATGGCAGTACAAATAGATTTGTTTGGTCACTTGGGGACAGTGGAACAAACGTATAACAATGGCTCTGTTCTATTCAAATGTTCAAGTCATGACAGTAAGTAAGTAAGTAAGTAAGTAAGTAAGTAATATTTATTTATAAAGCGCTTTTCACAGATAAAATCACAAAGTGCTGTACAACAGAATAGATAGAACAAACAGTATAAAATGCATATACATATATCAAAAGAAAGGGACGCTAGTGAGAACCCATCAACCAAAAGCTTTCCTAAATAAGCAAGTTTTCAGATCCTTTTTGAAAGAGACAACAGAGTCAGCCAGACGCACGGACAGGGGCAGGGCGTTCCACAGTCTGGGAGCAACAGACTGGAAAGACCGGTCCCCGCGGGTCTTATAACGAGTCTTAGGGACTGCAAGCAAATTTTGGTCAGAGGACCGAAGAGTCCGGCTAGGGAAATACGGCTTCAAAAGGTCTCGGATATACTGTGGGGCCTGGCCGTTTAAGGCCCTGAAAGTCAGCACTAAAATCTTAAAGTCGATCCTGAATTTTACAGGGAGACAGTAAGCCAACAATACCAGGATCATGAAACTGAAGCAGCTATACATGAAATTCATCCATCAATAACTGTATTATTCACGCCTGTGCTTTTTCTACTGTGACATGTCAAATGTCTTCCGTGAAACAAAATGTATGCATCATAGCTTTATGTAGCTAAATTATCTGCTACATTCACCTGCTCTTTGCTGACTGTGTCAGTATAATTTGAGTTTAACTGCTGCAGCTGAAAAAGAAGGTGGTTCGAGAGTTGAAACTTAACCAAAACAACAAGCTGAAAGACAGCAAAATGCTCCGTATAGGTAAGAGGAGTTTCAGAGTCAGTGATCATTCTTTGTGGCTTTAGCACTCTGAGCAATCCCTTTCAGATTACACATAGTTATTTGAACCGTAAATACTAAAATATGTAATTACTGTAAACTACACTTACAGCTTTTCATTGGCTACCAATGTGTACTTTGACACTGCCCTTTTCTCTCCTTGCCTTCCCTCCCTTACTAATTTCCTCTCTTCCTCCCACCCTCCCTTCTATTACTTCCTCCTTTCATTGGGAGCACAAATTAAACAGCTCTATGTGAACCATCCAGCAGTTCATTAGCATGAGTAAAGTTACAGCACAGCTTTACTTCCTGTACTGGGTTTATGAGGTGGGGCTGTCAGCACCAAATTATGAAGCTCAGTTTCAGTTTTATAGATGCAGAGGAAAGAACAATTACAGTATACTGATTCAAAATCAAGCATGGGTGGACTATTGTCTTGAAGCCTGAGACAACACGCAGCTTGCCCTTTCTCCTTGTGCCCAATTGTCTGCCTTAGAACTAAATGGATCAGGTAGAGAAGGACACTGTTGGATCAATGTGCTGTCAAGGAGTGTGGAATGAAAGTGATAATGGTAGTAAGCGTACAATACACACACACACACACACACACACACTCAGACCACAGTCTCAGCATGCCTCACTGCAAGACTTGCTGTTCTTTTCAATCACGCATGCACACTGACAGATTATCGCACACACACACACACACACACACACACACACACACACACACACACACACACACACACACACACACACACACACACACACACACACACACACACACACACACAGTTTCAGTCTTGATTTGATTGGTTCTGTCAGTCTCTCAGTAGTGATTTTTATTCCAGTTTTATGCTGCCAAGAAGACAACAGTTTTTCTGTCATCCTGTCATTCTCTCAGACAAACAGCTGTCTGTCAGACACATGCACACATGGACACACACACACACACACACACACACACACACACACACACGCACGCACACACACACACACACACACACACACACCCATCACAATATACTTCTGAATTCCTTTGGTTGAATTTTTGCATCTGCCAATCACATTCCCTATTATTCTTGTGAGTTTTGCATCTCTTCTACAGAGAATATGTTTTGTGTGGGTGGATGAGGCAATCATGTTGCTATTTCTTCTCTGTTCTTTGTTTATGTTCCAGATTTACCGTAACTTCAACCCTTCCTATCCTCTCTACGTCTAAGGTATGAGCTTCTTTCTTTAGCAACCCCACAGGCAATGACTATGACTAGGGAACGCTTACCTGTCTGCTTAGTGTGAGTGGGTCATGTACATCTATGAATTCTGTTGTGCCCGTCTCTTCTCCCAAGTCACACTGCCATCACATTGCACCTCTCAGTACTTTAGCTTTTCTGCATCGTGACACTGGTGACAGCCCCACAATACCTTCTATGTCAGAGCTGTTTCTATCTCTGCAGGATTGTACATTATTGAGAGTTTTTTTCATTTTCAAAGAAGCAGGCCATAACAGTTTAAACTTGCCCTTGGTATCTGAAAGCGTGACTGACAGTCACACACTCCTGCTCGCTCTTTATTTCTCACACACATGCCCTCGGAGGCTCAGCTATATTATACAGGCAAAGAAGTGAGGCGAAGGGAGTATCGAGACAGAAAGTACAGTGAAAAGGCAGTACTGAAAGCAACCTTGTCCACTGGTCCACAAAGCAGTACAACACACAGAAAGAGGTATGTCATTGGCAAATCAAAGTGTGTTTGTGCGACTTCTTTTTAATGGTTTGACAGCTTTAAAGCATCTCTGTGTATCATCTACTCCCTCTGCTGGGCTTATTTACACACAATGTGACCAAATGGCACTTCCACAGTGGGTTGACTGCATCTGTTTATTTACACTGATAGGGGAGTGGACTGGCTAGATAGCTGGTACTGGGGGCTTGATCAAAGAGGTGATGCTGTTTTTTAGGTTAACTATCCCTAATGATTTGAGGCCAGGGGCAATTTCTACTGCACCGAGAGCCCTGGTAAGCTTCTGGGGCCTGGTGAGTAGGGTGAACAGATGTGAAAAGGAGGGGAGAAGGGGGCAAGAGAGTTAAGACAACAGAGGTTTGGCTGAGGTAAAGAGAGCCTTCTGCCTTACAAGTGTGGGGATGGGGTGAGGTGGTGGTGGGTGTGACTCAGTGATGGTGTTTTTGTGGGGTTGTATTGCTTATTCAAAAGGGGGTTGTCAGCTAAATGTGGTTGTGCAGACCAGCAGAGAGCCATATCGCAGGGTTCCAGCTTAAAGAGGCATGTTTCAATCATTGCCATTGGCTCTATCGCACTGCCAGAACGCAAAGCTGTTGGCATGTAGGTGTGTGGGAGATTGTGTGTGTGTCTGTGTTTATACAATGCATGTGTGTATGTGTACATGTGTGTTTTTGAGTAAGTGTGATTGTCTGTATTTTTGGCAGTGTGTGCATATGGGTCTGTCAGAAACATGCGTCTAACCATACCGTTATTGAGATTTAAACCATCTCTTGAGCAGGGTCATGAAAACAAACCTGCTCGTCTGAGGGAAGCGTTAAGAGACTGATTCTGTTTGTTTCCTAGTTTCTTGGTTGTACAGTATATGTAGCAGAAATGTAATCAGGGTTATGTGTGTCCTCTGGGGTTCTCAGTGAGGGATGTTGCTATTCTGTACAGAGCTGGTTTTGCTTGAGATGGCCAGATCATTTACATTGACACTGATGATGCCATTAGCCAGCTGCCCGGAAGCCTGTTAGACATGTTTCACTAGGAAGAGCTATGGATGCCGAACAGCAAGTCTGAGGCTCTAAAACTCAACTCCTTCCTTTTTGTTGTGTCTATTTTTAATGTTGGTTTATTTAACAATTTAAAGGTCAGGATTAAATGAAAGTAGCTTAGAACTGTCATAAGAAAGGCATGGCACTATTAGCTCTGCTGGTAGATTTAAGAACCCAAATGAAAGCAGATGTGTCATTTCCAAAATGCCAGAAGAAATTGGAGATGCTCATCACTGCTGTAGGCAAGTGACTGTTAAATCAGGGAACAGCAATTCATCAATTTAACTATTAGTGACAAACACAAGTTTAGGGAATTGCAGAAATAAGGAGCAAACTCCTTAAAAAATATTTCAGCTGGTTTCTGCTGTAATTCAATATGATGTGTAGATGATGTAGGCCTGGGCTACCTTCCCTTTTTATTTAGAGTGTTATTTTGTGTCTCTGGTGCTTCCACACGCATACAAACTTTGAAAAAAATCTATCCATGCTGTTTTGAGTGAGATACGGGTTTCTGAATGTATCCTGCCTTCAGTCTCCGGGTGAGCTGTTCAAAATCTGCACGGCTTTTTACGTAACTAGCCGAAACGACGGGTTAACCGCAACCGTTAGCATGCTAGCGCTAGCGTTAGCATGCTACCTCGTTCTCAATGGCAAAGCACTGCTACAACACACACAAGTTCACCATAATCTACAAAAGAAGTACTTACATGTGTGCCCTCCTTTAGAAGAAGTCTCCCAGCTAATCCTGCCTTGTAACTGACCAAAGTTGGAGAAACAACCTTTCTTTTACTGTCTATGGAGCTAACTGACATGATCTACGATCTGAGATACTGCGCATGTGCGAGTGCAGCCAAAGATAGTACAGAAGAAAAGATGATTCACTCTGTCAGCTAAAACAGAGACCTGAACACAAGGTGAAAAGAGGAGCTGCAGCAGTGAGAGAGAGCTGTGCTGTACAACAAATATATGGTGTTTTTTGAAAATTAAACCATGTAAACCTATTCTGGTACAACCTTAAAATACAATTATGAACCTGAAAATGAGCATAATATGGGATCTTTAAGAGTGGTAAGATAAAGATGAGATGAGATACATTAATTCAGGCATTTTTGATGAGGCTAATTTTGATATATGAGATAAGACGACGAGATTAATTTCAGAAAGGGTGAAGCAGCCAGGTGGCTTAAGACAGGAGGGTCCTTTGTCTTACACTTTTCCTGATGTAATCAGCTACATATGTGCAATTATGTTGATTGGTGAATATGTGAAATAATAAGACTGGCAGTGTACTTGAGATAAAATAAATTTAGTTATGTTTGCAAAGGCAACATTGGGGATTTGTGACCAAAGTGTGTAGGCTGACACAAACATACTCCTCATTCACTGGCTCCATGTACACCGTGACCTGCAATTGATCAACAATATGGTGGTATGTCAAGCGTGTCTTTTGGGCTGCATGTTTATGTTTAACTTGCCTGCCATAAAGAGCTTGATATTCACCCACTACAACTCATAAGATCCCCGTCTGGCATGGACATCATTATATGAATGCTTCTTGAGCTGAAGTGAGTGAACTGGCAGTGGCTCACAAATTCATACTGTAATAGCAGTGTCAGGGCCTTTGCGCCAAATCTGATTTTGTTTAGAGTGAACTTGAGCCTTGAGCAAGTGAAATGCATGATGTGGGGAGGACTGATGCCCTTAAGAGGTGACAGATTTTGTGAGGCAAAAGTGAGACAAATGTACAGTTCAAATCATCATCTCGTGTTAGTCCCCTACCCATAATAGATGAGAGCAGTGTATTTCTTCAATCTCATATAGTATCTCTTTCAAACAAAGTAGTGATAGGATAATTAGCAACTGTAGATATGTGCATAACAATTAATAATATGTAGGGAATGCTTAAACCATAATTATAGTCACATAAATTACTACTGGTCTCACAGCAAATGTGCAATTCACATACCATTACATACCACACAAACTTTAATTATCAGCTTTGTGTGGTTTTAACTGTGTAGTTCAAAGTGGAATAGTAATGCTTAAACATTAAACACATACATGAAAAAGTATAGAAAACCCAGGTGATTGCAAACTTTCATTTCCTTTCACATAATACACAAATTATAAAAAGTATGTTGTAGACCAGGGGTACTGAACGTTTTTTAAACCAAGGACCCCTTAACTGAAAGAGAGACGGAACAGGGACCTCCTACTACTATATATATTGTATAAAATTAAGCTGCATAATAATCTGGGCCTACAATAACGTGTAGGGCCAGAAAGCCTTCATACATACCTTTTTTTTTTGCATAGAATACTAAGCTGTTGACTCTAAAGGACACCCTAGGGGTCCCGGATCCCCAGTTGAAGATCCTTGTTGTAGACATTAACTTGTGTCATGTACAACTCCTTTAAAGGAAAATACCTTTGTACAAAGGTAATGAAATCCACCTACCAGTACTTTAAAGCTCACTGATTAACACAGTCATTGTATCCTTTTTGTAATTCATACAAAACCCAAAGTGTCAAAATGAAAATTAGCCGATGTGCTGGACTATTTCCTGGCCAGGACTAGTTATCGGGCAACCAGCAGTGATTTTAGATTCATTAAGTAGGACTTTAGCAGCATGGAGTTAGTTCTGGATATGACCACCAGGTGGAGCCACCATTGCAACACATCATTGGTTGTGTACCTCAACGTCATTGCGTGTTTCGGCCATTTATCAGAAGACACCCTCTGTTGAGGCAGGCCCACCACAGGATGATCAGTCCTGGATGTGTCTCAAGGTTGGCTTGTGGTCACTTGGGAGCCCAGGTGGGATCTTTCCTCTTCAGCCACAACCAGTGACTGCTCTTTTCTGCTATGTTGGCCAGAGCTTTGATTGCTGTCCTATGGCCTTGTCCTCTGACTCCCATTTCTCTCAGCAGCCTTACACTGGAACTGCTGACGAAGCCTCTGTACCCCACCTCCACTGGGCATACTTCCGCCTTCCACCCTCTCTCTGCAGTCTCAGCTGCCAGGTCTGCATAGCGCAGTTTAATGCGTTCTGAGGCCTCCTCCACCACATCCTCCCAGGGGACAGTCAGTTCAATGAAGAAGGCACGCCGACAGGATTTTGAGAAACCAGATCAGGTCGCAGGTTGGTAGTTGCGATCTTAGGTGGAACTATGAGTCTCTGGCTCCATACAGTGGGCTTCTGTTAATGGACAAAAGGCAGGTGTTTTGCTTCTCTCTCTCCCAGATGAATGATGGCATGTGTGGGAATTTGTCCTGGGTTTTGACAGGCAGGGCATTGTTGGTTACTCTCTTGGTCTCCAGTTCCGCTGCTAGGTGTTGTAGTACTTGGTTGTGTTGCCACAAGTCAGGTGTATCTGCCTTGTGTCAGGCTGGTCTTACACCCTACTAAGATGTGATTTACGGTTGCAGGAGGTAAACACAGAGGGCAGGCTTGATCCTCTCCCAGCCAGAGATTTAAGTTAGCAGGAGAGGGCAGAACGTTGTATGTGGCTCTGATGGTAAAGCTCAACAGATTGGACTCTGAGCTAAGTAGATCAGTCCACGTAATTTTCCTCCTTTCAACCTCATCCAGCAGCCTTGACTGGCTTGGGATATGGCTCTGGCATATCTGCAAACTTCTTCCTGGCGGCGCACCTCTTCCACCACCAAGAGCCGGCGATCAGTTGGAGTTGCCTTTTGCCACATCTTTTCTCCGAGGCCAAATCCTAGGAGCAACACATCTCCATCATCAACGTCATCTGTAGTCTTGCTTTGGTACTTTTAAATTCCTCCACAAGACTAGAGATGGGCAGTGACAGGGCTCCATTTCCATAAAGCCCTATGCTGCTAAGACATCTCGGTAGCTCCAGCCATTTCCTCACTTCCACATTCACAAGTCTCTCCAGTCGCTTGGCATGAGTCAGGCTGACCTTGTACATGGTAATAGGCCACCTGAGTTGGGGCAGCAGTCCAAACTGAAAGCACCACAGCTTCAGCTTCCAGGGGAGAGCAGTGCTGTTAATCTGCTTGAGGCCATTGATTGTGTCATGTCTTAGTTGCTCCAACTGCTTGGTGTCTTTGAGCTCTGGATTATGCCATTGACCAAAGCTTTTGATGGGTTTCTCCATGATTGTTGGTATTGGCTCACCATTGATTTTGAAATTTTCTTTGGAGAGCTGGCCCTTCACAATGGAAATGCTGCAGGACTTACTAGGTTTGATCTCCATTCAAGCCCAGTTGATGTTTGCCTGGAGCTTGTCCAAAAGGTGTTTTGTGCATGCTTTTGTTATTGTTACTGGAGTCATGTCATCCATATATGCTCTAATTGGAGGAAGACGCAGTCCACTGTTCAAGCGTTCCCCTCCGACTACCCATTTTGATGCTTGAATGATGAGCTCCATTGCCATTGTGAAGGCCAGGGCAGAGATGGTACAGCCCGCCATTATGCCTTTCTCCAGATGCAGCCGGCCAGTGGTGTTATCCTCTGTAGTTACACAGAACTGGAGGTCCTGGAAGTATGCCTTGACCAATCTTCTGACGCTCTCTGGGACCTTATCAAAAAGGCTTTTGACAAACCTGTATGGGTCCCTGTAGAAGTCAGTCCTTGCCTGGTCTTTCTTCTTGCGTTGTTTTCTTAACCACTCTGCTCTGCGAAGCTTTGTCATTCGTAGTTTTATTTCTGCCTGCAGTTCCTCAAGCCCTATCTTCTCCTCAGTGGCTTTCTTCCACTGTTTTCATAGGTGTCTTCTTTCCTTCACAAGCCTTTCCAATTCCTGCTGTCTTCTGCACTTGAGCTGGGCTGATGGCTCTTTCTGTGTCCTTTGCTGCTTGATCTTTATACCAAATCGTTCTGCACTGTAAATGTTGTCTCCCAGTTAATCCAACTTCCGTTTGACATCTCCTTTCTGTCCTTCTAGGAGATGGTCAGCCACTTCTTCTTTTGGCAAGACTTCGGCCACCGAATTTGATGCTTTCGTCCTCCTTTCCTGCTCTCTGTTGCTGGCCATGGCTGGCTGGGCTCAGGACTCAGGTGCATTGGCTGGTCTGTATTTGGTTGTGCTTCGTCCGAGGTGCTGAGACCCTGTGGACTGTGGTGGTTGTCCTGCCACTGGGTTTCATCCGACTGATTTGGCCTACCTCTTCGGAGGTAATGGTCAATGCGAGGCCCCTTGCCTTAGTCTACCACACGCTTTTTGATGCCTTGATGAATTTATAGGCCCTTCTCTGATGTTACTTTGTCCAGCCACAGCAACAGCTTTGTAGCTTGTGTCCTGCCAGTGCTGCTGCTTTGTTAAGTTCTGTGCTGGTCTTCTGAGTGTCGTCATTTCCTTTCCTGTGTCTGTTACTGTGTGGTCTGTCAGTGAGTCTTCTTATGCCCCCGCTCTCGCAGACTCAAATGGTATACTTCTTGACGTTGCAGTTGTTGGGTGGACCCAATACACTGACTAGTGATGGATCCTGCTGGCATGAGTAGCTAGCCCATGCCAGCCCTGGAGGGGTCTATTCCCTCCCATCAGCAGTCCTGGGTGTGTCTCAAGGTTGGCTTGTGGTCACTTGGGAGCCCAGGTGGGATCTTTCCTCTTCAGTCACAACCAGTGACTGCTCTTTTCTGCTATGTTGGCCAGAGCTTTGATTGCTGTCCTCTGGCCTTGTCCTCTGACTCCTATTTCTCTCAGCAGCCTTACACTGGAACTGGCGATGAAGCCTCTGCACCCCACCCCTAGTAAGTTACTTGTCAAGAAGTCTGGTACACAACTCTTCATACTTAGCACATACTTTACACAAGTGGTATCAATCTTCTCATCTAACTCTCTGCAAGACAGCAAATAAGCCTACCTCCCAAAATGTCGAACTTAAGGTTATCCGATTTATTAATGCATTTACAATGGTTATGGTTAGGTACCTGGTATGAAGCACTTTTTCTTAGTGCATGTCCTCAGCTGTAAGTCACATAGTAATTTCCATCACCTTTTACATAATTTACTTCTTTTGTTAATGTCAGTCACCTCTCCAAACCTGCAAATAACCACTTTTTTATTGCAAACACTGCAACCTTTGTGGGAGGATTTGTATGTGTAGGAGTTTAATTTTAAAGAGATGAGTCATACACCGTTTAAAAAAAAAAGACTATGAGCATGAAGTTAACATAGGCTGGATTTAAAACATTAGTTTGTCGGCTTCAAAGGGGATTGATATGTGTCTGAGGTTTATCATATGGAGTCAAAAATAACTATGGAAACAGTCTTTAATAATCAAATATAAGATTTTTTAGATTTATACTAGGTAGAAAGTGTGTTAAGTTATTTATAATTGCTTTAAAGTCTCATCTTTAAGCGTTGGTCAAGATTTACATTAAATGTATTGCTACACATCAGCTAATGAGTGAGGTGATGTCTTTTTACCACAAACAAATGGACAAGCAGGATACACAGTGTATTTCTACATGTATTATGCATTCTGGTTGACCTCAAATTACGACATCACATCAGCAGCTTCAGTGTATGTAAATGGAGACAGAGCCTAACACTGTCCATAAGGGCACTGGGGAGACTGGCCTGCTCTCCAGCCCATTTAAGAGGACTCCATTATCTGCACTCTGTACTACACACACACACACATACACACAACGACAGCAATGCAGACCACCTTAAGTAGCTGCCCTCCACGCCACGCAATGCATATTTTATAACAGCCAGCATTAAAAGCCAAAGGAATAAGGAATGCCTGGCTAGACAGCTGGGTTAGCTCTACAGTACGCCCTACTTCTTTTCTACTTCAGCCGCTTTTGTTTTTGTTGCAAACACGCAGATAACTGGACAGAGGAAGTGCCGTGAGAGTTGAAGCGAGATTGTAAAATGTGGGAATGTAGGATCAAAGATGGAGAGGACGAATGCTCGAAAATTCTTCATTGGGATAAGATTGCATTATTGAGCAGTAATACTATAATTAGTGTCTCTTTTCTCCGCATGTTTTCCTCATCTACAACCTTTTCAGCATCTTGCTGCTTCTGCAAGTTTGTGGAGGCAAGGTCAAACCCGGAGCTATGTTAATTCTGGAGGCTGATCAGCCCTGCAGCTGAGAGACGGCATACTGCTGGAGCTGTGAACCAGAAGATTGTCCTTTAGCTGAAACACACTGGACTGAAACCAAAAACACACATCCATCACTGTATGTGGCTGATAATAGCAGCTGGATGGCATCTTCGGGGTTGGGTGGTTTTTGTTTGAGCTTGCATATATTTGTGTATGTCAGCATTTGATAGGGTGATTACTCCTCTCTGCTGTATATTTACCCGTGTTTACTTGTTTGCAAGTGCACATCAGGCAAGGTGTAACACGCTGGCAAGTCAACATTCCCGTCTGTCATCGCTGGCAGTGTTAGTGCATTTTGCCTCACACTGGGTCACACAGGCAAGTTGTTCTGTCAGTGTAACACTTTGGAGTGCGGCATTCATCTTTTTTTGTGTCCCAACTTTCTTGCCCCTGATGGCAGTGAGCGGAGGATTCTGAGGTCAGGTACGGGTTAGTTCTGTCAAACACTTTGGAGACTCAGGACTCACACTCTCTTTCCTTCCGGTGAGCTTTTTCCCCTGCGCTGTTCTCTCCTCCACCTCATCTCTGAGAATAAATATTTAATTTTGACTGTTGCTTCATCTTACTAACCTTTGAATTAACAGCGGTCTGCATGCATGTATGTTTGTGTATGCTCATCCTCAAATAAGATAGTCTGTATGGAGCTCAGCATAAAGTCTTTCAGGAAGTCTTCTAAAACAATCATTTTTCTCTCTCTTTCTCTGTTCACTTAACCAATCAGAAGCGGCCATGAAAATCACGAGCCAATCACCGCATGGCATCCCTTTTTTAAACCTGTCTCTCTCTGCTGCTCAATTGTCATTTCAGGCTAAGAGTACAAAGTCACTTCACCTTTCACGGCCCTTGTCGCGTTGGTTCTGCTGATGTCTATCCTAGAGGAATTTCTCTCTCGCACTTGTTCACTTGTTCACTGTTTACACGCGGATACGAACGGTAGCAACCTGGCAGCGCTATTTTTATCCAGCAAGTTACCTACTCACGACTGCAGTTCCGTGGATGTTGCCTCGATCGACAGCAACTGAATTGCCGCCCGGCCCCGCTCTGACCTGAACAGCTGGCTCCAGCCGCCCGACTCTCGGTGCTGCGCTGAATCCGGTTCCATCACTGCAGAGGAACCGGAGTGTTCAACTCAGCTGGAACATCCAACCCCTCAAAGTTGTCTTTCCGGGCTGCGTTTTTGTCATAGACAGTTAAAGAAATAAGTTTTTGTTCATTCATGTTGCCACCCACCACAGGTCGCTGCGGCCTAGAGTTCCGGGCGCTGTCTAAACTGTGGTTTCGGCCGCGGCTTGCTCTGCGTCTCAGGGGTTTACTACCATAATTCTATATAGGGACAGCCGGGGGCTTGTTTTTCTTCTGATTCATGCATCAGGTTTGAGCGTGCACATAGGCAGGCACTTCAATCTCTTGGGGGCATAGTGGGTAAGCTGCTTCTGTCTTTTCTGGGTTTTGCTTATAGTTAGCGTGCTCTCAAACATTACGTTCTTAAATCACGTTCTTAAATTAACGTGCACATTTACGGTGGTATACACCTCTGCTGTTGCTATTGCTAAGCTTCTATAGCTGCTCACTCTGTTCATGTTGTTGGAAGCAGCTCCTTCATTATCATGCGCAATAGGCCTACTCACTTATGTATATTTTTTCTCTATGTCTAATTCTGTGTTTGGTGTTATTCTGATGTGTACATTTTTCTTTTTGAGCTGCTGTAGCACTGGAATTTTCCCCAGCGTGGGATTAATAAGTCTATCTTATCTTGTGGCTGGTATATGTTCAGCCTCTCTTCAATGCTACGTTTTATTTACTTCATATCGTTGATAGGCTGGAGTAACTTCTATGCATGTTGTCTAACATTGTGGCATGTCTGGGGTTAAATCACTGTTTTAATACTTGCAGGCGTAGTTTATTTTCTTGATTGGGAAACAACACGCAATGTTTAAGTTTCTCTTCGGAGCTATCACAATCATTAGCAGTAGTTCATTGCTGACTTCACGCAGCGTGCATGGGGGATATATTCTGCATCAAAATGTATCGTTATATTCGTCCTCATTGCTGCCTGCATACATATAGGCTTTGCTTCGTGCCTTATGCTCATCGTTGGCAAGTAGCGCAATATTCATGGCATCGGGTAAGTGGTCTACCAATTGAGAATGAGGAGATGTTGTCACGACACAGCGCCCCGCCCCCTTCCGCCATTTTTAGGTGCTCATGTTCATTGTTTGTGTTGGTAGCAGAGGAGGTTCTTCTGTTTTTCTATAGTCTAGATTCAAGATAATAAACTATTTTAGAATGTCTGGAACACACTGCTGTGTAAAAAACTGATTCAGCTCCTCACACGATTTTCGTGGAAATCGTAGGAACCACATGTCACAGTCCGAACCCAGACACCGTTAAAATCTAATTTCTTTCTCATACTAATGACACATGTAGGCTACGTTTGTTTGTGTGGAAAGCCCGGTTTTATTAAACAACTGTAGGAAGGCATTCGGAAATGTCAACAGATGAGGTCATCAGCGCACACGAGGCAATAAGCGCACGTAAATAAGCTGTTCAACATGTTCAACATGTTAACCTTTCCTGCTTGCTTCGTTTGTGGTAAAGGTGGTAAAGAGTCCAGTCTCTGTTCCATTGTGCCGCCGGCAGCTCGTATGTGTTGACGTGGTTGATATCAGCCAGCTTCTCTAAATACCTCTGCTTGACGCTGGTAGTAAGTTTCTCCCTGTAAGGTCACTTTTCTTTTGCTGCCTTTTTCTCCATTTCCTCTTAATTTTCTTAAGTTTAAACACCGTGGTAATAATTTTCAGGTCCGTCTCTGTGTCGCTCGCTCGTACAATGTTGCCCCTGGCAACCGATAGTGTAGGCACCCAAAAATGGCCAACCCAAAAATGGCCGACGATCAATACAAGAATCGTAAGAGCTTTTTCAATTGTTTTGGTCTTAGGCGACAAATTGTCCACTGGTTTCACTAGACTATTTTCAAACCCGTACACCGTGTTAGGGATTTACTAATAAATAATAATAAAAACAAAATTTAAAAAAATACCCGGATGCTGTGCCGTGGTAAGATAAGACAGCAAACCCGTACGCCGTGCGACGGTTATAAACAACTAGCCCGAGTCGTTGTGCCGTGGTGTGGATCATATTCGCAAGCAAGTAATCAGCAATTAAGCAAGCAAGCAAACGAGCGCACGACCATACATTCATCATAACCAAGATCTACAGTATTTGGCCATATTCTGGTAAGCAGGCATATAACTGGTGGTGGTGTTTTGTCTTGATCTCTGATGTTATATTCTCACATTCTATTAGTTGATTTTGCATAATCCACGTTCTTCTTATTTCCATGTATTTTATTGTTTATTTAATTTTCTTTTCATTTTAAAACCTGTACGCCGTGTGAGGGTTCAGTTTAGCCTGACCGGACGTGCAGCTGAGGTTAGGAGTAGGCAATCACAGACATGTGGCCGTGGAAACCCGGACGTGCAGCCAAGGTTAAGAGTATATAATAATAATAATAATAATAATAATATTAATAATAATAATAATAATAGTAGTAGTTTTTATTTGTAATGACATTTACAATTGGAGCAAATCTCAAAGTACTACAGTTAAGATCATTAAAGTATGGTAAAACGTCAACATAAAAAATCTCAAAGTGCTACAGTTAAGATCATAAAAGCATGGTTAAAACATCAACATAAAATAGCCAAAGCCAGATGTGCAGTCAAATTGTTTTAAAACCTGTACGCCATGCAAGGGTTAAGATTAGCCTGACCCAGACGTGCAGCCGAGGTTTGGAGTAGGCAAACACGGACGTGCGGTCATGAAACCCGGACGTGCAGCCGAGGTTAAGAGTAGCCGAGCCCGGACGCACAACCCTCCTCCTCCCCTTGCTCCTCCGGTCTTCATCATGCACGGCTCCTGGGTCGTCCTCCGGCAGGCTACTACCGACGGCTCTTCGGTTTCGGTCTTCAGGCTCCTCACGCCACCATCAGTGTTTAGACTCCATCGGGGATTATCTTTCGGCTTTCTACCCCTTTAAAATGTATATCTTTTTCATAACGATGGAGTCTAATCTCCAAAGACTGTACATTTCAATTCATGCATATGTACAATAAATCTTTGCATATCTGCAACGAAGTCTCCTGATTGAAATGTATTTTACATAAAATGTAAATGTGTTTGGGCTCGTCAATTTTACTGATTTAGCCAATAGTCAACTTTTACTACCTCTGTACATCCCAGTGACCTGACAAATAGATTTAATAAGCATTGCAGCCATACTTTCCACTTAAAAACAGGTTTGTTTCAGTCATCGTTCTCCATAGATAACACCTAGCCTATGTAGCCTGAAATGAAAATGTAGAAAGGTCACGAGTCCGGATTCGAGTCAACTTTTTGAAGTCTTGCATTTGACTTGGTCTTATGTCTTGTTGGACCCAGAATTGTCTTGGACTCGGCCATTGACAACTGGTGAAATTGTATTCTGGCTGCTGATTTTGGAATCAGTTGTACAGAATGTTGCCTAAAATCTATGCATTGGTTAGTTTGATGTTAGAAGATAGATCATTCTTTTTTATAGATCCATCATCCTAACTCTCTAATCACTATACAAGGATTGGTAAAATACTATTGACTATAATGGTCTTGAACAGGACTCGATTTGCTCTGGAATTGCCTTTTAGAGAACAACTTTAGGCACAAAAATAACTTAGTTAGGTTAAGGGAAAGATCATGGGTTGGGTTGGTCTTGGTAAGGGAGCCTTTGTCGCCCTGGTGACAATAATAACTACTTGAGTTACGGGTATGGAACTAGAGGGCTTTGTCACTTGAATATAAACAAATGTCTTTGCCATTTCCTTAAATGACTGATGCTCTAGTTTTTCTTAGGAGAACAGTCTCCATTTTACTGCTTTTTCATTACTAATGTTTTAGACATAATTTGTCATATGCACACATTATTCACTTAATTTGACATTGGACCTCAATCCAAAACTAGCTTTCTCTGTACTGCACACTATGTACATCTTGTGGTCGAATTGGCTTTGAGTCTAGTTGGCCTTCAATGTAAAGGAGCAGAAAAAGCCTCATGGCAGTTTGATAAGGTTCTGTGGAGCTTTAACCTGGCAGCACGGACCGCCAGAATACCATGCCCTGGGTTGTTGGGTGTGTGTGTGTGTGTGTGTGTGTGTGTGTGTGTGTGTGTGTGTGTGTGTGTGTGTGTGTGTGTGTGTGTGTGTGTGTGTGTGTGTGTGCATGCGTGCGTGCCTGGCATGTTTGGTTGCCATCTGCAAGCCCCATGGATTCTGGCTAAGA
Source organism: Gymnocephalus cernua (assembly GCA_023631565.1). Lineage (NCBI taxonomy): Eukaryota > Metazoa > Chordata > Actinopteri > Perciformes > Percidae > Gymnocephalus > Gymnocephalus cernua. The sequence goes on along the minus strand of CM042426.1, from coordinate 18,025,617 downwards.
TGCGCATGCAGGCACACACACACACACACACACACACACAGCAAGATACAGGGAGTCACCCACATGCAAGTATACACATTCTCCTACACACTCACCACTCTTGTGCTGCGGCTTGTCAAAGTTTGGGTGCAGGCATGTGTGAACGAAGTGAACTATAATCACTCTCAATGCAAAAGATCAAAATCCCATTTCCAGGAAAGTAGGCAGCTCTGAGCTGAACAAAGCCTCCAGCAAAGAAGTCTCACCATCTCTCAAGCACACGCACAAGCGCACACGCACACACACACACACACACACACACACACACACACACACACACACACACACAAATATGCCCTGTGATATTAAGGAATGTGAGTAATATCACTGTAGGCAAATCAGTTTTATTGGCCAGCACAGATCTAAGATGTTGCATTATTCACATCCTGTGATCAGCTTGAAGAAATATATAAAACATAAAATATAAATGTCTGGGATGGGATGTGTTGGTGTTGCCAAGTGGACATAAAAGTTCATTACGAAGATTTTAGTGATTTGGCAGAGATCAATGCAGAGATACTTCATTGCCAACGCTATTGTTCGAAAGTCCAGATTAGCTCCTTAATACTGCAGGTCTATTGATAGTGATTATGAGCTTAACTGTACAAAGAGAGTGGTGATCATACACATTTAGCTGATAAAAATGATGCAAAAACAGGACAGTCAATTAAAGCCATGTCCACGCAGCTTCTTTATGTTAATCTACTGGTGCACTGCTGCCGAAGATTTTGGGAATACCAATGAAAAAGACTACATTACTGCCCCATCTCCACTTTTGGTTTGTAAGAGTGTCTGTTTGTTTGCACAGATGCAAAGTGAAGCAGTTATAGATCATAGTTTAGTGGAATACACTGAAGCTGATTAGTGAGGACGAGTTGAAGGCCCAAAGCTGCTTTTCCTAATCCCGAGATTAGTAAATTAATAAGAGGCCTGTCTTTCTGCTCACATTCACACAGAGACAAAATGTTGGTTTTGGCTCAGTCCTAAACACAGAGCTGGTATCTCTACTCTCTCAGAACAGTCCCTTGGCCACAGTAGTGACAGTCCTAACTGGGAGAGTCACAGCAAGCCAGTAAGGCTCATTGCCAGACCAGTGTTTGAGCAGTGCTTAGGAACCTGCTACCGTGTTGGGTAGTGTATACCAATTCTGGGTTGAAGATTAACCTACTAGCACAATTGAAAAGGTTCCAGGCTTTTTCTTTCAGATGCAGCTGCGTTTATTGGGTTGCAGTCTCTTTTTTGAAAACTAATGTTCATTTGTTCAAATATATACTAGTTTGCACACACCTAAACTTGCACACAACTAAAGGCCTAATTGCTAACCTCAGGGGGCACTTTTCAGTTATATCATGAAAACAAAAGCTACAGTAATTTACAAAGGTTACATTTTAGTTAGTGAAGAAACTACATTTTCCCTGAAAGAAGTTTAAAAATACCTTACATGGATGAGAAATGAAACTGAACAAGAGCTCCGATAACATACTTTTCTATGAGAAATAAGATTTATTATCATGAATTTTACCACTCCTGGGACAAGAAAAAGACAAAAAGAGATTTAGATGATCAACACAAATATAAAACCAATGCACATAAGCGGAGAAGCAAAGCAGAGCAAATAGAATATACAATTATCCGTGTCTGTTTGACCCCAGGGAATTCACAGTATAATGCCACTGAGTCTAATTCACTTGCAAAAGAGTTGAGCAGGATGTAAAGCTTGATTCACAGTGGACTCAGACCATGAAAAAGCCTCTTTTCCTCCAACCTTTCATACAGACAAAGACCTGCCGCATCTCCACTCCATGTGAGAATCACAGCTTTGAATCTGCATGTGGGACAGAGGCACCCGGGTAAAAACAAACACTCACCATGAATGAATATATACATTTGCTTTATACTGATTGTCCTTTTATATAAACACTGTGAAAGAGGGCCGGCCAGCATACGGTTGTGAGGAGCGGCTACTTGCGAGACATTAGAGGAAGATCAGGGAGAGCATCTATTAATGTATTCTTTTTAAAAACTGCTACCTAGTGGACCATGAATTGAGCCCTTTCATTGGAGCCCATCTCATACTGGTGTGAAATGAGGTGAAAATAAGCAGACCTAAAAGAGAAGGCTTTGCAGGAAGTCTTTCTGAATGTCTGTGGAGGTTTGCTGAGGTGACCTAAACAAATCAGCTTTTGAAGGGAGTCAAGGGTGAATTCAGTGCACTGGGAAACAAACACACGCAGGCTTCTCTCGCTGTCAGCGGATATGCATGTCAGAACTCGTGCTGTCAGTTTCTTATTGCGATGCTTTTATCACGTGTTTCACTGCCTTCTGGGCCCTGCACTTTGCAGGACTATGCTTGTCCCTGGACAGCCAACTGTAAGCACAACATACAGTACTACTGCTACTGCACACACAGACAAAAGACACTCACAAGGAATAACGACAAACCCTAAACTCAAATTCTAAACTCTAAAATTCTAAAATTAATCCATTCTGAGGAACATAGCAAACTAAATGGCACCTCTATCTGCAGCAGAGAACTGTTGCATGGAAGGGCATCTGTGTGCTGCATATTTATCAAAGTGACAACAGGCATCAGGGATACCAGGGCTCCAACATAACCACTTACTCACTAATGACTTACACAGCCACGGATCATTATCCCTCACAGCGTAGCACAGCACAACACAACACTGAGCTGCACAGCACCATGCTGCACGACAACCCCCTCAGTCCCGGCATTACATTGGTTTGACTGCAGTGTGAAGTATGTAGGAGGTTGATTAGATATTCTTTCCAGAATGTTTCCTCAGTTTCAGCATCAACATGTTTACATGGATTACTTGTAAGTTTGATAGTTTGAAGTTGTAAGTCCTACTGTATATTTAAGTGTTCAATTCTGGAATGCCATAATTAAACGATTCAAGTTTTGGCCATCATCGATTAAAGTTGCACTCATCAAAGTAATTACTAAGCCAAACAGGTCAAGAAATGTGATGATCAGTTAAATGTTAAACCAGCCAAACGTTTTGCCACATCCTAAACCACTTGTTTTGGAAGTGAATAAGTGGAACAACTGAAATTTTGGCAAAAATCTGTCATTGCAAAGATAATATAAATAATAATATATATAATATAATAAAAAATATATGTACATGCACAAATATGGCTATAAGCCTTAGTATAAGTAATAAGAGCCAAAGTTGAATCAGGTAGTCTATCTAGACACTGTTGGATGTTTGGGTAATAACTTAACCATTTCACATTGTGTTCTTTTCCATATACATTTAGCTAACCGGAGGGTTTGTTTACAAAATGTCTGATCATCTGACTGCTTCTGATTCTTACCCTGTCACATTTCTGTTTGGCACGTTTCAGCAGTTAAGTACGATGTAATTATTACTGATAGGAAAAGACATTTTGTCCCATCACAAGCGGACAACATTAATGATGGATGTGTTCCATTTAAGGTGAGCCAATTCCAGGTCTGCGGTATTGTGCGTGCTCACTCCCTGACATGGCTTACCAGAAGCCATTGTTAATGTTATTATTTACACTTGGGCATTTCCTGTTTTGACAAGTCAAAATATTTGCCGTGAAAGTGGTCCATGATGGCTAAAACTACAAAATAAAATGTTGTAATAAACAAAAAAATATCCTTTAACCATTTCCTGTCATCCTGATAGTGACAAATAAAAGGTGTGACTTCATAACTAATTATTCAGGGAATCCAGATCTAAAACTGTGTCAATGCCGCTGTCTTTTCATCTAGTAGAAATGAGCAGATGTAAACCTTTTACATCAAAATTGTTAATGCAGCAGTTTCTGAATATAATCCACAATACATGATGCTATATATACATGGTGTATAGTTTTTTCTTCTTCTGCTGTTTCATAATCAACAATGCACCACTCCAGGCTGTCTCTCATTCTTACACAACAGCTCAAACTGGACAATACCGACCATGTACACACACGCACATCAACACACACAAAGATGCCAAAGCAGGCACTTAGTCATGGTTCTATCTCAAAATATCATCTTTACTGAGGGCTATAGTAATTCATGTGTTTTAGTTGAATTTCTTCATGTTTTTGTTAGTTTGATAGCCTGTTAACAAAGCTAAGGCATTCAATTATAACAGCAATAACACATTATTCTGACAGAAAAGAACCGTGCTTTTCAAAAGGAAATAAGATAGTGAGCAGTAAAGTTGATTACAACTCCCTTTATAGCTGACTATGCACCCGTTAATAGTTTCTTATGGTGGAAATAAAAATGCTAAATATGTCAGCCAAACTATAATTGATCCATAACATCATAAGATCTGTTTCTGTACTGTAGGTAGGTGCAACAAAAACAAGATTTAGTGTCCAATTTAAAATGTAATATTTATTCACCCTGGGACCAGGTTTCAAAAAAGTGCGTTTACGGGCAGTGCGTTTACAGGATTCGTGTGGACAATCGGCCCAAACGATGCAAAAAAAGTGCATTTGCATCCAAACGCGTCTCCGTCTGGATGGAGCCTTAGACATATAGGGACAATGAAATTGGAGAGAGACTGGCAATGCCCCATCTGTTTGCTACAGGCGAGGAAAATAATGATGGATTCATTGTTCAGTCAATTAGAATTCAATGAGACAGTGGGGGAGAGAGGGAGGGCAAGAAAGAGAGAGATTGTGGCGTGTTGAAGATCCCCTGTGAAGAGAGTGTGATTTCACAGGCCAAGTGTGAATGGCTAACACAGCTGAGTGAGGGAGGTGAGAGCAGAGCCTGAGGTGAGAGAGGGATGGTCTGTTGGAGGAAAGAGCTGCGGGTTGATGGGTTGGAGGATCAGGGCTGAGGAGACGAGCAGGGCTGAGGCTGACACCATGTCATGCTAACACTTTTTTTTCATCATTTTGGCTTTCCATTCACACTGAACTGGAGTTTGTTTGAATTTGACTATGTTTTGACTGCCTCTAACTTTCAATAATTGCTGATATATAGACGATAACATAATAGCATCTATGTCACAAGTCACGGTATAGACTATTGGTCTACCTCGGTGTGACTGTGGACAGGACATGAATCAGGAAAGATGTTGTGAAGCTGAAAGACATATTCCGCTTTTCCACTGCGTGGTATGGCTCAAGTTCACTCTACTTGACTCGCTCTTTTGGTTTTCCATTGACAAACGTTCCCTGGTATTTTTTTTTGGTACCACCTCAGATGAGGTTCTAAGTGAGGTGAGTCGATACTAGAAGGTGGAGTTAAAATACTGCAAACCACTGATTAGTCAAAGGGAACCGTCACTAGTGGGACATCCTGCACAAACCCACCATTTTTAAATAGCCAAGCAACCATCAATTAACCTGACACGCCAGATGGTTTGTTAAACAGAGTCATCTCAGAAGCCGTCATTGGAAACTGTTTGGAAAAGGGCAGACACTTTCAAAAGTATACCTGACAGGTGATTGAGAAAAGCCTTCAATGCTGTTCTTTGCTCTTTTTTCAATGAAGAAATACTCTCCAGTTCTGATATAACTGATGCTATTGCAGCATCTACACTAACCTTTTTAAAAACTGCTATTGTTGTTTTGAAAGAACAGTCTGTGTTGCCTCACACACCTGCCGCCGTAGCTGCCAGCAGCTCCTCACAGGACGTTGAATGGTCCAAACCACTGGTGGCTCAGACACAAACACATTACTTGAAGCCTGACAAGATGGATTTTTGTCTGATCAGGTGATCCTGTGATCAAGCTGCGAGGCAAGGTAAACCGTCAATAGCGACCGCAATTTTTTTATTCACTCCACCCATCATTTAAAAAATGGCAGCCCACAAAACTACGGCTTACTGTACACTACTCACTATATCCTGTACAATTAACGACAATTAACAATTGGTTGCCGATGAAAGGATTCAGCGAATGTTGCATTAAAGATGATGTCACAGCAGTTTCACGTGGTGATCAGTTGAGAATCCCGCCTACACTCGGGGTAACTATCAGCAGTGGAAAAAAAAAGTGAGTCGAGTCAAGTCGAACCATGTAGTGGAAATAAGCCATATGTGGACGGAAAGAATAACTACCCAAGGCAACAGGGACAAGGGGTGAGCAAAAAAGTGTTAGAAGACGATGAGGTACTTGTAAAGAGTAAGAATGGCGATGGGATGTTGGAACAGAGAGAAGTAACAGCCCAGCCCTGTTTCTGACAGCTGCCCTCCCAAACGATCACAGGAGGACCATAACAATATATATATGCCTCCCTGCGGGGCAACTGTTTACACTCACTGCTGCCCTGCTCTGCAACAGTGGCACCTTATTGCTGGCGCAGCACTTCCCCGCTGAGACTGCCGGTGCTAATTCAATTAACCAGGCACTTTGTTAGGGCTCCGCATTACACATTTGTATGCAAATCGACTTGCTCACATAACTTATGAACTCTAAATAGTTACATTTTACATGCTGTTGCACCACATTTGGGTTTTCCTGTTATAAATATAATCTGGTTGTAGCATGTATATTTAATGCTGATTCATTTTTCATAGCCTCAACCACAGCAGGGAGAGAACCCGGTTAGTGAAAAAAAAATACATTGAGTTTTGTTCCACAACAGGTAAGTAAGGCAAGGCATGTCTCTTACCCTCTCTTCCCTTACTTCCTCCAGTCACAGAGGGAATAAAGTTACACTAGCACTCTGTCCCTGCAGGTCTTCAAGGTCCCAGATTGGGGGGGAAGTGAGAACAGATTCCTTTCTGTGACCAATGGGCCTTGAAGAAAAGAGAAAATGACCTCTGAAAGCTGGAGGACAGAGAGAGTGTAAATTAAAGTTGCAGAGGGAGGAACTTGAAATGATCCGAACTGTGTGAAAGCCAGCACTGATAAGAGGAGATATGACACACACTGAGTCACTAATGAGACTTGTCATGCTGATGATGGTTGAAGAGGACAGGGAAAAAGATATTTCAATATGGCCTTAAATATTTGAAATAGCTAAGATGCATCTGGTCAAGAAAACGCTTTGCTTTTCAAACTTTTACCATGAATTTGTCAAAAAAGACACTCTTCTTGTCTGATAGTTTCAAATAAGAATAGTTCACAAACTGAAGAGTCTAGATGAACAAAAGCTTGTATTTAGCAGGTGAATGTGAGGGAGTTTTTTGTTGTTGTTGCTAACAGCTTGATTACCACGCCAACTTTCCAAGCTTGGCTGGTCTTGAGAATTTACACCTGAGAACGTCACACACAATGACTAGTAGGCACTCTAGGCAGGGTTGGACAACATGCTGCAGACCATCAGCACAGATGGACATCTTCATAATTGTGGCAACGCTTTCCTTTAATATTGTCAAGCACACGGCCGTGGTTAGCTCAGTTGGTAGAGCAGGTGCACGTATATAGAGGTTTACTCCTCAACGCAGCGGCCGCAGGTTCAACTCCGACCTGCGGCCATTTGCTACATGTCATTCCCCTATGAACTTAACTATGCTTACTGTAAGTTTGAGGGAAGACGGTACATGGTCTTATAGTGATGGAGCTGCACACTGCCAATTTGGAATGGATTTGGAGTCATTTGCTGTGCAACATTCATGGCTTAACTAAGGTATAGTCACAGAATTAGCATGGAAACTGACAAACAACTGTGATGCATGATGATAGTAACCAACTGCCCCCCCCACACACACACACACACACACACACAAAATTGGACCACTGCTACTTCTGTTTTGCTCATTATTTAACATTATAGAACATTTTCTGGACAACCATTCACCTGGGGCAATTTTTTTCTAAGGAGAATATTTTGTGGCAGATGCGCACATAACCTATTTTGCATGTCCATTCAAAATGCATTTGTTTTCGTTGTCATTTCAAAGCATAATATTGTAACTAAACTTTTATTTGGTACATTTAATCATGTATCATCGTGGTTTACTGGTTATACTAAATGTCATGAAAGGAGAGAGAAAGACAGACAGACAAGGATAGTGACAACAATAGAAACAGACACTGGAGAAGGAAAGATGGAGCCACAGTGGGGGTGTTGTCACTCTGCCCCGCCGCCCTTGCATGAGGCGGAAAGATCATCCGTATCCAGTAGCAACAGATGAAGAGAAGCACTGATATTCTTCATCCTTTGCACCCATTCTATCGTCTGCATCACATACAGTACAGGCATCGTACTTTATCATCATCCCACAAACATAAAATGTTGATCCACTCGATATCCACTTAGTCTGCCGATGTACGGAAGACTCACAGCCTCCATGCTAGCGAGATGTGTCTGACACTATCCCCACGGTGACCACCATGGCAACCAAGGAGCTGGATGTGGATTCAATTACTGCAAAGCTAAACAACACACACACACACTCACAGAACTATACATACAGTAACACACATACTCATGCATTATTTTAAGTATAGGAAAACAAGAAATAAACACACCTTCATGGATGCATGCAGAAAAACATGCACAGATTCTTGAAAACACAGGTACATTAAAAAATGTCACGCCACAGTCATGCACATATTTGCATTGATGAACAAACACACATCTATATGGATGCTCACAAATGTGCAAATGCTGGCATGGATACTTGTACACATCCATTTGTACACTTTCACTGACTCATCTCATGCACTCACAACTACTGAGACATGCATGCACACACACACACACACACACACACACACACACACACACACACACACACACACACACACACACACACACACACACACACACACACACACACACACACACACACACAGAGCATCTGTTTATCTGGTAACCCATCTTAATTGGAGCTGCTATCCGATGGGACCTCCTCCTGTCTCATCCCTCCCCTCCTCCCCCTCCTATTCTTCCTCCTCAGTCTTCCAAACACTTCAGCCTCGTCTTTTGTCCTCTACCTCCTCCTTCTGTGTTTCTATTTTGGCTAAGTTGAGCCGACCTTTCACTCTTTTGTCTATCTGCAGGAGATCCAGAGTTCTCATCAAACATGACCTCTCAGCACGGCCTCTCCCTGTTCTCTCCTTCTCTACTCTGACTTTCTTCTCTCTCCTCCTCTCCTCTGTCTGTCCTTCTCCAGCGTGCCTTTGTTCTCCTCTACATCAAGTGAGAAGGACAGAGGGTTGGGACCTGCAGCAGGGAGTGCTGCTGAGTTGAGGCTTTGATCAGACGGAAAGCCAAGAAAGGTCGCTGACAGATTGTTAGAGCTCATCCTCTGCAGCCTTAAGAAGTGAACTGTAGCTCAATCCATTAAACACACACATTGGAGAGTGTGCATTATAAAGAAAACAAATTGGTTTTGCTGTTAGCTGTGCTACTCATATATAGTTTTGATAATGATATTCACAGTAGCTTTGTTTTGTTTTATTATGCCTACCCCCCTTCAATACTTCCTCCTCCATTTCTAGACAAAATTAGTCAAATTTTTCAGATTGTTGTGCTTGCTTTGTAGAAATTACTGTTTTTCTGTTTTGCCACAGACAACGTATAAATGTAATTGTCCTAATGTTTTGAAAACAGCATAGCAGCAAAACAAAGACAAGATAGAGTCTTGTTACCCGGTAGCTCCAAATAATGATAAAGGTATAGCTCATTCCACAGAAACTATTTCCAAGCAGATAAATAAACTTTTACAAATGAGCAACTTAAACCACATGAGGTTCTTATCTGAACAAACTTCTCAGGTGGAGGTTTTTAAAGGAAAATTCCGGCGCAAAATGAACCTAGGGGTTAGTAACACGTGTACCGAGTCGACCGTTCTCTGGGATATGTTTTCATGCTAATCGAATGTGTTTGTAGCTTGAAACAAGCTAGCGTGAACCGCTGATTAGCTTACACTGCTTGTATTCGGGGCACTTGGAAAGTAAAAACAAATTGCTATTTCTATACTATTAACAAGGCTCAAAATAGCACCACACTTCCACGGTAGCATAATGAGGGTCCGTACATGTAAACCGAAGCATGAGAACTTTGTAAGTGTACAGTTTATTAAAAAGATAATTTATAAAGACAGTAGAGTTCTCGTATACAGATAGCTGCCATCTTGGGAATACAGTCATGAGCAGTCAAACAACGAACGCCGTGCAACCAGTAACCAGTAACATAGCTCAAACACAGCCTTCGTGATTTCCTTTTTCAGATGAGCAATTTAAACCACAAGGTTCTTATCTGTAGTCACTGCTCATGACTATTTTCCAAGATGGCGCCCGCATGTAAACATGAACGCTACTGTCTTTATAATCTATCTTTTAAATAAACTGTCTGTACACTTACAAAGTTCTCAATGCTTCGGTTTACATGTAGGGACCCACATTATGCTACCGCTGAAGTGTGGTGCTATTTTGAGCCTTATTAGTGGTATAAAATACGGTCTGATGACGTAGGATGGTAGACAAGATGGCGCCTGTGTTTGGCTATGCATCGGTCACCTCTCTGCTCTCCCATATATTTGTAATTTTCCTCGGGATTTTCCTTGTGTCAACTCTATCAACCACCAGTTATGTCTCTGCAATGATACAGTATGATCGGGCCGCGTTGCTCAATATTAAGGCACATATGCAGGACTTTTGTATTACCTCGGACAGATTTTCTGAGTTTTTCCCTCCAAAACTGGAGTGCCACGCATCATTGCCGGAATACCTGTTGCTTACCCGACGCCGTGGCAAGAGGAGGAAGCGGGGATTCAGGGCTGGGGTCCAAGTCTGGAGGAGAAAGTGGTGATCCCGTGGATTTTCATCTGGGCCGAACGGATCAAATGCTCCGGGGAGTGAGCGGTGCCTGAGGCTGGTTCCGGTCTGGGAGTACGATCGGGACGCGCAGAGCCGATCCGCCCTATACGCTCACTACGCAAGCTGCGTAGGGCCCCGCAAAATACTCAAGGCCCCGCCTCCCCCCCCGTGTCATAGCGCGTCAATTAATGTTTACAACATCCATGACAAAATTAAGCGAAACTATCCTTCTGGTCACGAAAAGAGGAAAATAAAACACCATGAGAGTGAACAACAATCAGGTAAATTTGTGTTCTCTCCTCTCAAGTCAGCAAAGTAAAGTTACGTTTATGTGCATTTTCTATTGTGTTTTTTCCGGTCTTGCTAACCTAGCTGGGCAGGCAGGCAGTGCATGTCTTGGTCTGTGTGTAGCTGCTAACGCCAGTCACTTCCAGGACTGTGTTTTGTGACTTTGTGCCTGACAAACGTGAGAGTAAAATACAATTATTTATTCCGTTTGATAAATGACAAAGTGCAACGGTGTTTGTTTACTGCAGCTCGGAAAAAGATAACCGCGGCGGGTGTGTTATCATGTGTTAGGCGCGTGCACGAAATGAAACGCGCATTTTTCAAGCAGAAATATATGTGAAGACCAGACAGACTGTAGGCTACAATATATGGGCGTGAATGATGGCACTCCTCATCAAAGTACACATTATACATACTTTTAAGACACTGATTATCTAGTCTCAGACAATGTGTAGTTAAAAACTCTAAACAACTGCACTAATTGTGCAAGATGGAAAACAATGTATTGACAATTTGACATTGATTAATAGGCTATATTGAATTTAAAATGTTGATTAGCTGGACATACTGGTCAATATGGATGCACATCCCTCAGTAAATAATAACCATAAATCAAGAATTGCTTCAACATGCATAATAATAAATAAATACAAATTTTAACATGCTATGGCAAGCCATTTTAGCTTTTATTCATTCACAGTTTATGCATTTTTGATATCAAAAATTCGATTTTTTTTTACTATTTGCAAAGTGAATTCTTGATTATTTTTACTAGTAGGGCCCCTTAGTTAATTTTTACCTACCAATGTCTATTTTTGATATCAGGAATTACATGTTCACTTGTACAAAAGTTAATTCTTGATATCACTCGCAGGGATTATTGATATCTGCATCACTAGTTCACTATTTAAATATTACAAGAAAAGGAATATTTTGATGGTAAGATTTTAATTCAAACATTCAAATGTTTACACATTTGTAACATGTAACGAGTAGTGTAAATGACTGATTAACTAACTATGTGAAATTCTTCTCAGTTTATTTTATACAGTCCAAATAGTGGTGGTGCCCATACTGATGCTGAAAATGCCCAGGCTGTAGAGAGAACCAAAGTTAATCCCAAAAGCCAACGTTCAGGGTTTTAATTTATTATTTTCTTCTTATTTATGTTTACATTAATATTCACTTATTTAATAATATTCACTTATCTTAATATTATAGAAAATACTCTATTCAATAAATACTGTTTGTTTGAACCTCATTCTGTTCTATATTGTTGTACTCATTCTTTGACTGTTTTGTTTAAAGGAGGGAGGATTGTATTGGGAGCACTGAAGTGTCAGGTGTGACTGTGTGGCAATGGCAAATGGTTTACATAGCTCACGGCATCACGGGTCAGGTAGAGGGCCCCTTAGCAGAATTTTGCTTAGGGCCCCAGGGAGGTCAGGATCGGCACTGGGGACGCGGTCCGTGAGTCATCGCCTGTGCGGAGCGCCGCCGACCTGATCTTCCCCTCCCGGCCTGCTTGCCATCGCACGCCCCGCCAGCGTGTCCTGTGCCCGGTTACCTGTCTGACGGATCATGCCACCCAGCATGTCCCAGGCCAGGTCAGGCCCCACAGTATATCCAAGACCTTTTGAAGCTGTATTTCCCTAGCCGGACTCTTCGGTCCTCTGACCAAAATTTGCTTGCAGTCCCTAAGACTCGTTATAAGACCCGAGGGGACCGGTCTTTTCAGTCTGTTGCTCCCAGACTGTGGAACACCCTGCCCCTGTCCGTGCGTCTGGCTGACTCTGTTGTCTCTTTTAAAAAGGATCTGAAAACTTGCTTATTTAGGAAAGCTTTTGGTTGATTGGTTCTCACTAGCGTCCCTTTCTTTGATATATGTATATGCATTTTATACTGTTTTTCTACCTATTCTGTTGTACAGCACTTTGTGATTTTATCTGTGAAAAGCGCTTTATAAATACATTTTACTTACTTACTTACTAAAATAACGGTTTACTATCTGCCCCGAAAGGTAGCATTAGCATGCTAACCACTGGTTTGTGGTAGCTTGTTTCAAGCTAGAGACGCATTCAATTAGCATGAAAACATGTCCCAGAGAACGTTCGACTAGGTACACATATGTTATTAACCCCTAGGTTCATTTTGAGCCGGAATTGTCCTTTAAGAAAAAAAAACCTTTGTTCTTTCACAAATATGTGCTAATTAATGTGTAATTACTTCCACCAACTAATCAAAGTATTCTCGTACACGTAGAATCTGCCATTCAGAATCATTCAGAATACATACGAGCGTTTCACTCGAAATGACGGCCGCCATGTTGCGCCTCCATCTTTAAAATACATTAGCCAGAGAGGGACATACCTCAGTCTTTCGCGCTTTTAAACTTAGTGGCACCGTGACAAATGCAAGGGAGGGGAAGACGATAACGGAGTTGCCAAGGAAGTTAAAAAGAGAATTAAAACGACAACGCGACTGGCAAAGCAACAAGGCCAAAGTTAATATTGGAGTGGCTTTTCCGAGATGGAAAGAGATCATAAGGAGCAAGGATTTTAAAAGGGACGCCAAAGTTGCCTGCTTTCTTCTCAAAAGGTTATTCCGCTTATCTGTGTAAATTCAAAGGGGCTAGAAAGTAATATTCAGTTGGTTGTCATATACAATTTCACCGTTAGATGGGATAAATTCTTACACAATGTAGCTAAGCTTTCAGGAGTACAGGAGGTCCAGCCTCAAGAATGTCTCCAGAATTAAGCAGTTTGCAAGAATGATCTTCTCTCCTTCAAGTCCCTAAATACCTTTTTCAGTTACAAGTTTTTGTCTGTGTCCAAATGCAACAGTTTAGTGATCACATTTAGGCATGGCTGGTTTTGCACCAAGCCTTATGAAACAAACACCATACGTGAGGTTGCAGTCTGAAGTCCAGTTTGCTGTAGGCTGTTTAGAAATATAGAAATATCAGCTTTTACTGTAAATAATTTCTTATACAAGCACTAAATAATCCCTTTATTGTTCCGACTGCACTGAATGACCATAATGTAGTACATCTGCTGTAGTTGAAATGGGTTCTTAATCAATACCAGTGAAAAATGTGTTGTGCCTCCTCAAGTCAAACCCAAGGATAAAGCAATAGGAATGTATGTAATAGGAGTGTATTTATTTACATGGTCCAAAAGTAGCGACATTTAAATATAATTATTACATGGCTTGTTTGAATTCTGTTATTTTCTTGATAACAACCGTTACCATGCAAAAGCAGAGAGTTGCCATGGACGCAGTTCTGTTCACTCTGGAGAACAGCTATCAATCAATCCGCTGAAAGAAGTCCGGATAATTTAGCAGCTGTGGCAAAAAATGGGGAAACGTGGAGCAACTTCTATCCTCCAATTCAAGCAACGACAGCACATCTGGTGAGCGCCTATCGCTACATCTTTATGTACGGTCCATGATCGCTACACAGTAACTTCAGCTGTAGGGACAACAACGCTAATTAGTTAGCTTACATTGCAACATGTTTACGTTACAGGTGTATCAACATGCAGTGGCTGTGCAAAAAGGAAACGAGATGAATGAGGACATAAACGTCAACATAAATATTCCCAAAGAAGCCATTTACCTCGTCTCACTTCACCGCCAACGGAAATGTTCAGTTTAATGTAAATTAGAGCAGCCGATAGCCCGCTAGCTCACTACAATGCGTCCTGATCACCCTGTTGGGGTTGTATTCGCTATAACAACCACCTCGCTCTACATTATCCCTTACATATTGAGTCTAAAGATACTAGAATCAGCCTATAGAATATGCGGGAAATACGTTTTTAATTGTAGAAAGTCCTCCAAGTTGCTAAAAGTCTCCAAATTCCCAGAAAAAAATATCTATGTGGCAGCACGAGAGTGGACACAACAGAGGAGATTGTGGTCTAGATGGAATCTGACCCAAAAACACCGACAACGCCACCCTGGGAATTTCATCCAGGAAATGATTTTGCCTCCTATTGCAATGTTATCGATAGACAGACAGTAAAGCCGCTACCTCACCTGTACCGTAGAGAGCGACAAACGCGGAGTAAGCGACCCGGAAGAACGCCAGGTAGTTACCAGTTAAACTCATACTGCTACAATCATATACACTACACCTAAAGGATTATTAGGAACACCTGTTAAATTTCTCATTAATGCAATTATCTAATCAACCAATCACATAGCGGCTGCTTCAGTGCATTTAGGGGGGTCGTCCAGGTCAAGACAATCGTTTGAGTATTTCACAATCAGCTCTTTTACTGGGATTTTCACGCACAACCATTTCTAGGGTTTACAAAGAATGGTCTGAAAAAGGAAAAACATCCAGTATGCTGCAGTCCTGGGGGGCGAAAATGCCTTGTTGATGCTAGAGGTCAGAGGAGAATGGGCCGATTGATTCAAGCTGATACAAGATCAACTTTGACTCAAATAACCACTCGTTACAACCGAGGTATGCAGCAGAGCATTTATGAAGCCACAACACGCACAACCTTGAGGCGGATGGGCTACACCAGCAGAAGACCCCACCGGGTACCACTCATCTCCACTAAAAATAGGAAAATGAGGCTACAATTTGCTCGAGCTCATCAAAATTGGACAGTTGAAGACTGGAAAAATGTTGCTTGGTCTGATGAGTCTTGATTTCTGTTCAGATGGTAGAGTCAGAATTTGGCGTTTAACAGAATGAGAACATGGATCCGTGGTGGTGGTGGTGTAATGGTGTGGGGGGGATCCCTTTCGCCTTCAGAACTGCCTTAATTCTTTGTGTCATTGATTCAACAAGGTGCTGGAAGCATTCTTTAGAAATGTTGGCCCATATTGACAAGATAGCTTCAAACACGGTATTAGTATGGTGTTCCTAATAATCCTTTAGGTGAGTGTATATATACCATATATATATATATATATATATATATATATATATATATATATATATATATATATATATATATATATATTATAAACTCCCCTGTGTGGTGATGACTATGGCAACAAAATGGGAAATGTCTATGGTCTGCAAAAAGCAACATTTAGTAATTATTCAGGCCTTGGAACTTTATCTTGTTTTTGTTTGGCAGACTGAATATGAAGGGTTGACAGGACAGGCTACAGAATGTGTATCTAACATCGAAGATGAGGCAGATTCTTTTGCTCTCATACTGAGAGGCATGGACTCCACACAGCTCCAAGGTTATCTATAAATCAAATCCAGAAATACCTGAATGCTGTGTGTGAGGTGTTTGTGAGAGCGTGTGTTTGTACCAACATGTTTGTACCAACATTTTAAGTGCTGACTCCTGCAGAAGTTTGTTAAAATGTGACAAATTGAGGATGCAAAAACAAGCATTAGGAGCGGCAATATGGCAAACAACTGGAAAGTGAAAGAAAGGCGAGGAGCTTGTGTGAGAACTGTTCCCACAGAGCAGCAGGGGCTGAGTCAGGATGGAGCACAGGTGATTGCTGGCCCAGGTGAAGGTGTAATTTCCTGTCCGGAGTGTGTGTGGGCTTTGCACCTGCAGAGAGACATCCTGAAACACAGCTGCTCACCCTCAGCGAGGTACAGGCCAGTTAGGTAATAAAGATGCTAACGGTATGACTAACTCGCACACTCACATATTTCGCTTCAATCTGTGCTTTTCATCTGAACTGCAAAACCACCCTGTTTCCAGTGTGTGCTCTGCTTTACATTATACTGCTAGTGGGCTGTTCAGTGCAGGAGGCTGAAAAGGAGGAAGAGGCATCAGAAAAAATGTTGCGTTAATACTAAATAGCAGAGACATACTGGCCTTTTGGTGAACATTAAGCAAATGCTTTGAACAGGCAGTGTAAAAGATACCAATTACAGTCTGAAGTCTGGAGAGAATAATAATGACTGGGCTTGACCATTTGAGCATCAGATAATGATCTGGCAATGCCTATAGAACCAAAATAAAAGGATACTTGAAGCTGAATAGCAGAAGAGTAGGCTTTAAGTGCTTTTGGGTAATTAGAATGGGCCGGGGAACTTACATCATTAAAATGTTTAAGATTTTCTCAGTCTCTCAATTACCTTTTGCATATGTAAATGGGACATATGTTTTGCCAGTAGCTGTATCTTTTAATGTGCTGTAATGGTGAAGCGCTGATATATTAGCCTCATAAAATGATTATTATGTTTAGTTCCATCCAAAGTATGTTAATCACCCCACAATGTTTTACAAGATCTGGGGGAGAATATCAAATTATATCACTGCACACCCCACTTTGGTTTGCGTTCACTGCTATGAATATTAAAACAGACACATCCACATGATAAAATAGTGATGATTGAGGGGGGCTGTTAGATGTGGCAAGTGTCAGGATTGTCACTTGTGCAATGGGTAAGTTTGTAGGAACATCAATAGACAACAGCCCGAGGCGGGACTGAATTATTCACAGAGTCCCGGAGATGTGTACTGTTTTCCTCTCGCATTAGGGAGACACAATACGGCAAGAGCTTGGCTGCATTCACTTTGATCATTTCCTGTTTCTATAGTGGAAAACAATTAAAACAATTAATTAACTTGACGTCATTCCATTGGAGGGATTCATGCTTTTTATCCCTGTTGGAGATTTCAAATGTTACACTGTCACGTAGGGGAAACACACTGACAAGGACTAGCTGGACAAATTAGACATTTTCAGATTTACAGTACTGACAGTCCTCGATGTGCAGCACACACAGATGTATGAACAGTGACACACCATGAAGGGTAAGAAATACATTTACATTACAAGATTTGTTATAGCCTCTTTAAAAATCATAATAACCCACTCGCCCTACATTTCTTTCCCACTTCTGAAAACAGGCTTTAGAGAAGAGAATGACGCTGTTTTCCTCACAGTGTGTTCCCAACCAGTCCATCTTCCAGCCTTAAACTGAGTTTTTTTTAGTTGTGGTTGTTCTATTTCTGCTTATTTGATGACAGCAGTTTGTGTTTGCATAGGGTCAGCATTTTGTTCTACTGCTGGCTGCCCAAAGCCAACATTTTCTACTGCTTCAGGCAGTGTACTCTATTGTTTGATCTGCTTCAAAACGGCTCTGTTTTACTCACCAAGAACACTGGAAACAATCCTCACCCATTGGCTCCCATAAATAGTGGCCTATGATGGATGGCAGATCTATACACATAACTATTTGACAACAACTTTTAACAAGACAAAAATGCAAAAAGGGTCCTCCTTGGTGCATTTGAGTACTTTTGAATACAATGCCTGTTCTATGGCCTTTCAAGTGTAGTTATGCCTTGAGTTCCTGTTAATTTCGGACTCTAATTTAGACAGACAGATACATAAGCATGAAACAACCACACTCAAACTGACAAGCACCCTTAACACACACAAGAAAGAAAAGGTGAATGAATGAATGAATGAGACAGACTGGAGGTAGGACGGGCTAGAACTGGCAGAAGTGACAGACTGGGGATAAAAGAAAAAGAAGGAGGAGGCGTCACAGTAAGTGGTGCTCCTGCACAGATGAGGTGGGGAAAGAGGTCAGGAGAGGGTTAAGTGAGGTAATTGGCACAGGATGCAGGTGCAGGTGTTTTCTCAGCTTCTCAACTTGAAAGCTCAGACACACACAACCACACACACACATACTTGACTACAGCCTTGTAAAAAGCAAAAGCCTGCCTATGCCAATTAGCTGGTGGTGAAGGTCAGTAAAAGGTTGGCATGTGTTTGAGAGAGATAAGTTTCCCATTAACGGGCAAGTACCTGTACTTGACTGTATAGGTTCTGAGTAACTTTTTAGTCACACACACGCACGCACGCACGCACGCACACACACACACACACACACACACACACACACACACACACACACACACACACACACACACACACACACACACAGGTATTATGTATATAGGTAGGTATATAGGTATATTATATAGACCTTCCCTTATAAATCCAGAGAATTGTTTGTTTGTAGACTTGTCCACAACTTAAGAAGCAAGTCACAAATACAAATATCTTCGAGACAGAGTCAGACTATAGTTGAATTTAGTGAATTTTCAGTTCAAAATAACAACTAGTAGTGAACCTGTCCATTGTTTGATTTATCTCTGTTTTATTGCTGCCATCACATCTCATAGTTAATTCCCTTTGCTCTAAACCATATTGTTGCTCATATTGTTGCACATTTGTATTCGAACAATCTACCTCCACATCAAATTAAAGGAACACAATAGGGGGAGTAGAAAATTAATGGAAAATCGCATATGTTTGTGTCCCCACCATATGAAATGGGAAATAAAACAGTCACAAACATATTCACCTAGACTTCATTAAATTGTGGCACAATACCTCAGTGGGTCAACATACTTTATCTGTCTTGGCTTCATAACCTTGAACGTGGAATGTCACACTACTTCCTTTTATGTTGCTCTGTTTCTGTAGATGGTTTAGATTATATTTTTTACATGGATTACTTTTTAATTTAAGTAGGTTCATGTGTTTGGAGTTCAACAGAAATTGAATGGCATGGATTACTTGCTCAAATAAATTATCCACAATAGCTAAAAGCTTCCCAGACAATTTAGGCAACATATTTGTCACATAAAAAAGTGAAATTGTAACAATTTTTTCCATCAAATACAGACCTGCACAGATGCAAAAGGCCACACAAACATACACAATCACATATCTTGCTCACAACCCTCCAGTTTTCCCACTCATTCACAAACCTTCTCTCTCTTCCACAACCATATTTCCCACCAAATCACACTTGTTTCCCACCTTTCCTGCTGCTACCCCTCCTTTTTACATCCTGCCACATCTCCTTTCATCTTCTTTCTCCCACTCTCCAACATACCACAAGTGTGTGACAGCTGGTCAGAGAGGAGGATGAAGAAAGGAAAGGAGAGCATGAATCAATAGAATCTTTACTCTGCCTTGTGGCAGCGCTAGAAATCAATGGCAATGGGAAATTAAGCTGTAGTCTTTGAATAAATTGAAGACTCTGGAGCATGCAAACACAACAGCTTGGTGCAAAAAAAGAGTAAACCTGGTCAGATTAAAATGTAAAGGATGTTTGTTAGGCTGTGCTCTGGAAATAGTTTGAGTTCCAAGAACTCTATTTTCTTCTTTGTACTGACTGATACTAAGGTCTTTGTAATGCTGGTGTACTGGAATAAAATGATAACCAGTGCATTCAGACTTTAAAGAGGAAAGAGCTGAAAGAATATAATGTACTTTATAGGAAAATGAGGCCATATTTGACTATACAGGTAATATGTGCTAGACAAGAGAGGGGATGGTGGATAGAAGAAGCTTGTTGTGAAGCTAATTGAGTTTAGCCGACAAAAGGTGACCATCATGCAGTTAGGTTAAGGTTAGGTAAGCAGTTAAGGTAAGCAGTACTCCCGGGACACATACACCCATTTACTGGGTGAAAGTCTTGTGTTTTCCCCTTAACTTCTCCATGGACACATACTCTGCTTCCCAGCTATCCTCCACCCTGACCTGCTCCCTATGCTGACCTGAGCGCTCTTATACAGTGTCAATGTGGTGCATACAGCAATAAATATGTGGAATACATAAAAATTACAGTGCATTACTTTTTAAACCTATACTGTATATATATGAGAACAGACAGTTATATAAGACAAAAAACTCCCTCCCGGATTCATATTACAACCCCAAAATCAGAAAAAGTTGGGACAGTATGGAAAACACAAATAAAAAAAGAAAGTAGTGATTTCTAAATGTACTTTGACTTGTATTTCATTGCAGACAATACGACAGCACATAATTTAATGTGTTCCTCATGATTTTTATTGTTTTTTTGAAAGAAAAAAAATCCTATTTTGGTTCTTGCAACACATTTCAAAAAAAGTTGGAACAGTAAAGCATTTACCACTTTGTAATGTTGCCATTCCTTTTCACAACATTTAAAAGACCTTTAGGGACTGAAGACACCAAGTTATGAAGTGTTTCAGGTGTAATTTTGTCCCATTCTTGCTGCAAACAAGTCTTAAGGTGGCAACAGTACGGGGTCTTCGTTGTTGCATTTTGCGCTTCAAAATGTGCCACACATTCTCTATTGGAGACAGGTCGGGACTGCAAGCAGGCCAGTCAAGTATCTGTATCCTCTTCTTCCGCAGCCAGGACTTTGTAATGTGTGCAGAATGTGGTTTTGCATTATCTTGTTGAAATATGCATGGACGACCCTGGAAAAGATGTCTTCTTGAAGGCGGCATATTGTGCTCCAAAATCTCTATGTACTTTTCAGCATTAATGGTGCCATCACAGAAGTGCAAGTTACCTTTGCCAAGGGCACTAACACAACCCCATACCATGACAGACCCTGGCTTTTGGACTTGTTGCTGGTAACAGTCTGGATGATCCTTTTCTTCTTTGGTCTGGAGCACACAGCGTCCATTTCTCCCAAAAAATACCTGAAATACTGATTCATCTGACCACAGTACACGTTTCCACTGTGTGATGGTGCATCCCAGATGCCTCCGAGCCCAGAGAAGTTGACGGCGCTTCTGGATACTGTTAACATAGGGCTTTCTTTTGGCACAGTACAGTTTTAACTGGCATTTGTGGCTGTAACTACGTATTGTGGTACTCGACAAAGGTTTGCCAAAGTAGTCCTGAGCCCATGTGGTGATATCGCTTATAGATGAATGACGATTCTTGATGCAGTGCCGCCTGAGGGATCGGAAATCACGGTTGTTCAGCTTAGGCTTGCGCCCTTGTCCTTTACGCACTGAAATTCCTCCTCATTCCTTGAATCTTTTCATTGTTATGCACTGTTGAAGGTGAAATAAGCAAATGTCTTCCTATCTTTCTTTGAGGAACACTGTTTTTAAATATTTCAATAATTTTCTCACGTATCCTCGGCCCATCTTTGCTCCTAAAGGACTAGACCTTTCTTGGATGCTGCTTTTGTACCAAATCATTATTACAATCACCTGTTGACATCACCTGTTTCAAATCACATCATTATTTAACCAATTTACCTGATTACTAGCCCTAAATTGCTCCTGTCCCAACCTTTTTTGGAATGTGTTGCAGGTCTGAATGACAGGAAAGGATGTATATTTACAAATGAAATTAAGTTGACCAGACAAAACATGAAATATTTTGTGTTCACATTGTCTGCAATGAAATACAAGTCAAAGTACATTTAGAAATCACTACTTTATTTTTTTATTTGTGTTTTTCATACTGTCCCAACTTTTTCTGATTTGGGGTTATAGTATGATGGAGGTGTGAACAACTTGACCATCTCTTCAAGAGCAGAACACAAAAATGATAATAAAAGAGAAACTCATATTCAGTAAATACTGACATGTTAAATGTGAAGAACAAAAAATCTATTCAAACAAGCAGTAAAGCATGGATGTGATGTAAAACTGTGAAATTAATTCATTATTTTTTATTTATTTACTTTGTATTCTACTAAAGCACCCATGGCAGGACATGGAACCTTAATGATTTAGTGTGGTATTTTCCTTTTCTAATTAAAAGCTAACTGTAACCTACTGCAAGGCATATTTAACAGGACTTTACCCATCCTCTAAAAGTCTGTGCCTTAATCAATAATTCATCCCAACCCTGGCAGTTTATTCAAATCAGTAAGCTTGGAAAACACATAAACAAAAAAGGGGGAACCAGAGAGACAGAGGGAGAGACCAAACGAGAGAAGGGGATAGAAAGACCAGAATAAAAAAGAGCAAAACAGAGAGACAGAAAATGATTAGACAGAAAAAGAGGGAAAGTCAAAGAGAGGGGCTGACAGCATGTTGAGTGAGACAGAAAAAGTAAGAGAGAGGTAAGCTCTGTTATTTCTCTGAGGACCTGTGTGAAGTAGCTCATACTAAGGCCTCTGGCACCACATCACTCCAACCAGCCTAATTGCAGTCTGACGGGAGTGAAAAAGCCTTGTACAGACCCAAAGGATTTCTGCATAAAAACAGCACCAGAAACCAGCAACCGTGTGTTGCGTAACCAAGTCAAACTTCTGTAGTTTCCAGGGTTTTGATCATTTTATCTGCCCAAAGTGATACTGCCATTATTTACAGCAGTTGGCTGATGTTATTACAGAATATAATTAACAAAGCTCAAAATCTTTGGATAGAAGTTAAGGTTTACGGAGGACAATGATCATATGGTGGTGACGACCCCAGAAAAGGTGTGTGAACCTCTGTAGAATGTATTTATTCTGAATATTTTACTACAGATAATACAAAGTATTGTGAATATGCCACCATGTTTGTGCCAAATGCTTAAAAACTTTGTAAGACCCTTAGAGATCACAAATTCACACATCATAACAGATTACCATAATTACCATGACAACTTGATACAATTGTCAAACAGCAGATCACTGTGACATTAACTTTCACAAAATGTCATAGCAACTGGAACCGCAACTTTTTAGTCTGTTTTTGCTGGTATCAAAGCTACACTGTGTAACGCCACGCAGTTGAAAGTACGTATTGCAGATACGGTAGCCGTCACGCTTCAAAAAGCGAAAGTGTACAAAAGGCCGTCTTGTTGGAGTAGCGCGGACGCGCGCTTCACACCACGAGCGGGCATACGCGCCACCTGACAGAAAGGAGAGAGAGAAAAAAAAAAGAGACTGCAGCGCGGAGGATAATTAACTAGTTGGGATTTGGTGTGTGCATCAAAAGCAGCTCCAATGTTCACTCTTTTTTTCTGATGACGCCAGTCTCTTGCTCTTTTCAATATCCGTTTTCTTATCTGGGCGAAGAAGAGGACTCCTGTTCCTGAAATTTGGATTTTGAATGCATGTGGTCCTCCGTATACGATACCCATTAGCAGCGGCTGTGAGTCGAAAACGCAAAAGGCGGAGCAGTATAGCCTCTATGTCCCTTATTGGCTAACGTATTTCAAGATGGCGCATGACTATGGAGCGTCGACCACAGTTCATACAAGCATAAATGTCAAATTTCAAGCCAATAGGAATACTTGAAATTGATGGTGGTGGTCAATATTCATAAAAAAGGACAAGTTTGTGAAGGGCAATACAGATTTTGATAATAAACAACTACAAACATTACACAATGGGGCTTTAACAGCAAAAGCCATTTTCTCGACAGTGATGCTAATAATTGGGAAATCCTTCCTGCTTAAAGACTCTGGCGCCCCAGAGGGACCAAAGGTTGCCATCTGGAGGAAAATGATGGGGTTGGCTTTGAGACAGGGGTGAAGGGCTGGAGGGTAAGAGTGGGATATGAGACAGAATGGCTAAGATATCACTCCAGTTACTCAATATTCATTACTGTTATCCCCCCACATACAGACATCTGTGACCTGTGGGCTACTGGTCACCAGCCAAGGTCTGTGGGCGCATGTATGCATGTGCATGGTGGTTCATGTGGTTTGATGGATCACTGGGGTTGGGTGTCTGGATGAGTGAGGGTGTCTGAGAGGGGGAGTGAAGGCATGATACACGTGCATGGATGTAATCGTGTGTGCAGTGTAAGCTCATTTACAGAATGATGAGCCAATACAGCTTCATCACAACGGCTCTGTGTCATCAACATCTGTAAGGCAGAGGTCAGCATGTTTACCAGCTGGTGTTTTTACTGGCCGTGACATTTTAGACCATGTAAGTCTTATTGTAAAATCATGTAGCAGATGCCTGGAGTTCTCTAACATCCATTTTGAGCTTTTCTCCCCCCACAGTGTGATACCATTTTGAAAAATGCGAGACAGTGGGTGTGAAGAACGGAAGAGAGGAGGAGGTCTGAGACTGGGCCATGTTGAAGAGAGAATAAACATTTTGTTGATTTTACAGAGTGAAGGGCCACAGAACCACACCATCTAAAATCAACATTTATAGTGGTGGAGGTCACATTTGTCATGATTGATCTTAAGGCAGGGGAGCCTGAACCTGGCTGCTAAGTACTAAGTACAGTAAAAAAAATTGACATCTGCTAAGTCTTCATTTTGTTGATAAATCACAGCTCCAGGAAAGCAACCCACTCACATGCAGTACTATTGATTCAAAGCCACCAACTTCTAAACCTGTTAATGTTGAAGAGAGTATTTGTAAAATTAGTTGTAGAACATGTACTATAAATGTCAGGGTCAGCTGAGTCATGGACACAGCATATAGAGGATGCATTATCTGTGTTTTTATTGATTCCTCTGACATTTTCTGCCACTTCTTTGTCAGCAAGGAAACACATTTCTCACCTGTGCTGAAGACACACACACACACACACACACACACACACACACACACACACACACACACACACGCACACACGCACTGTGGTTTAGTGTCACGTAAAGTGGATTTAGCTGCTGAGCTCATTCCCCAGTATGTGCTGTACACATGTGCACGCTCTTCAGAAGATTTCTTAGGTCTGACACAATACAGATTATTTTAATAGGAACTAGCCTACTGCTCCGAGTAAGTGACAAAATAACGCCACCATGTTCCTATTTACATGTTGTGATTTGTATAGTCACAGCATGTACAAATAACGACGTCACATGAGACACAGCCATCTTCTAACTGTATATAAACTGGGAACTACAACCCCAAAATCAGAAAAAGTTGGGACAGTATGAAAAACACAAATAAAAATCTTTTAATTAGCAAAGGAAAATACCACACTGCCATGGGTGCTTTAGTAGAATACAAAGTAAATAAATAAAATGTAATGAATTAATTTCACAGTTTTACATCACATCCATGCTTTATTGCTTGTTTGAATAGATTTTTTGTTCTTCACATTTAACATGCCAGTATTTACTGAATACGAGTTTCTCTTTTATTATCATTTTTGTGTTCTGCTCTTGAAGAGATGGTCAAGTTGTTCACACCTCCATCATACTATAACCCCAAATCAGAAAAAGTTGGGGCATTATGAAAAACACAAATAAAAAAAGAAAGTAGTGATTTCTAAATGTACTTTGACTTGTATTTCATTGCAGACAATGTGAACACAAAATATTTCATGTTTTGTCTAGTCAACTTAATTTCATTTGTAAATATACATCCTTTCCTGTCATTTAGACCAGCAACACATTCCAAAAAAGGTTGGGACAGGAGCAATTTAGGGCTAGTAATCAGGTAAATTGGTTAAATAATGATGTGATTTGAAACAGGTGATGTCAACAGGTGATTGTAATTATGATTTGGTACAAAAGCAGCATCCAAGAAAGGTCTAGTCCTTTAGGAGCAAAGATGGGCCGAGGATCGCCAGTTTGCCAACAAATACGTGAGAAAAGTATTGAAATATTTAAAAACAGTGTTCCTCAAAGAAAGATAGGAAGACATTTGCTTATTTCACCTTCAACAGTGCATAACATAATGAAAAGATTCAAGGAATGAGGAGGAATTGCAGTGCGTAAAGGACAAGGGCGCAAGCCTAAGGTGAACAACCGTGATCTCCGAGCCCTCAGGCGGTATTGCATCAAAAATCGTCATTCATCTATAAGCGATATCACCACATGGGCTCAGGACTACTTTGGCAAACCTTTGTCAAGTACCACAATACGTAGTTACAGCCACAAATGTGTGCCAAAAGGAAGCCCTATGTTAACAGTGTCCAGAAGCGCCGTCGACTTCTCTGGGCTTGGCGGCATCTGGGATGGACCATCACACAGTGGAAACGTGTACTGTGGTCAGATGAATCAGTATTTCAGGTATTTTTTGGGAGAAATGGACACCGTGTGCTCCGGACCAAAGAAGAAAAGGATCATCCAGACTGTTACCAGCAACAAGTCCAAAAGCCAGGGCCTGTCATAGTATGGGGTTGTGTCAGTGCCCTTGGCAAAGGTAACTTGCACTTCTGTGATGGCACCATTAATGCTGAAAAGTACATAGAGATTTTGGAGCACAATATGCTGCCTTCAAGAAGACATCTTTTCCAAGGACGTCCATGCATATTTCAACAAGATAATGCAAAACCACATTCTGCACACATTACAAAGTCCTGGCTGCGGAGGAAGAGGATACGGGTACTTGACTGGCCTGCGTGCAGTCCCGACCTTTCTCCAATAGAGAATGTGTGGCGCATTTTGAAGCGCAAAATGCGACAACGAAGATCCCGTACTGTTGCCCACCTTAAGACTTGTTTGCAGCAAGAATGGGACAAAATTACACCTGAAACACTTCATCACTTGGTGTCTTCAGTCCCTAAACGGCTTTTAAGTGTTGTGAAAAGGAATGGCAATATTACAAAGTGGTAAATGCTTTACTGTTCCAACTTTTTTTTAAATGTGTTGCAAGAACCAAATAGAAAAAAAAAAAAAAATCATGAGGAACACATTCAATTATGTGCTGTTGTATGGTCTGTAATGAAATACAATTCAAAGTACATTTAGAAATCACTACTTTCTTTTTTTATTTGTGTTTTCCATACTGTCCCAACTTTTTCTGATTTGGGGTTGTATATTCTCAGAAAGGCTAAGCGGAGTGATATGCTTGCAGCTTTGCTCCAGAGCCGCAAGCATATCACTCCGCCCTGCTCTCCGTGAGCAGAGCTGCAAGCATATCACTCCGCCCAAGTAGCACTGCTTCGCCTTTCTGAGAATATAGTTCCCAGTTTATATACAGTTAGAAGATGGCTGTGTCTCAAGTGACGAGACAGAGTTACGACACGCACAGAGATGAGAAGGGTATGTATCGACTTGTCTAACTCTCGGGGTTACGTTGAATAAGCTAATGTCCCAATAAGTAGGCGTGTTCCTTTAATTAAAATGTTCAATAACCACCGTATCTGCTAATTTAAAGTCAGTCATCACATATTGCTTTTTCTTTTTGTGATTAACACTTTTTTATTTATTTACAACATACAACATGAACAAGTCAAGGGTCTGGCTTGTCCACACAGCATTCCGGGATGGGAGAAAATCGTACTCTGGAATACTGGTATTTCTTTAAACCAATCACAATCATCTTGGGTGGCGCTAAGCTCCACATGGAGCCGCTGAAAAATATCCTCGGGAAGGAACTTGTTTTGGTGGAACGTATACGTTAGTCTAGCTAGCTGTCTCAATTTACCATGCAGAAATCTGAGGAGCAGTTAACCATAAAACGACCACAGTTTAAAATTACAACACAAAGAAAGCAGAAGGAAACTTACATCGGCGAAAAGACATACATCCTTTTTTTGAGATCGTTGCGGACCAAAATGCCTGATTTTGCGGGAGCTTCTGTACAAAGTTGCGATACAAGTTGCGATGTCTTTTGTATTTTTGTTGCAATGAAGTTGCAAGAGACAGTGAAAGTTGCAAAAAAAGTTTTGTATAGTTCTTTAAAAATAAAAAGGAAACTTGTTTTGGGGAGAATAAAATTACTCTGGGCTGAGTTTTCCTAGTAACCTTGCCAAAAAGGCTCAGAATGCTTCAAATGTTGTTATAATATGAAAATGGCTGGTGGATTTAAGACCAAAAATTATTTATTGAATGAATCAAATTTGAACATAGTGTCAGTGGCTTGTTGATCTTTACATTGCGTCTCATCTCCGGTTTTTCCTGCATCCACCATGTGTGTTTGTGTGTATGTGCGCGCGTCAGTCACGGGGGGAACTGAGCAACAGCCCGCCCGCTCCAGAGAGCCGACAGGATTGAAACAGCACCAGCTTTCAGCGACTTTAAAAAAAGTTACAGCTTACATTAATGTTAAAATGTATACAGGTTGGACGGACAGTCTGAAATGTTCTGCACCGTCTTTCGCTGTACGTTTTGTTGGTACATGTGAGATGTTTGAGTCACACACGTCTCGTCTTCATATCAGAAACAAGGAAATGAATTTGGTGACGTGCGTGTGTTACATCAACCCTTTCTCACTCCCGCTTGGTCAGTGGCTCTCAGAGTCACATACTGATACAAAGTCTGGCACGTGGAACTGCTGGGATTGGTTGAAGTCCCGGGAAACTCCGGTTATTGGTCAAATTTGCGGAAAAGTTGCAGTGATTGGTCAAAATTGCGAGTTGCACCAAATTCACGGCGATTGGTTGAATTTGTGTGAATTGTTGCGATCGTGACATCACAAAATCCTGGAGGGACTATTAGACATCCAATCTGACAAACTGTTTATATGGCATTTCTTCAAACACCACCACCCTAGCCATCCTATCAGCCCACTCCTGGATTAACGGCAACCCTTCATTCTTCTATCCTCCGTCTGGCTATCATTAAACTAGTCTGGACCCGCTTAGGATTGGCCCATCTCCCAGAACAAATAATCTTGGGCTGAATGGAACTTGGGTCCCTACAATCCGACATTATCATGTATCCCAGTCCATAATTCCTGCACCTTATCACAGGACCATAGGACATGACATAATTGGCCGTTCTCTGACTGACAATTTGGTGTGTCTTTCAGACCAATTCTAAGGAAATCTGGTTAGGTATTTGTAAAGTAAGATAACATGAGTACTTTTGAATTAAAGGTGAACTACCTCTTTAATATACAGTATGTGGACAAAATTACTGTAATCAGCATTAATAAAACATAAATCCTTAAAGTATTCAGTTATTTTGCACATGAAATTTACATTAAAGAGGTTGTAAGGCATTTTAAATGTTCAGAGTCCGGATGGCTTTCTTATTCGTCAGTCCTATAAAACTTTCAAAACATAATATCATGTCATTTTTAAATTGGTGAATATTCAGTTTTCTTTCAGACCATTTACATTTATGGATATAACATTTTCCAAATAAAATTAAAAGATTCAAAATGAAAACATGGCATTTATCCAAATCAAAAGCTTGCCTCGGCTCGAGCCGATGTAGTATACAATACAGACTCAAGTGAATCGCACAACCCGGATCAGTTTAGTGAGTGACTCGGAGTAACCCAAATCCTTAAAAGGAATCAAGTTTGCCAGGCCTAGTTCCTACCAGCAAGACAATAAATACTACTAACAATTCATAACAGCCGTGGGTGCAGTATACAGTTATGGTGCTGACCAATACCATACTTGAATGGTTTGAACAAACAAATTGAGCTCCTCCTCTATTGCTCTGGCCTTCTTCATCCATTCATCTTTTTTATATTTTATTACATGTCATGTTCTCTCTTTTCCCAGCTCTCATTTAGAGCAACTGCACTGCATTTTCATGGCCTCTCACTCTCTCTTTTGTTCAGTCTAGTCTTTTTCCTACACCTTTGGTCAAAGTTTCCATACTTTAAGTTCATATTTCTTGTCTTTATCTCATACCTCATGCTGGGGATCAAGTTGTCCTTTTCTATGAGCTACTTTTCCAGCTGGCTCGCTTTCTGTCCCAAAGTGTCTTTTCACTTTTTCAAATCATTCTTGAGGGCAGTTCAGATCCTGCTTTTGTCCTCCAGACAGGTGAGACCAAAGGGATTGGATTTCCTTTGTATTCTCTCTGATCTCCTCAGCTCTCTTTCTGGTCTTGATTTCAAACTGTTCTTGTTTTGCTGTAACCTGCCTGCCTATCCTGTTTGGATACTGTATGCGCAATGTTTTACCCTTGTTTTAATTCACTAGTTCTTATTTATGTATTTCTTACTATCAGCTCCCTCATAGCTGTTTTCTGAGACCAGATTGTGATTCTGACGCCTTTATTTAATTTGTTTCCTTGACATCTCAAAATGCAAACAAAACTCATATAGTGATGGAAATGTAACTAAGTACATTTACTTACGTACTGTACTTAAATTTGACATACCTGTACTTTATTTGAGTATTCCATTCCATGTTATGCTACTTTATACTTTTATACATTACATGTATGTGGGAAATATTGTACTTTTTACTCCACTACTTTTTTTTACACTTATACTGTACTTTTGACATTAAAAAAATAATGATGTGCTTATATGATATTACTATACTACTCAGTATACTACAACACTAAAATATTAGTACCGTAAAATATTCTACAATAATAACACACTGTGAAAGGAACCATTCTGCTGAATTAGTACTTTTCATACTTTATAAGTACATGTTGCTGATAATACTTCTGTACTTTTACTTAAGTAACTTGTAATGCAGTATTTTTAGACTATGACATTTCTATTTTTACTAAGTGCTCATTTTATGCGTTTTGGCTTTTCCCTTACCTTTATTGTGTTATATATCTTTTTTGTGCACGTTATAGGTTTACAAAGTGAAAAAGCCCAAAGTTCCCCCCAAAGGGACTTACCATCTCCAACAGAAAACACTGTTCACAAACTGCTCCAAACAGCTCTGCTGTAGTCCAGCCTTTACTTCTGTGTTTGACTTTGTAACACACCTTATAATGCTCGCCTAGCTGTTAGCGTGGCACTCCCTCATACTCTGCAACTGACTAGCTAGCTGTGCTTACCTAGCTACTGCACATGTGAGACTCCCAACAAAGATGGAACAGAAGTGAGATGTCTCACTCTGTAGCTAAAACAGAGCTCAACACACAGTGTGAAAGGAGGAGCTGCAGCAATGTGCAGTACAACAAAAATATGGTGTTTTTTTGAAAATGAAACCACGTAAACCTATTCTGGTACAACCTCTAAATACAATTATGAACCTGAAGATTAGCATAATATGAGCACTTTAAATAAAGGATCTGAGATGTTATGTTAATAGTATCAAATTATCATAAATAATGAGTTCTTTGTAAAATGGTGTAATATATTTTTCATACATGATGCATAGTGATGCACAGACAATAAAGCGATACACAAAAATGTTGTTTCTGTAGCTATATTAAATGAAGGGGGTTTTACAAACAAAAGTAACACTAAATTAACAATAAAAATAAGAGTGCAAACACTTGATTGTCTTATTAAGTAAGTAGTTTTTCATACAAAAGTTTCCAACACCTCATCCACAGTAGGGTAGGAAATTAACAAAATCATCACAAAGCATTACTAAGAGGCTAAAACGTGTGTAGCTAGTGCATATCTACAATATTGTGTGTGTAAATCAGTGCAAACTGGGAATGACAGAACAATAATGAACTGCTGTACATTACATACATAATCAGTGTTTTCACCCCATACACACACATGTATACATACATTAGATTTCTTCGAGTGTGTGTCTGTGTCTGTGTGTGTGTGTGTGTGTGTGTGTGTGTGTGTGTGTGTGTGTGTGTGTGTGTGTGTGTGTGTGTGTGTGTGTGTGTCTTTCTCTGCAAATTATGGAGGAGGAAGTTAATTTAGTTAGAAGCTAATTAGTATGAATAAAAGATAGCTTGGAGTCCCTCAGGGTGCCACACACTGTCAGAATATCTCCCCCCAGTCCCCCTCTCCACCTTTCTCTCAATTTAAATTCAGTTTTGACTGCAGATAATTATTATTGGCAAGGCAAACTCAGCATATTAGATCTAACTGAAACTTACTACAATAATAATATAGTGCTACTAATGCTATTGTTAATACATGAGTCAAAATGAAGAGTCAATTACATAATCTAAATGCCCTAATGTTTGAAATCCACAAACTGCTAAATTAACTAACAATTACTATTGGTCAAACTCTTTGGCAAAAGATTTGTTTATTGCTTTATCATAGAACGGATCATTTGATGTGACATAAGCGCAACTATCAAAAATATCCAAGTAAACACTATTTAGAGAAAGTTGTATTTCATTCAGCATTCGTCATTGCAATTAAATAGATGCCATGCTCACTTCTTCAGGCAGATTTACAACTAAATGATTCTGGGCTGTGAGAAAGTAAAACAAATGCTGTGGGGAGGGATTTAACTGTCACACTAATCATTAGCTTTATTTAGGAATACTACGTAGTGTCATCAGAAACCATACATCACTGAGCTAAACAATTAATCTATTAAACATGTTATACTTTGAACATGAAATGAATGCTCTCCAATCCAGGGCAGCAAGGATGTTATGGTAATCTTATGACTAAACAGAATGGGTAGATAGCTATCAAGTTTCACTTTAGTTTTGCAGGTTGTGCTAAATTAGGGAGGCTTCTTAAATCTCTCTGTCAAACGGGCTCTTTCATCCAAAGGATCTGATGAAATCTCGCAGAGTCTCCTGTCTATGCTTCAATACAGAGCGAGCCTCGCAGTTCAGCCTCCCCAATTCCACCACCGCCAATCATGCTCACATAAAAGAGGGCAGAAGCCAGTGTTGGATTCCCTGTGTAAATTATGTGATCACAGTACTAATATTTTTTACTTTTTATGGTGGATTTTTCGTGTCAATGTATGAAATTGCACCAGTATAAAAGTCTTCCTCCAGACACGTTAAAGTATGTAAAATGTTCTGCTACTGTATGATTAATGTTGAGTTTAACATGGTTTTCCCACATAGAAAATAAAAAACAAAAAAAACTCTGGAAAGGGGCTTGAAGGGGCTGCCTCCACCGCATATGTTGACCGGGGAAAGAGCAGTGTGCATCAAGAAACATCGTAGCCTTACATGTTTGATCCTCAGTCAGACCCAGGCTCAGATGAGGAGTCTGTCACCAAAATCACTGACTAACAGACGTATCTAATGTTAAGTGTAGTTAGCATCTTTTATTTGTTTATGTTGTTTGTTAGCTTGTTAGCTCTTAACTGGCAGTAGCGTTAGTGGTTGTGAAACATTGTCACATTGTTATTACATAATTATATACACGTATTTGCCATTTGTCTGTTTTTCGGAAATAGTGAAACTTAGCTTGCAAAATACCGATACTTAGTTACACCTGGCTTCTCCTCTGATACCCTTCCTTTAACCGTAGCTAATGATCTTCGATATGTGACGTAGGAAAAGCAGGCTGTCTGAATACGTGTTTTTGAGACTCAGGGCCAGATGTATTAACGCTTTTGTGCCCACTTCAGGCGTATTTGTTTTGCAATTTGCGCATAAAAGCATGGCGGGGTATGTACAAACAGGCCGCACTGAGGTAAAAGCGCAGACTGCCTGTTGCGGGAACTGAAAATGCCAAATTGCGCTTTTCCGTGTTATGCATGTGCATTCACGGGAGGGTGAAGGGGAAAGTGGGAGTTTCCCATAAAGAGATGGGAGGGGAAGTGTAAAGTGCGCCTAATTATGTATTCCGCGGTATGTACAAAAAAAGCCTGTGAAATTTTGCGGTGAAAATTCTCCGTCTCTTAAAAGCAGGTGTAAACCTGGAAACGGGTTTACTCGCATATGCCTCCTGGTGAAATGGCAGCAGTAATCCGAGCAAGATGGAGACATAGGTTCAAGGAGACGAGCTGAAAAGATTTTTGAAGGATCACACATTTTCAGTTGAGTGAACACAAAATCATTAAGCGTTACAAATTAAGCAGCCGTGCAATATTACAGTTACTGGAAGAAATCAAAGATGTCATTGAAACTCCGACTCAGCGTTCACATTCCATTCCAGCAGTTGTTAAACTCTTCGCTACATTACAAATGTTGGCATCAGGATAATTTCAAACAGTCATAGCATCAGCAGTGGGAATATCGCAGTCTGCACTCAGCTGTATCATAGCACAATTA
The DNA here is from genome assembly GCA_023631565.1 of Gymnocephalus cernua. Classification (NCBI taxonomy): domain Eukaryota; kingdom Metazoa; phylum Chordata; class Actinopteri; order Perciformes; family Percidae; genus Gymnocephalus; species Gymnocephalus cernua. Next base: position 17,991,135 of record CM042426.1, on the reverse strand, counting down.
CTTAACGCTTTGCTACAGCGCAATTTACAATATAGTGGGTGGAGAAAGGTGCTGATTACCCGATGAACTGCAGGTTTGGTAAATACAACGTAAACTGAAGTATCACAGTGTGCGCTTTCTGCAGGTTGGCCATGGCGCTGATAATGCTACATTCACAAATGTACGTACATCTGGCCCACAGAGTCATTGTTACACTGCAGTTCCAGGCTCTATCTGCTGCTCTCTACTGTGTGTGGATCTGTGTACTGCTGATGAGACAGAATAGGTCAACAAAACATGTCCATGTGACTGAATGTTGTGGAGCAATTGGTTAATTTGTCATGAGTCAGTGTGAAGACTAAATAAACTAAAAGTGAAAGACAATAATGAGTCTATTTTTCTGACCCAAGGGAACCAAACTATAGGTGTGAACACAGCCCAGTGTGTATGTGTGTGTGTGTTATTCTCAGCAATGAGCCCTTTATTGTTCATGTTGCTAGTCAGCAGGAATCCACCACCCTCCACCAGCTCCCTTCTCTCCCACTGAGCTTATCCCCTCTCTCATTCTTACAACGTGGGCACGTATGGACAAAATCCAGGGATGTCAGTTGTACAATTATTACGTCCCTGTGCAGTCATTTGATTTACTTTTAACTACTACTCTGAATATGTATTGGCAGTGTATGGGACAATGTTAATGAATTTTTAAATTAATCTTTACACACAAATTAGCTGGAGACAGTTTGTTATTTTACCCAGAGTATAATCATGTATCTCAGTCAGACAATCCAAATATAACCACATAAAACCCAAAGTGGTCCATTTAAATTGTACCAGACATTAAAAACTGTTCCTGCTTTTTAGCACTGCATAGTGACATGTAGCAAAAACACAATGTGGCAAAGCTGTGTCAAAGCTAATGAATTATACTATAATCAATATTTTGATATCAACAATGGGTCATGACTACCTGTATGTTAAAGAGGTCGCTCATAGTGAGCAAAACAGAGCTAAAAGAGAGTAAATGTTGGACATGCATTCTTCAGGTGGACACAAACATAACTTAATATGAATGATAATATTGCTCTGTATCTGCTGGATGTGCAAACAGGCAACTCTTTGCAGACAAGTTTGTCATATGTGTTTTGTTTACAGCTTGTTCTGATGCCACCAAGTGGCCAAAAAAATCAGTAATTGCAGGTTTATCTCATTCAAGGGCACAATTATTCATTCAAATAAAGTAATTATGAATTATTTATTCAGTTGACTAATTAGAGGGTACAACAATTTGTGCACAAGGAATTGTCAAAAATGTCACTCTTGATATCTGCCATGCTCCATAATATAAAAAAGAAAATACTGGAAGAAAACTTAATTTTACAGCCATCCAGTGACATTTTCACTCTGCGGCCCACTTGAGTCAAACAACTCAATACATATCGCTACGATTGGATGACAAGAGTTGCACTGAAAAGAAATGTGCAGCCTCACACAGCTGATAAATCTGTGTCATGGTCTTATGATAATTCAGCACTTGTTTTATAACTATGTCAATCCTCGGTGTCACACTTTGAGTTGCAGCCTATATAGAACAAAATCACTTCACTGTTTGCCAACAGTAATACAGTCATGCATATAAAGTCAGGCATACTGATTACAGATCGGTATCACCAGGGGGGTCATGCTAACGGACTTGGAGTAAGTTTTATGATTCTAATTACAGCCTTGTAGCTCCAGGAGGGTAATGTTCCCCAGCGTAGGGAAGCAACAGCAGATGTGTGGTGCTTCTCCGTCATATCTCATGTCTTATACGGCGATTCTGCCTGATAGATGTGATTTATCTGTAGCATGGGGGATGAACACTTCTCCCCTCTGACATTCACACCCACCACACTACAACAAAACATGCACACCACCATGTGCGCGCTCTGCCGTCTGTTCACAATTCCCAGATCTGAGATTTTGTTTCCGCTGTTTAGCTAGGAGATAATTCTCGCTCTCTTTCCCTCCCGCCTTCCCTCCATCCCAGCAGGGACACCACAAGGTGACAGCATCTATCACCCATCAACCATCACATATCATCTGCTGACTGGTGTCTCAGAACAAGGAGTCTTAAACAAAAATTTAATTTCCAGGAGTTAGATTTAAAACTTTGTGAGTGTGTATGTGTGTGTGCATAATTGCATTGAGTTTGGCCTATCACACCAATCAGTGTGTGTTTTATTCCCAAGATACCCTCTTTAAACACATGCAAGCAAGCGTGCCACACACACACACACAAACACACACACACACACACAATCCCTCCTGTCCTTGTCACATAGCTGTCAATTGTGTCATTGCTTGACCTCCACATCTGCTTGCATGCGTTGCTCTTTTGCTTCATTAGCATGATCAATACGGTCACATAATGGCTTTTTGTATTAGAGTATGAGTAAAGTGTGTAGTCAAATCAAAGTGTGTGGTCAGAGAGTATACAAAGGTAAGGGAAAAGCAGCAACAGCAGAAGAGTTCACTACTTCAATTTGTTTTTTATGCTTCCAGTACCACACACTCACACACGACAAATAAAAAAATACCTTGTTGTCTTTTTCGTGAAAATAAATATGATTATAACTTTAAAATGACACAAAATCATAGTCCTTCAGTGTTATAGACTAGAAGAGAAGCAGGACAGCGGGACTGTCCAAATGCCTTCGGCAAGGAGGCTGCGTCCTCTGAGAGAATTATTGTGTTTTGTCGGTCTGAGGCGAGCTGCCCAGTTGAGACAACAACCCCCTGATGGGCAGAATGTACTGGAGAAAGACAAATTCCTACCTTCAGTCAGAAGCAAATAAACAGCTGGACACATGAAGGCTTGATCAGTCCCTTCTGAGACAGAGACAAAATGTCACTTACCTGGCATCTTTGGAGCACAGAGAAATACACAATCAGAATGTGTACACTAGGCAGAAGGATATAGATACATGCAGATGTGCCACTCTAAGCCACCCTCAAAGAAAGCATTTGAAATGTGAGAATTGGCACACTATTCAAAGTAAATGTGATAAATTCTCACTACAACCACTATGCACAGTAGTGTAAAATTATTATTTGCATTGGCTGATCTTGAGGAATGAACGATTACAGTAATAGGTCAGTTCATTTAAAAAAGAGCAAATGTTCTCACTTCTAATTGTTATCTAGTGTTTTGGGTTTGTAATGGGCACTATTTCTTTAAAAAAATAACTATTTACAATGAGGTCTGTAAATGGTCAACCTTGTTTTGTCTGACCCTTTAAAACAGACCCTTTAAAAGCACACATGCAAATTTGATGGGAAAAGCACCTATTCATCTCAGGTTGCACACAGATTCTAATGCATATGTAATGTTGTTCATTTTATTCCTGCATGTGTGCATGTGTATATCCTTTGGGCATGTGTTTGTGAGTATTACCAGTGATATATGCTCTATGTGTGAGGTACTTTATGAATAAGGAAAAAAGCACCTCACCTCATGCTGTTTGTGTGTACAGTACATGAAGCATACTGTATAGCTGGGCTATGCCTCCGTTTAAATTGTTTGCATGCGTGTATCCTGTTTGTGTGTGCATGTGTGTATGTAGCTCTGTGTGTGCGTGTGTGTGTGTGTGTGTGTGTGTGTGTGTGTGTGTGTGTGTGTGTGTGTGTGTGTGTGTGTGTGTGTGTGGGATCCACTGTATCAGTTGGAAGGCCACTGCAGCCTCTTCCCATGGCTTGGAAAGGGGAAGGGATCACCTGCTCTTTAAAAACCCACAACCACACAATCTTTCAGTGAAGCACAAACATCATTGTCTGATTAAATAAAAAGGGAATCTGAATATGGGATGAAACTGTTGAGGGCGGGAGAGAAAAAAGAGCAATGAGATGACGACGAGGTGAGCTTTGCACTGGTATTCCCAGGTGCATAAAAATGTGGAAATGGAAATAAGATTGCAATAAAAATTTGACATTTCACTGCCCCCTTCTCTACTCAAACGCCTACTGGGGGAAACAACATTACATAGCTATTTAAAAACACACCAAAATGATTTTACAGTACATTGAAATTAACCAGAAAGAGCACACATTATCTTTTTATTGCATACTAAATCAATTGCAATGTCATTGGAAGCCTCATGAGATTTCAGACATTTGCTTTACTCTCTCTTCTGTTTGATGTGTTGTATTTTAGACCTTATCACTGTAGGGAGTTGCCTAACTAAAAATGAATATAATTATTGTCTGTCAGACTCTACCTGTTCCTCTTATCCCATACTTGTGTCCTACAGCCTGTTAACCATCAGAGGCTATGAAGACTCAGCTGAGTTAGAAATGAATAGCCTTCACCTCCTGTCCTATATTAAGGTTCTCCTCAAATTCACTGGAGAATGACGTTCCCTGAGAATATTCTCAACAGCAGGCTAAATATAACTATGATTGTTCTTCTAATAAGTACTCAGAGAGCAAGAATGATCGGGTTGAGGAGAGGGGATGGTGGTGGTGGGTGGAGTGGCTGGTGATGGGGGGGGATTAGTTCCAAAGAAAAAAAATATTTTTACGTTTTATATATATATATAGGGAGCACAATTCGAGAATTGTCATTTTCAGCTTGTATAGCTGCAGGTTTTGAACAGTAATTGCCAATCCAAATGCCCTTTTAGCAGGCAAAATCTGGAAACAGAACTAAATGAAATACCCCTTATAAGTTATGTTACCAATTAACAGGATGAAAATAACTTAAAAACTCGACTAAAAGTCTACAACGTTCATTTTCAATTCCCAAGGCCGTAGACCAAAATGCGTCTGGACGCAATTGGAGAAACCTACAACCAATCAGAGTAACAAAACGTGACGTAGCGCTGAGCGATGGACAAATGTAAACAGACTACAGCAGGGGTCGGCAACCTTTTTGATATGAAGTGCCATAGCAACATTTGATAACGTGTATTTCCCATAATCAGGACATTGTAATTATATCTGGAGTATGATACACCTTATGAAAACATCCACATCTGAGTTGAAATCATTAACCTTACCAACATTACACCAATTTTGTTTATCATCTTAAACTTCACTCAGTTATAATGGCAGTAAATGTCAAAACAGGAGAATTAAGAGTAACAAACAGAAATATGAGAACTATACAATAATGCTACCATGTTTATGAAACATCCACATCTGTGTTGAAATCATAAATCTTGTCAGCAATACACTTAATATTTGGGTTGGTCTTTGCTGCATGCGGATGGGGATAGTTTTTATACAGTCTATGGCGGGGATACAAGTCAATCAAACTACCGTAAATAACAGGTCGCGCAACTGTGAATGTTGTAATTTGGCACGCGGATGAGAGAGCGCTTCAGCATTTCAACCATGATTTCAACACATCAATAACTCTCTCGCGCATATGTGGCCAGCCATAGATGCCAATTTATGTTTTCCTCCGTGGGTGCTCATGGGCGCACGCCCTTAAAAAAACAAAGTAGTCAAAAAACATTTGCATTTCAGAACCTTAGGAAATGGACAGTGGTCGACACAAACACACATGCCTATTAACTCAATAACAAAGCCATAAAGTAGGCTATCTTTCAACTCAGGACAGCGCCACTTCTCACAAATACAGATAGGATTGGAGATGAAAAGTTTAACTGACCAGTAACTACCGTTGACCTGATGGAGCACAATGACCGGCAGCTCGCACTGCTCTATACCCAGGGCACAGCCACCTATTCTGGGGTAACTAGACCACCAACTACCACTGACCTGACGGAGCACCACGACCGGCAGCTTGCCATACTCTGTATCCAGTGCACAGTCACCTATTCTGGGGTAACTAGACCACCAACTACCACTGACCTAATGGAGCACCACGATACCCAGCGCACAGTAACTGATTCCGAACAAATCTGTCCATTTTAGTCTCACTCTGATTACCTAATGCACATGCACGCACTGTATAGTGGGGGGATGGAGGGGGGTCTCTCATCTGAGAGACACTGTGATTGGTGGATAGGATATGGAACAGGAGACTGACAGCGACATAACCAATCACACTATGACAGACGCTCCACTTAGCACCAACTACTGCAATGTTTAATTTTAAATGAATGTAGCCTACTGGCAGACTGGCACACGTGGGTGCTCAGTCGGTATCGCCGCCTACGTTGCCAGCGTGCCATTGGTTAAGGCACCGCGTGCCCATGGTGACACGCGTGCCTAATATTGCCGAAACCTGGACTACAGCATGGAGAGATGAGCTGTGATGGTGTAGCATCAATATGTCTGTGAACGAGTGTTGCCGTTTTTGCCATCAGAATTTAAAAATAGCACTTCAACAGAAAGTTCACATCAGCTGCATCGAAAATGCTAGGCTAAGCTAGGTTCGTCAATGCATGTAAAACACAAAGTCTCTGCCAGTTGTCATATGATAAACGGTTGTGATTGCCCCGGCCTGTCTGAAAGTGGGAACACTTTATACATAGTAAGCACTGATGATCTTTATTTAATTCTATATAATTTCACTTTCTGGTTGTGTATTTTACAGGCTCCATTTGACAGTTCTGAATGCAGAACTAGTGGTGATGCTGACAGATGTAGATGCAGTGCAGATGGTTCAGCTTGCTGCTTGCTTGATGTAACATGTGTAAACTATATGGTACAGTCAGGTACTGTCAGAATACACAAATAGCATCTATCCACCCCCACCTCACCTGTCAGTCAGTGACATAGTCCCTCAAAGCTCCTATATCACAGTGGGCTCTATAGTAGGCTCACAAACCCACTGCTGTGAATCCCTGGTGGCTTTCGTCAAGGCAACCAGCTGCTGACATCCAGCCAATAATCTGCATACATTAATATCCTCATAATGGTTATACTGTAGTCCCCCAGCTAGAGAAGACCTGTGATTAAATTACACATCCAGACATAGATCACTGTCATCCATCTTAGTGAAAACCTGTCAGAGGAGAACTAGCCTCACTGTGCAGTTTCTTGTATTCTCTTGTCCCAATGTGGTGGAAACCTTCCAATCAAATCAGATTAAATATCAACACAAATTAGCATTCCTTACAATAAAAATTCACCCAGCACTGCTACCTGCCTCAAGCCTCCAAACATGACGTATTCCACTATTTAGCAGTGGCTCTTAAGTACCATCACTCACTGCCCACAAGAGTTAAACTCAGAAATAATTACCCAAGTCAATGGGTGCCACTATCTCTGTGATTGGTTGAGTGCTCAGGCGAAAGCCATTACGTTTTCATTTCTGTTTTTTTCACAGGATTTCAATTAAAAGCTGTGCAAAATGGTGGGCCTATCTTTAAACGATAGACCCCCAGAAATCCCTTCTCGAGGGAGTACCTATTGTAGTGTCCTCATCAACACTCCAATTAGAGCTCGCCTATTATCTTTTATTATTAAAAAAAAAAGGGTATTAACACAAAAGCACCTTATCCTCCTCTCCTAAAATAACTCTTTAGCTCTTTTCGCCCCATAATTTCATTACAGGAAGATAGTCATTCATCAATTAGAATGGTAATTTTCATTAATGATGCCTGCTCCCACTGACTATTGAATAATTTGTCCATTCATTTGGATCTCATGATTTGGTTCAGTAATATTTCATGAATATAGTATGAGATACGAATACAAACACTGAAACATCTGTGTGGAAATGTTTGGGCAATTGATAGAGAAACACAGACAGAAGGAAATACAGAGAGAGTGATGGCAGCATGCCTTTAACAGGTCACCCATATTACTGCTAATATATTCATACCAAGATTAGCTTAGCATTCTGTTTCCAAAAAACGCCAGTCTAACAACTCATCCTTGTCATAATCACATTTTCAATATATTTTGACCCTAAATGGTATTCCTCTAATACACTTCCTGAGACTTAGGCTACGTTCAGACTGCAGGCCTTAATGCTCCTTTCCGATTTTTTTTGACTGACTGTTCACATTATTTTTTTTAAATGAGGCCCACATCAGACTCAAGTACTGGGCACAGCAAGTGAGGAAGTGACCCGCATGCGCAAACGAGTAATACCATGTCACGCACCACATGCAGCACCCTGTTTAAATGCTTATCAAAATAAACCCATGAATGTATTAAGAGAACCAAGGAGATGAAATTGTTATGTAGTGCTACTAGCTACCGCTAGCTACTAAAAACTAAAAACCTTACATCCACATTCCAGGCTTTACAGCATACGGCCCTCGGATGTATTATAAGACAATACAAATTATGAATTACAGCCATATATCCATTATTACAGCTACGGGAACTCGGGAGAAGCGTCATAGGCAAGCAAACAAGCAACCAGCCTGGCCCGGCTGCGGCCAGCAGCACACACACACAGCAGAATTGTGACATCACATGAATTCACAATCTGACTGTCCAGACTCAGTTCGCATTTTTAAAATATCTGACCTGTAACGGATTTGGACCACATATGAAAGTGGCCCAAATCAGACTGGAAAAAGATTAGATGCCATGTGACTTGGGTTGTTTACACTGTCATGAAAAAAATCTGATATGAGCAAAAAAATCGGATTTGGTCACTTTTTTTTATACCTTATATTGCAATCCAACAATTATTGTATCCATTAAAACTCTCAGCTATTGTTTCATTTTCTCAATCAGTGAAGTTAAAGTTAAAGAAGAGGACAGCTGTTACTCAAGTATTTTCCTGCATTCATGCTTTGAATAGTTGGTAATTCATACATTCTACTGACGCAGAACTCACGCTGGTCAGAGCGGAGCCGGAGTCCGATGTGAAAAACTTGTGAATGTTGTTGAAAGCCACAAGCGTATTCTTGACTTCATACAGTGCAGTTGTGCCAGTGGCATCAAATAATGTCTGATCAAAGATCTGATATTTTCACAGATTTTTTGGTTGAAATACCTCAGTGTGATGCAGTTAAATAAAAAAGAGGCAGTTTCAGTTTCAGAAACAAGTAAAACGGTGGGCATGACTCTGGAAATGCCTTCTAGAAATGATACAATTGAATATAAAGCATTTTTTTTCTGAGGCCCAGAGGAAGCATACTGAGGGTTATGCTGATGTCAGGTGTTGCTTTTTGTATTTCCATATTATTCAGAGCATAGAAGGTAGACATTTATAAGGACATCTGAAATTACACAGTTTAAAAGAACATGCTGTCATCTTCTATTTTTGTCAATTCTATGTGCCATGTCACAGTCAAAACAAAGCCAAACTATTGAAGATGTCACAGAGACGGCATGAGTCATGTTCCTGGTGCTCTTTAAATACAGTGATGTAGTTTGGGATTAATGAAAGACAGATACCACCTCACATACGCAAGATGTCCTCAGACACATACACACTACACCGAGGATATGTGTTATCAGTCCTGACACATGCTGCTTATTTGTTTGTCTCCAGTAATGAGCCACACAACACTATTCATCAGCCCTGATTTTCCCCGTGGCAAGCGGGTTTGTGTGCATGTGTGTGTTTACGTGTGTCCTGCTGAGGCACCAGCCTGGGTGTTTATTAGTTCCCCAGAGAAAAGGTTCCTGGCCTCATTTGACACAGTTTTACACTGCTTGCTGTGCTGTCTTACCATGGCCTGTAATTTCCTGAACCAGACTCACATGCTGTCCACAGAGCAAAGTTATTCTCTTCACACAAAGCCACTAGCTGGTAATGACAACCTCATCATTTTTTGGACTCACTTGACTCGTCTGGTTTTCATTTTGACATTGTTTTGAGAGCTGATTTACACATTGTTGTCCTTTGCCCTGTTGATACATTTATTTTCTAAAAGTGTTAGTTTAGCATCATTTCTTTTTTCCTGATAGCTATCTTACAATACTTACAAACTGTTTGAATTGCATCCAGATCACAAAGTTTGAAAAATCCAAAACAACTATCTGTTTTTGAAAACCTGATAGAACTGTGAGCCAAATCCAATTTTCCCACCTGTCATTTAATGCACTCTGGTGTGATCAGATGATAAATGTTGCTTTAAGACCAGCGCTGCCACAGCCCATGACCCCTGTGACACATTGCCTGTCCTACCAGAAATCTATCCATCACCTCCACGACACGGTTCTGCCCCCACCTCCAAGAGAGAGAGAGAGAGAGACACCTTCTCCACCTATATCTATTTTCCTCTGCTTGTGATGGAAGCAGGAGAGCGAGGAGAGCCTGAAGTGGAGGCGGCTTTGGGCTGAAGATGTGCTAATGGGGAGAGAGTACATTCACCCACACATCCATTCCCCATGCTGTCAAGGAGCATCATAGTGGAATGCTGACGATGGGAACCTCGGTCCCACCCCACCCCGACACCTGCTGCTCCTCCATCTGCTGCAGCTAAACAGCCTCCTGCTTCTCCTGTTTATGTACCCATCTATACATCCATCCATACACCCATTCATTCATCCATCTTTCCGTTCATAAAAAAGGCAGAAGTTGTGGTCTGAAAAGAAGCTGTCCTCTCTAGTGGTAGCCAGTAGTCAAACAGCTGATATTGTTAGTGTGAAACCCTTCAGCCAATGCTGCAAACTTTTAAAGGCTCTGCTGCAGCTGCTCTTGGATCAGGGGGCTTATACTGGAAGAGTGACATTTAAAAGCAGGGAGTCAAACATTGAATCTCAGTCCGGCAACGAACAGCTGATGAGTGCACGATTTGGCCATCAGGTACAAAAAAACATGAAATGTCACCAAGCCAGGTACTTATCAGCTAAAACATCTGCATCACTGCATCCATCTGAGGCAAATGAGGAGGAGAGGGAAACTAGGTAAGCAGATCGAAGTTTGTGTGTCAGCAGAGAAGGGAGATGGCTCCCTAATTCTGATAAAGTACATCATATCAAAGATGTCTCTAAGGAAATAAAGAAATGTGCATCCTGCAGGGAAGAAATAAAAGGATAAGTGTTTTGTAGAAACACATAAACATGCACACTGATAGACAAAAAGGCTACCTTTGTAATAGCCAATGTTTGTGAACTGATAAGCCTGAAGGACTGAAAAGAACAAATAGCATTTGTTATGTGTTTGCCTGTAGCATCTGCACTAAAAACAATCTAGGTGTTGCTCTTTCTGTATCGTTATGTCAGGTGAGGTCGTTCTTTTCATCAAGAGATCTAATGAGCAAGTAAATATTTACAGGGGCGGATCTACCGGGGGGCAGGGGGGGGGGGGTCTCCTAGGGCCTTGCCCCCCGCAGCTGCCCACCTAACTTTGGTGTTCAAAAAACTGTGCTTGTAAAAACAAACTGCCACTATGTCCACAAGCTTCTTAAAACATTGAAACAAACAATTAATTTATATTAATTAATAATAAATAAAAATTGCAGATGCAATCTTAGCCTCAAATACTTAGTTACGTCCCTGCATCAAACGTGTAGCGAGTGCAAACGAGTGGCGTTCGCACAGTCTGGATCGCACACAGCGAGTGTGCTGCGGTGCGATGGCCCTGCATCCCGGCAGAGACCGGAGCGACTGAGCTGCCCCGGAGCCTCTGAAGGTGAAGTCAGTTTCCCCAGGTGAAGTTTAAACGCACGTTTAATTTAAAGTTAAATTTGTAATAAATGTAACGTATGCTTACATTGGCGAGTCAGCATCAACAACAGCTGACTCGTTAGCCAAAAGTCAAACCTCGTGATTTGTAAGAGCTTTCAGCCCTTTGATTGGTTTTGATTTTACTAAAGACAAGAGCAGCATAATACAAAATATTACAAACTGGCATGTTTGAATTCATAACGTTTACAGAGGGTTGCCGTTCCGGTGGCGTTACGTTACAACACGCTACACAGTGCTTGCTGAGACCGATCATTTGTATGTGATTAGTTAGTCTCCCATATCACGGCAATAAGGCTGCACAAATTAAACCAGGTGACATCATTTACTGTCAAACTGGGAAAACAACAAATACAATGGGATTAAGAAGGCTATAGTCTAAACGTAACATGTTGTGTGCATGTAATAAATCTCTTCTGATTTTATATTTGTTAGGCTACATATTAGCTACAGGGCCCTACAGTGTAATGTAATACAAAGATAAGCAGAGCTTTTCACATCTTAACTTTTGCAGGCCAGAGTAGCTGGAGATATTAGCTGAAGCCTAAAAGTGGGCATATTGCCAGCCAAGAAAATTCTGAGTAGTGCACAGGAGGAAGAGAAGGAGAGTAAACTGGAGAGACCAGGCAGGTCAGAGCAGGAGAAGACCACAGAAGGAGATGCAGAAATAAGTGAAAGAGAAAAGGAAGAATTGACTGTGACGGATGAAGAGGAGGCTGCAGATTCAGAGAGAGGGACAGAGGCAGAGAGTGATCAGGAGGAGGCAGATGAAGATGACAGGGAGGAAGAGTCCTGCAGTTACCCCTGGACCATATGGTATGTTTTTATTCTCCTTCCATATAAATTACAGTACAGTAGCATAACATCTCATGTCACTCAGTGAAATGACATGTTTTCAGTTTTTGGCTATTTCTAATATGTTGTATGTGTTATAAGGTTAGATATGTACTGATTTAAATATATACATAGATTATCTAATTATGTTTTACAGTTTCTCTATCATAGCATTTGTTTGACGTTTTGTTTGATCATAATTACTGAGAAAATAAGACACATTCTGTTTTATTTTCTGTTCCATTTGTCTGTATCAGTAAATATGATCAAGCCATTTCATTCAATTTCAGCTAAATTCAACTTTATTTATAGTATCAAAAACAAGAGTTCACTCTTCTCAAGACACTTTATAGATCGATTAGGTCTAGACCACACTATAATTGACAAAGACCCAACAATTCCCCCAAGAGCAAGTATTTGGTAGGAAAAACTTCCTTTTGGGTGAAGAACGATGGCAATTATAGTAACAGTAAAGATAATGGAACTATGACTAGAAATAACAGTTTTAGCAATTCAGGGCGTAGCAGAGTGTTGCGGGGCATAGTAGGGCATGTCAGTGCATTTACATGGGGTTCCCATGTACCGTCTTCCCCTGCCACCCTGCCAAGATCTCTTGCTACCCCTTTGCCACCCTATGTAAAATTTTCTAGATTCGCCACTGCATATTTAATAAGACTACCGCACATCCGAGTACATCTGTGAAGAATGTGACGTCTCAACTTAAAGTCTCTTACAGTGTTTCCGTAGTGGCTGTGAGAGGCTGCATGGCTTCAGTTATCGTCCATTAAGTCCGGGTTTCAAGGATCTAACACAGCCGAGATGGAGCACAGAGTAGAGAGGCTATCAAAGGATATCATTACAGTCAACGAGACTCTGTGTGTGAGTGTGTGTGTGTGTGTGTGTGTGTGTGTGGGGGGGGGGGGTTTCAAGGTCTGTCTGAAGCGAAAAATGTTATATCATGACTTCTGGTGGTTGTTTTTGGAGGAAAGCGAACAGCATGAGCACATATAGGGTAACTAATTTCAGTTCAGAGCAAGCTTTAATTTTCTTATAAATAATTTGCACTGAAACAACACCATACTCAAACAAGCATCTACAGTTTTATGATTGAAAAATTCCCCAATGCATTATTTTAAGAAAACTCCCACTGAATCGTGATTAAACATTTATATCAACCCAGTGAAGAAAAACAACGTTGCTAATTCCTCATGTCACACACGCCATCTCAGCCGTAATACTACATCATGTTGTTTATGCTAGCTCCGGTAATTCAGTTTAATCATAGTAGAACAGTTAACATAACCGATGTGTTTACAACAGAGAAGTGCTTAAGGTGACGACAGTGCTGGCAGATGTAAAAACATATATATAAATATTTTATTTTTTTATTTATTTTTTGAGTTTATGTTTAGCCTGTGTGTCATTTGGACTGGGAGAGGAAAATAAGTCTGGTGTGTTAGCATAAGGTCTGGCTGAGGTCACCTCTCCTGACTGCATCTGTCTTAACTCCTGCTTTGTGGTTTTTGAAGGAGAAACAGTTCAACTGATACGGTTTCCCTAAAGTTAGTCTCAGTGGCTCATGGGTAAAGCTACCTTGGGTTACACACTGCTGGCACACACATATGCACACACACACAAACACACATACACACACACACACACACACACACATATTCCAGAGGAGCAGTGACAGGCAAAGATGCCCTCAGTTTGACCTGGGAGCATTGCCGCCATGGAGAGGCGGTCTGACAGCCTCACTGAGCCCCTCGTATCACGGCTGGAACACACATCCAACTGCAAGCACAGATACACACGCAAGCACATGCAGTCTAATTCAGCGCTCACACAAACAAGACTGAGACTACAGCCACACTTGCGGCTCTGTGAGGCTGTTCAACAATGTTTTGAGCTCAGCAATCTACTGTGCTGATAATGACAATTTTAACATGCTAATGTTTATGTCCACCATCTTAATTTAGCATGCAAGCGTGCAAATATGAGCATAAGTGCCACTGAACAAATGAGTACAGTTAAGACTAATGTCAAAGTATAGGACACACTGAGATTTTTGAGCTAATGATGGTGCTAGATGAAAAGTACATAACCAAAGTTATCACAATTCATCCAGTGGGGACCACAAAAGTCTATCGTTGTTAGGTAAACCCTTAAACCTGGTGGGTTTGGGATCTTTCAGTGAGCTAACCTCACCATTTGATGGACTTGATAAAGCTTTTTGTTTTTCTCAGAGAAGCTGATAGAAGTATACCATTATCAAAAAGATGGATGACTTCAATAATTCCCTCGTCAATCCAAGGTCTAAATATGCCATCAATGACAAACCCATTCTGCACCCCCTCTGGCTCAGGTATTCTCACAGTCCAGATGCTGAGCGTGATGAGCAGAAATCTAATGAATGTGCCGATTATTGCACTGCTGATGTCAGAGGCAGCAGGTGTGCTGAGGAACTGAAGCCATGCAGAGCAAATGTTTGGTCTCTGCTTCCCAGAGGATGAGTCAACATGACCAGAGTAACCCACAGGACCTTTCTCAAACAGCACTGGCCTGTGTGTGTGTGTGTGTGTGTGTGTGTGTGTGTGTGTGTGTGTGTGTGTGTGTGTGTGTGTGTGTGTGTGTGTGTGTGTGTGTGTGTGTGTGTGTGTGTGTGTGTGTGTGTGTGTGTGTGTGTCGGAAGAAGTTGGGTCCTCAAAGGACCTAGTATTGAAATGTAGCACAATCTCCTTCCCTGAATGGCTTCCCTATCCCTGTTTTTAAAACCTAATATCAGGCTCTGTTGGCAAAATTTACAGATACCACAATTTGGTATGAAAATAAATGCACGGCTTAAGAATTTAATACAAGTAACGTCTTGGATCTGTCTGGGAACACGGAGAATACATGGTGTTTATGAAATGCTGATGTGACCTTGCCTGAGACTGAGTGTGCATATGAGCGTGTAGTTAATAGTTGCAGGTTGGCATGTGACACATGGCTTTGTCTTCATTAGAACATCAGGGCGTGCTTCATCCAGCACAATGGCTTCATTTCGGCTGCCGATCTGCTGAGAGCAGCTCTGTAATAACACGGGTCAGGACCTGCGTGGGAGCAAACCGTCACACTGCCATCGCTTTCATCTGTGATGAAAGACGCTGTCAACAATCCCCTGTGCTGCCGCGCTAATCTACGTTGCTAATACACCCTCCTCCATCCCTCGCTCTAAGCTCTCACTCTTTGCTGTACTCCAGCCTCTCCCTCTCCGTTTTTTTGTCTCCCTGCTGCATTTTACTCTCTCGTCTCTTTTCCTGATCTGCGGCTCCTAATCGTTCTTTTATTCTGCAATCTTCCCTTACACACTTTCCCATCCTATTCTCTATCCCTTCTTCAAGCTTTTCTTATTTGTTTCCTTTTTCATTTCCATTTAAATTTATCCAGTCTTTTTAAGTTGCTTCCTATACCCATTTTTCTCAACTTCTGTAACTTTGCTCTGCTGTGTAACAGAAAGAATCAGCTCTGGTTGTAGCTTGGCAGTATTGATACATAGTTGGAGTGCATGTACATGTATTGTACTTACAACTTGCTTGTAGTTCGCTTGAATATTTCCATTTTGTGGAACTTTCTACTTATTTCACCATATCACACGCAATTTTGTACTTCGACTTCACTAGATTTATTTGTACTGGATGCTTTGCAGATAAAACTAAAGTAATTTCTGTCAAGTCCAATTTAAGTTTCATGTAGGTCAGAGCAAGTCCTTGAGTGCGAGTCCAAGTCAAGTCACAAGGCAACTTACAAGTCAACATGCGACTCTTTCTGGTTTCTGAATGCTAACCATTAAAATGACAGCATTCCAAGCCGTGCGGTTATGCAAGACCTGCCCAAGGGTGCCTTATTAACTTTGTATTACAGACCAATCTGTCTGTCCTATTCTCGTGAATAAGCTATCTCAGGAAAATCTTGAGGGAATGTCTTCAAATTTGGGACACATCCACTTGGACTCAAGGGTGAACGGATTAGACTTTGGTGGTCAAAGGTTAAGGTCACCGTGACCTCACAAAACACGATTTTGGCCATAACTCAAGATTCCTACACTAATTATGACAACATTTCACACAAATGTCTATAGGATAACATGCTGATTTTATATCCAAAAGGTCAAAGGTCAGCTTCACTGTGACATCATAAAGTTCTGCTTAAACACTTTTCTGCCCATTATTCAACGCCATGACTCCGGAACAGAAGGGGAGATATTTGGTTGGATACTGAATTAGTGACACCACTCTTGAAACTCTGGTGATTGTATATATCTTCTGTGCTGTCCTGTTGAAGATGTGCGTCAAGTATCCATGTTTCATCAAAAAATACACTAAAGAGTCTGAGACAGATGTAATGATGTAACCTGAAACAACTGCACTGGTTGGCGAAGGCGGTAATTCTAGTTTACAATGTGTACTTCTGCTGCTTCTGATACAAAAATACATTTGACACATATGTACATTTGTTACAAATGTGAATACATACCTGTACTTGTGCTATTGCTACATTCGCTTCCAATTAAAGTAAATCTTCTGAATAGGTATTCTACTACTACTGTAGAGGTAACATGAAAGTATTTGTCACTATACATCACATTATATCACAGTCTATATCACAGTCAGTTAGGGCTGAAACAATTCCTCGAGTAACTCAAACAATTTGATTTTAAAAATCCTTGATGTAAACGATGATGAAAACGACGGATCATTTTAAGCTGCAAACATGCTGCTACATCATCTCAGTAAGAAAACATCAAGACACAAGGTAACCAGAGGTGGGTAGAGTAGCCAAAAATTGTACTCAAGTAAAAGTACTGTTACTTCAGAATAATATGACTCAAGTAAAAAGTAGTCATCCAAATAATTACTTGAGTAAGAGTAAAAAAAGTGCTTGGTGAAAAAACTACAAGTACTGAGTGACTGTTGAGTAACAGTGATTTACTTTTTATTTTTATCACACCAAATTTGGATGGATCTCTCTCTCTCTCTCTCTCTCTCTCTCTCTCTCTGTCTATATATATATATATATATATATATACATATATAAAATCGAGACAAACATTCGCCTATCCACAGCAACAAGTTAGATGTTGAGTTTTTGAATGCTGAAATGTCCGTTTGTTTTGGTAGACACAGAAGACACTGCATAATGTAGCTGCTGTTTGGCACTTTTACTAAGGTAAACATGCTTTCAATATGAGGCCAAGGGTGTTCCTCCTCGTCTGTGTCTGCATTGCCGACGGTTGATTCTGACATTTTTGTTTTGCTATGATTGTAACGCTAACCCGTCCCGCCGCTGAGATTGAGTAAGGTCACGTGACGAGACTGCACAACTATACGTTTGATTGGTGAAACACAGTCACATGGTAGAGCCTTTAGCGGAAGTCTCTCTCTCTCTGTCAAAATAAAACATTAAAATGAGGCGTACGCGGGGGGGATAAAGACAATGACGCATAGAATACCAAAGAGGTAAAAAGAAAAGTAACGAGCTCATTGTAGCCTAATGTAGTGGAGTAAGAGTACGGTTTCTTCTTCACAAATCTACTCAAGTAAAAATAAAAAGTATAGTGATTTAAAACTACTCCTAGAAGTATAATTTTTTCAAAAACATACTCAAGTAAATGTAACGGAGTAAATGTAATTCGTTACTACTACATCCATCGTGCTGTTTTACACAACTAGCCTACAGCATGCTACTCTGCATACAGCAATGTTTTACAAACAAGCGAAAGCTGTCGGTTTGTAGTCTAACTGTTTATTAGTTTGCTACTAATCTTGAAAAAGTATTTTTTTATCCGATTAATCAATGAAATAATCGGTAGAATACTCGATTACTGAAATAATCGATAGCTGCAGCCCTACAGTCAGTCAAACTCTCTGATAAAAAGCATAAATTCTTACACATTCACACGCCAGGCAAAGAAATGGCTTTTATCATATCAAATTTGTCCCCACATGTGACCAGATATATGTATGTGTGTGTGTATGTGTGTGTTCTAAGGTCTAAGTGTATGAAAGGTGTGAACATGAATTTTTGTACCTCTTTGTTTTTTTTCTTTTTATTCATTGTAAATCTTATTACTCATGTATGTTTTATGTATTTTAGCTTAACATCAGCCTGCCCAGGGACTACGGGTGAAAATTAGCTCTTGAGCTAAAACCCGGTACAATGCATCTCTCCCTTTGAGGTTAATGTTTATTGTACGCTGTCCCTGTTTCTCTAAATAAATAAATAAAATAAAATAAAATAAACAAGACTAGGCTTGTTTTTGACTACACTGGTGCCCAACATACTGACAAAGTAGGTGGAGCGTTTAGACATGATGTATAAGTTCCTTCATATCAGAACAGCAGAAATGACAATATCAGTCTTTTTGTCTACATTAATTACCCTGACCGTCTGTCATATGATTTTATGCTGTGTGTGGGGCATCTATTTCAGTGTATCTCTTTGCATTTGTGTGTATGTGCATGTCTATAGTTGTGCATCGAGCAGGATTGTTTCTGCTCCCTGATGGAGAAAATGGTTTTACTCCATATAGTACTTTTCATAGACATTTATGAGCATGTACACATAGACACACGCACGCGCATGCACGCACACACACACACACACACACACACACACACACACACACACACACACACGTGTGCGCGCACACGCACACACACACACACACACACACACACACCTGGGAATGGAGGGAGTACGAAAGGCAAAGGAGATTAGAGAAGAAGGCAACCTGTGAGCTACTAAGATATAAACAGGTGAATGATTTCCTGTTCCCTCTCAGATTGGCTCTGTCCTTAGAATGACGAGCTGGAACTGCAGTCCCCTACCTAAGCAGCCATGGTAGACTATCTAGCACAGACGTAGGATAGCTTGGTTCCTGTCGCTCCTCTGTGCACTGCTGGCTGCCGTAAGCTACTGGCCAAGCTGTTAAAATGCCCACCCATATTTTCTGCACTGAATCACATTAATTCTGGGGCTGTTGTTAACTGATACAAGCAGCAGCAGCAGCCCTTAAACGTACACACAATCTTCAAGAAGAACACCGTTTGTGTGCACACATACTACTTTGCTTACATAAGCACAATTGCTCACACACACAAATGATTTGCCCAAACACAACTGCAAGACAAAACATGAACAGTATCCTGGAGGACCAAACACTCTGACCTTTGCAAAGACTCATCTTTTTCCCCCCAAAGCGCTATTGTTTCTTCTCTATTTTCCATTCAATTTGGCAGGGTGAAAAAAATACATTAAAGGGAAATTCAAAGTGAAATCCAGGAGTTGTTTTCCATTTGGTTAGTAGACTGAATCAGAGAGTTACTATATGGACAATGACATTGTCAGGCAAACACCTGCTGCAAGTTCTGCCACTGCATTCACCAAACAATATATTTTCTGAACAATTGACGGAGTGTTGAAAAGAGGAGACATGCGGCACAATATGATGACATAAATCTAGTTGGTGTGTGTGTGTGTGTTAGGTGACAGTTTTGTAGTCATGCTGAATAAACGTTTGGTTATACAGCTGCTTACACTTTCACACCGTTCACATTATGTGTGTGAACATGGCTACGCTTGTACTTGTACTTGTCTTAGCATATGTTTGCTTGCATGTAGTTAACTTGTTTAATCTTTTATGGGTTTTTTTTAATTAGAACTCCACCATGGGGATTACATCTGCTAAGAGAAAAATAGATGTTGGTTTCCAGGTAAAATCGGAAACTACCAAATACAAGATGCTTAAACAGGGATTTGTGTTGGGAATGAAGCTTTATTCTGTCCTGTCTACAGGAAGCCACAGTGAAAAGACCAAGTGAACAAACAGGCTGGGACAACAGTCAGCCTTTCAGACAGAGTGGCAGTGACACCTCTCTCAGCTAGTCTCCGAGCTGTCAGTCCCAACTAGGCTGTCACCTCCCCCCTCTCCATATCATTGACTTGCCACTGACTTAAACGCACTTTTGCCAAGCCCCTCTGAAATGACGCATTGTGCTGGAGGAGTTATCATAGAGGACGATATTCTCCTGAAACACAGTCTTAAAGTAGACTTGAGAGAATGGAGCTGGCTGCTTCACTTTCTCTCTGTGGTTGCTAGGTGAAGTTCTCCACACAGAATCACTGGGGCCTTTATGGGCGGCTGGCACCATCTCAGCCCCCCTGCCTCTGACTGCTCCCTCACTGTGTGTATGAGAGAAAGGGTGGGCAGCAGAGGGAAAATCATGTCTCTCACTCAGGGTGGCGTGCTAGGACTTCCAATGTTCCTGCCACCCCTCGTACCCCCTTCTCCCCACCGGCGTTCCCACAAGTGTATCTGATGGCTGGTTCCTGCGGCCCCGCTCTCTAGCTCTGACCTCAATCCGTCTCGTTAAACCATAATTGGAAATGAGGTAGACATTTACCTCTATGGATATATATCTGTGAACTCGTCCTCCTCTGGGAAATCTTTACCTGTGTGCCCCCTTTCTCAATCAAAGGCTGGGATTTCTCACCTACAGCTGAAATCATTTTAGGCGGATCTGAGCCGAGGGTAAGGTTTGCACATGTCACAGAGAGATATTTCAGAGAGCTTGCCCCAAGGCGCTACTTTACAGCTGAAGAGACAGAGAGGCAAAATGACACTAGGTACCACACATTATTCTTTTAGATGACAAATTGAGGTGGAATGCCACACCCTGCACTGCAGCCGTTTGCCATCATAAAGCACTGGTAAAAAGTGTAATCGATGCTTACTGGTTCTTACTTTTCATTTTGTGTCAGCAGCCATACTGCTGTTTAATATTCTGCTCTACTGCATATTACATGAGGAAATGTCCCATTGCAAGAACAAAGGGGGATTCTCATTACCCTGAAGGCAACACCAATACCAAAAAAAAGTAGATACTGCATCAGACTTCTGCATTTTAATGTTCATTAGGTCATTTGTTCAGAAGGGGGTTTGTGTACCACAAGTGTGCACTATTGTGTCATGAATGCAAAAAGCTCAAAATGCCCTTATGTCTTCTAAATAATGGAGACAAAGCCACATGCTGGGACAAATAGGCAGCTACTGTTCATACAGCACACAAAACGAACAAACACGGACTCTCTGCCGCTGTCTTTCCAATTCCTTTCACACTAATCCAGTATATCCTGCAGACAGACCGCCTCCACCAGAAGATCAATGGCAGAGTCCTTGGAACTAAAACCTCAAGGTAAGCTTTCCCTATCTTTCCTATATCTGCCTCTTGGATGGGTGTATAGGTCCACAATATGCAGTTATTGTTCAGTCCTGCATATGTGCGTGTGTGAGAGAGTGTGTGTGTATATGTGTGTGTGTGTGTGTGTGTGTGTGTGTGTATGGACTAATAACAGTGAATTAGCCTCTGCACCTTTCTTACTCTCTGACACTTGCCTTTTTGTATGTCGCACTCTGGAAGGACACAAGTCGTTTGTATAAATACTGTATATATACATAATTATCAATTACCATATATATTTAAAATGGTCATACATCAAGAAAGCAAAGGGACAGGGGGACTGAAATTGATTTAGCATGTAAAAGAACTAGAAATATAGCTCATCAAAACGAAGAATATCTATAAATAGTCAAGCTGTTTCTGAATATGCGAATTTCTTAGAGCTAACTCACTATTCTAACATTAAACAAAAGAAAACAATGATTTAATTGGCAGACACTGAATTACAGTCATTTTTTGATAGGCACAAACACAAAACAATGACTCTTTTATCTTGACTGTGAACATCAAATAACACTGCTTTCTATCAGGGTGAAGCACTCTGAGATGAATCTCATGCTTGAATAATAATAAGCACATTCTTCTAAATATACAGACCTGTTTATCCCCATGGCTGAGGAAAATACATATTTATATGCACATTTCCGTACACTCATTCACAGTGTAGCATGAATTTATATCTAATCCATATATTGTCTCTATTATTGTTTAGGCCATAAAGAATGCTTTTCAGCCCAGAAAATAAGCCACAGTGTGAGCATTATCAAACAGGTGAAGTCAAATAAAGCTATGATTGGTGTGTGAAATGAAATTTATGTTTGCTCCCTCAGCACCTTTACTGTCTCAGAGATCATAGCATATCCCAGGCTATGTTTTGCCAGAGGGGAATAGTTTGTATGGGTATATGCGATGGTGGTTGCATATAAATGGACTTTTATCATATCTTAGTTCTCTTACGGTCATTTGTCATCTCAGCATGCAAGCTGCAATCTGCAAACACTGGGTCACAAGCTGCTATACAACAGCTAATAACAATGAATCTAAAATATGTTCACTTATTAAACTGATCAAAGTTGAATTGAGAAATTCCCTTTTAAATGATTGCTAATGAATAACCGTAAACCATGGGCATTAATGGCCACAACAATCTCCTACCTCCTTCCAGAAACAAGAGTCTCTTAGCCCTCCTGAAGCCAGTGGCTGACCTATTTAAGCCTCATAATTATGATAAAGCTGCCAAACTAATGACCATTTCCCTATTGCATTAGAAAGTACTTCCTCTCATTGTGGTGCAATGGCATCGGATAAATGCATAAGCCAGCAGCAGTTGTCGAACACAGTCAGAGTCATCCACCCACACAACCCGGTCAGGGTGTAGTAAGAGGGCCACTAGGAATGACTCACTCAAGATCATTTTGAATGTAATGAATGCAGATTAGCCACTCTCTCATCTTACTATATATCCTGCTCTGCAGACTTCTTCAACTTCGTCTTGGGCCAAAAAACACAAAGTGTCCGATACAGAGACAAGAAAGAGATTGAGAGGATTAGAGGATGATAGCTGGAGGAAAGGAGATGTTTCTTGTGTTGTTTCTTGTCTCATTTTCTTTATTCTACATAGAATGCTGCTAACTCCAAAGAAAAAAAAAACTCACCCAGCACTCATTACAAAAATAAATATAAACTTCTTTTGGTTTATGCATGATGATACACAGGCATTACTCCATATAACACACTGGCAAGTTAAGAATGCAGATACTGACATGCCCTGTGTGGTGTGATACATCACTATGAAAATAAACAATAGATTTAGTTTCAGCGTTGGTGCTGTCTGTGATTTGTGTATTGTATCTGATCCGCCCATGAGACACTCATGTCACTGTCAATCAGTTACTAGTCTCTCAGTTTCCTTGCCATATTGACAACTGATCTGAAGCCCACTCATCCAGAGTCCTTCAACAGAGCTGAGCATCACAGAAGTGGACAGTCACACAACATGCAACTACAGCGACGCAGATCGCAGACAAGAGGAGCCGGAAACAGATTACAATTTTTTTCAATCTGTTTAGCTGCTACTCAGGGGAATACAGACAGGCCCACATGAGTAGATGACACGTACTGGAATACTAAGGAAGGATTGACAGAAATTGCCACTTGCACCCCTTCATCGGCTGACTCTTTGTAGAGACTGGGGAGGGAAGGACTGACGAGCAAAGAAAAACACGATGGGGACTGACGAGTGCGAAGGACAAGAGGGAGAAACGGTGTTGCTTAACAGCATTGCTTGGCACAAATTATGATTATATATTTTTTTCTTTTTTCATCAGCAAGCAATGTAAAGGATTACAATTTTAAATTCAGCAGTTACATTATATATATTGAGGATGGGATTTCAGTGGTGACGTTGAGATTGTGGGAAGGCACCTTTTGCCAGCGCTGGATGGAGTGAGGGAAGTAATGTAATGAGTAATATAACTAATTACTTTTACTATTGTGATTATCTTTGGTGAATAATGATTAATTCATTACTTTTCTATGTAACTTCCCCATGCCAAAACTTTCACCCTCATACTCACCCAGGACAACCATCTGATCTCTGTGTCTCTGCCTCTACTAACTAACATACATCCACACAAAAAATGGGAAAGGGCATTGAATGAACATCATTAACTAAAGTTGCGTTTTTTTCTTTGAAACAGGAGGTCAAGCAGATGACGGTCTGACCCCACCTTCCCTGATAAGCTTCTCCCTTTATACTAACCATTACTTATTCCCTTCATTCCCAAATGTTCGTGCAGTCTCAGCCCAGACCACTGGGAGAGTATTGCAAGCGCATCTCCCTGACGGGAGCCATCTGCTTGCTTCTCCCCTCCTGTCATTAGCCCATTTCTGAGATGTTCCCAACACATATCATTGGCTGCAATCTGTCTGTCTGTCTGCCTTTATCGCCAACCAAACATCTGAACAGCCGAACTCTCTGATGGGTGGAGGGCTGGAAACTTCTCCTGCTCGTCTGCCTACTCTACTACACCTCCCTTTCCTTCTCCTTATTCCACCTCTTCATCTTTCCCCATCACCAGTCAAAAAACTTTTTTCTTTGCTCAGTTTTATCTTCCAAGTTGTCATCTCTGATCCTGTTCTTATTTCTATCTCTCTTTGGCCTTGCCGCTTCTGTTTCCTCGTTCCTGCTCCACCCCCCCAGCATCCCCCGCCTTCCCATTTTCGTTCCCGCTGGCAGGGTGCAGCCATATATATTCGCCTGTTCCTGCAAGGGAGTGAGCGATGTGCGTGTCGCCCATGGTGGCAGAGTGAGCAGCAGAGCCTGACGTGAACATACGCTGTGAGAGCTCC
The DNA here is from genome assembly GCA_023631565.1 of Gymnocephalus cernua. Classification (NCBI taxonomy): domain Eukaryota; kingdom Metazoa; phylum Chordata; class Actinopteri; order Perciformes; family Percidae; genus Gymnocephalus; species Gymnocephalus cernua. Next base: position 17,966,140 of record CM042426.1, on the reverse strand, counting down.
CATTTATAACTCCTTTTCCTAATGAACAGCACGCTGAATGCAACACGGATGCAATTACCTTCAGGAACTCATTTTCATAAGGATGAACAAAAGTACTTGCTCTCACCACAAAGTGGAAAAGTCAGAATGGATGCTAATGGGCCCCTGGCAAAAGAAAATGATTGAACTTTGTTGTTAAAGAGGTTAGCACTTGGACTGTGGAACATTTTCTAATCTCCAGCTCCGAGCCTGGCAACCTAAAGCTGAGGGAGTCACAGCCAGTTTTGCCATCTGCATCTCTAACCTTGCAGTGTGTGCCATCATAGCCATTGGGGGGGGGGGGCGGCGCCAAGAATCGATCTTTTATTATATGAATTTCACATAACAATTTAACTTTTTAATACTGAAATAATTAAATCAATTGCTTTTTCAGTCCACTAGATTATAAGATGAACAAACAGAGAAATGTATCTTTCTTAGATAAAACAGATGTTGACAAAGTTTTCCTTTTGGGACATAATTTGAAGTTGGAAAACGGGTAATAAATTGCAAAATATTGAAGAATATTGCAATATAATTGAAATAGCTATAACATTGTATCGTGACATGAGATTCATGATAATATCGTATTGTGGGGCCTCTGGTGATTCCCACCCCTAATTGCCATGGTATCTCTAACTTGCTTGATCACATGTGATTTGATCAAGCACTTGTGGTTCTTGCTGAGTATTTGGAAACTGGTTGAATCACTTTTGCTCATTCTTCTAGTTTCTCAAGCTCCCTTATGTTTCGTGTTCCATGTTGGTGCTGGATCAGACAGAAAGAAACCTCCCCTGCCGGAAAATCCACTGACTTAAGAACAGTACTCATATGTTAAAATCTGTAAAAACACAGAATGCATTGCAAGGCAGCTAAGTGCATGTATGTGCATATGTGTGGCCAGAAAATGAGACAGAGCATAATTAATCCTCAAGCTTCAGAGCTCAGGTTGTCAGCTGTCCTTCCTTCCCCACTTGCTGCACACTGTCCTTCCACCAACCCCCCAAATGTAAACAGTAAGGAGGCGTCAGCAGGTTAATTAGCAGGAAGAATATGGTTGGGGGCTTGGAGACAGTGGAGACAAACAGGAGGAACTCACTCTCCTTGGCCCCTTCCTCGCTGGCAGATGCTGCCCCTGCCAATGCCACAACCCCACTCAGCTCACTTCTGGAGACCAAAAACAGACATTTGGAGGGACAGGGAGACAGCTGGAGCACAAGCAGCTTTGGCCATATAGTAAATGGATGACTAGAGAGATTTTATCAGCCCCCGAAAAAGAATTTATCTTGCTGTCGTTTATGCCCATAAAGCTCCTCAGTGGTGGAGTGTTGGGTCTACGGAGCCATGGCCATATGGATGACTTGCTTGGTGAGGTACTGCAGTAAGAGACAGAGAGGCTCCCCAGAGGACCTCTCATTCTGACTGTGAGACTGAAGGATCTCAAGGTCTCACCTGGTGGAGAACAATCCAACATGACTGAAGACAACAGAATATTCATTGATAGAGCATCAGTGACACGAGATGAGTGTATTTTTCACGATGCTGGTTATGAGCTACTGTGAGCTACTGTGTAAACAACAAGCTTAAGACAAAAGATACAGTAAGATCTAACGTTGTCCTTAAAGGGATACTTCACCGCTGGAAAGCTGAATATATCTTTAAATTGGGTCACTTATGTAGCAGAAATGTGAAAAAAAAAATTTAATTGGTGCCTTCTAGGCCGAGAAAAGACAGAAAATGTGTTTTTGGCTCATATGGATGAAAGACACTAAATCCCAGAATGCACTTCGCTTCGCTGCTTTGAGTCCACTCCCAAGCCACGCCTACCGCTTGACAGACAGACAGCGAGGCATTCGACTCAACTCAATGTGTTTTATTGTTATTTCAACCATATACACAAAACAACGTTTCATCGTGGCTCAAGTGGCGTTACACATTTAAAATATATATATAAACTACATTATATAACGACATACGAAACAGGCTACCTTTAGTGCACACAGACATTATAGGTTCCGTAAAGTTCAGCTAACGCATACTAGCATTAGGCTTGGTGGGCTGTAAACACCGAGTATAAACACAGCCGTGAATTAGCGTGGAATGTCGAATGGTCGCCATGTAACAGTCACAAACTCCAGCGGTTAGCAGTTAGTTGGATACAAATCACCCCATTTCTGCACCAGTCCGTGTTAACACAGCCCACCTTCATACAGAGCATCTCTAGCTCGGATCGTCGGAAGGCTAGCAGGCCTGGTAGCTGGACAGTCCGGTTCACTGTTGTTCAGCCATGTTTCCACGAAACAAAAAAAACACAGTCTCTGAATTTGCGTTTGGAGCATCGTTGAAGTTGGATGTAGTCCAGTTTGTTGTTAAATGAACGGACACTTGCAAGCAGGATTGATGGGACAGGTGGCCGGCTAGCGTTAGCTCGCTCTGGATGTGCCTTTCCCCCGGCTAGCTTTAGCTTCCCACCTATCCGACGTGAATGCCCCCTACCCCGGCTCGGGGTAGGAGCGAGCCCGCGGTCTCCGTGCTGTTCTCCGTGGCAGGCGAAGCTCTTGTAGTGGGCCGATTATTCCGTCTGTAATAACGTTTCCTGCATATTCTCTGATCTGTAGTGATGTATCCCGGTGGTACACGTGCGGTAGTTTGAATGCACATAATTGTTGTAAAAGTTTGCTGCTGAGAAGTTCTCCCATGAGAGAGAGCCATAGACAGTAAAACAAGCTCGGATTGTCGGAGGGCTAGCAGGCCTGGTAGCTGGACAGTCCGGTTCACTGTTGAGCAAAAAACACAGTCTCTGAACTCGCGTTGGGAACATCGTTGAAGTTGGATGTCGTCCAGTTTGTTGTTAAATGAACGGACACTTGCAAGCAGGATTGATGGGACAGGTGGCCGGCTAGCGTTAGCTCGCTCTGGATGTGCCTTTCCCCCGGCTAGCTTTAGCTTCCCACCTATCCGACGTGAATGCCCCCTACCCCGGCTCGGGGTAGGAGCGAGCCCGCGGTCTCCGTGCTGTTCTCCGTGGCAGGCGAAGCTCTTTTAGTGGGCCGATTATTCCGTCTGTAATAACGTTTCCTGCATATTCTCTGCTGTGTAGCGATGTATCCCGGTGGTATACGTGCGGTAGTTTGAATGCACATAATTGTTGTAAAAGTTTGCTGCTGAGAAGATAGAGCAGAGCCCTGTTTAGCGAGGATTCAAGATGGCTGACATTTCGTTTTTTTTCGGCCGAGATCGCCTCGCTTCGGGTGATGGGCGGGTTTAAAACATGCGGAAGTAGGTCCTACTACTGGTTGTAGTCTTTTGCTCTGGCCAAAAAATCTTCCGATGACGCAAAAATCGTCATTTTACGTCATCGCAAGATTTTTTCCGGACCCCCCAATGCAGATATCTCCTGTCTCAGGGGGATAAGAGTGAGGGACGCACGGTCATTCAGAAATACTACCGGGTTTCTACTGATACAAAGCTGAATGCTAAATCGGTGAAGTATCCCTTTAAGCTGTGCGGTGTAGCTCGACCACGACTGTGTTCTATTGTCCTTTCAGGGCGGAACTGGGAGGTGGGCGGCAGGTGGGTGGAGGTACATGTCTTTGATAGAGTGGCTTCATTACCTCAAGTGAAGGCCAATTTGGCTTCATGTCGAGAGAGAGAAAGAGAAAAGACAGACAGAAAAAGAGAGAGAAGAGTATACTGCATCAGTATTTAGCTCACAATATGTCATCTGACTTCATTTTGGATAAGAGGCCAAATCAAACAACAACAAACAGTCGCTGTCTTAATTGTAAACCCAGTGAAGGTGCAAAGAAAGTTTATTATTTAAAAAAAAAATAAAGACCTTGGAAAAGAGGAGATTGTTTGCATACTGAAATTTGCCAACTCCCCAAAAATGTTTTACATGCCTGAAAAGTTTTTTTGGGGATCTTTTTGTGCAACAACAATTATTCTACCATGACAGATCAACTTTTCATCTTGACATGGATCCTATCTCACTGTCTTGAGCTTCCATTCCGGCAAACATGAATTGATACTGTTACAGGCATTACCCTCCACAACTGTAAAGGTTCCGGTTATATACACGCACGCACGTACGCACGCACGCACGCACACACACACACACACACACACACAAAGTTGAAAAGTAAAGCTATACCTCTATGGATAAAGCTTTGTCGATGGAGTAATGGGCTTTCCTGATGGCAAGGGACCATAATATCCTCTAAAGAGGTTAGAGCTGCAGACTGGAGAATGAAGAATATGGTGCAGTGTGGGGGATGTGAAATACCAAGACAGACTGTGAAACACCCAGAGACTAGCTTCAGTTTAGCATTTATGATAAATTGATGTCTTTGTCTTCATTTTCTTCTTCTCTGCTTTCTCTGTCCTTGCTCACTTGGCATACTCAGTGCAGAGCAATGATCTGTCTATCATTGCTCGGCCACTGGCCACAACTCATTCAACTGGAGAACCAGTGGGACGTAGGAGCGAGGGAGGGAGGAAGGGAGGGAGGAAAGAATTTAATGGGAATAATCAATGCTACTATGTCTGATGACTTCATCCACTCTGCCTGTTTGCTTTGATTTAACAGTTCATAATGCCTGCAGTGAATACAGTAAATACAACAGTGAGTCAAAAAGATGATAAACCATGTTGAAGAAAGCGCTGTGGTCAGTTGAAGGGTACACTTGGGCACAGTGTAGACTTGAGGGATACAAGCACAGGCAGCAAAGAGAAAGCGACATATGAAGGCATTCTCATCTCAGCCGGTCTCATGCTCTGCTAAACATTATCAGTGTAGAATTACACTTCAAACTGAATCAACACACAGCACGCTTTTTCAGGGCCTCTTTCCACCTGCCCGCTATGTGCCTGCAATATTTGTCATTATTGAAGAACAGAATGAAACTCATCTGCGGTAGATGGCTTATACAATCCAAATGAAAACTCCCTGACTGGACGAAACGACATTTTGAAATATATTTTTTGGCTGGAAATGAAGCAGAGTCATGATCTGCGCTAGATACCGCCTCTTTCTTTGCAGCTAATTTCACAATGAATCAAAACAGAAGGAGTCAATGCAGAGAATTTGAAATCCAAATCTTTTTTGGAGGGCTTTTTTTCCAGCACTGTGTGTGACGCAGGATGTCCCTAACAAGCCATGGCATTTAGAAAGAATAATAGTAACCTAGTGTGTTCGCCTCGTGAATCTCGGGGCTGATGCAGTACAATTCCATTAGCCATCCTCCTCCAGCTGAGAGCTCTCTGTCTGTCATTCATCACCAGCTGCAGCACAACACAGTAACAACAGCGATGAAAATTTACTTTCCCCACCACCCTCCTCCACTTGTCTGTCTCTCTCTCTCAACCTCTCTTTCCCCTCCCAAACTTTCCCCCAACATAATAAACCTCTAATTCCTGTAGTTTCTATTCCGTGTGTGAATAATAAATGGGAAATACTGTCTTCCCATGACATCTGGCCACAAGCTGCTCCCTCTTGATACTACAATTACAAGGGGAAGGGCTGAATATCAATAGCAGCAGCACCACCTCCAGTTTATTCCACCTAGACTTTTTTTAAATAAAAGTTTAATTTCAAATGGCTATTCTACGAGCGACTCATTTTGATTTCTGTAACGGTCATACAGGATGGCTCTGTCTGTGAAGGCAGCATGTAAAGCACCTTTTTCAGTTCTGCACCATGTGAGGCTGCCCTGTTTCTCCATGCAAGAACATGTAACATAGTATCAACACAAACAGCTTTTGTAAAATACAGTTTGAACACTTGCAGCTGATGTCAAAATCGCTTGCTCGTTTTGTATTACTGTCCTCTCTCAAATTCACAATTCCTCATTGTTCCTCTCTCTCTCTCTGTTTCTTCTCCTCTCTTTCTTGCTCCCCGTTTCTCACCTAATTTCTCTATCCAGGAATCTCTCTTTACCCTTCTCTCCCCTTACATCTCTGCGGTCTCCATTGGCAGTTTGAGTGACAGATTTGGTTCGGGGTTCAGACGGTGAGAGGCTGGTTCTATTTCACGGGTTTCAGTCTATTCCAGTTGGGTCATGACTCTGACAGCTGCAGTGTGATCTGAGCATCCACTCCACCCCAGTAATGTTGTTTTAGACTATCGTACAGTAAGAGTGTGCCTGGACACCTGAAGGCCATGCAGTATATTCCAGTGTTGCTTTATAGGCTGTAGAGATGTCACGGCATATGCAAAGAGACATTCTGCAGACACAGAGTGTACAGCCTTATAGTTATTGGTCACTGTGAGGTAAAAGAGCATCGGCAACTGTCTTTTCCATTTTACACAAGAGTTCACCATTATGTGTACACAAACACACACACACACACACACACACACACACACACACACACACACACACACACACGTCTGCATATACTTATTCAGCTTGCACCAAGTTGAAATTGGACTTTTCTTCCCTTCAGACATTTCCCTTGTTTGAGGTTTTTATTGTGTTTTTTATTATCACCGAAATTCATTAGTTTTTTTCCCACTGTGCGCTTGTTAAGTGTGCAAATAACGTGTGTGTGTGTGTGTGTGTGTGTGTGTGTGTGTGTGTGTGTGTGTGTGTGTGTGTGTGTGTGTGTGTGTGTGTGTGTTTATGTGTGTACACAAGTACACAAAAGTAGACTTCCCTGACTCCCTTGTGGGCCACTGGATGGCCATAAACACAAGGTCGGACACGTTAATTAAGAGTTTGAATGAGTGTGAGGGGGAGCATCGTACCAGAGTGGCCATGCGTCCATGTGTGCACGATGGGGAGGAGAGCCACTGTCTCTGAAGGGCAAGAGGCAGAGCGGTCCCTGGCAGCTCGGGAGTGGAACTGGTCCAAAATGTCCTTTGGCCCATTGTTATGCGGGATAATCAAAAATCGAGCAACCAGTCGCAGCACCAGGTGGTCCTGATGGACTCAAAACAGGAATAGAGCATGCTCAGTCAGCCCTGGAGGAATGATGATGCCTGAGAAACATCAGTTGACAACAGGACGACATAAGAAGGATGTGTAGTTAACTGAAAATTAGATGGCACGTGCTTTTTGCATTAGTGAGAAGCACATGATCATATTTATGTGTGCAGGGTTTGTAAGGGCATGTTACAACGTGCGATAAGTAGGGCAACATTCGTTGGTTGCATCACCTCATCAAGAAAAATGTGAGCTTTTTTTTGTTTATGTGTCTGTGTCTGTGTGTGCGTGTCTATGCAGGGTGGTATTCCTGTAAATAAAGATTGCTGTGTAAAATTGCTCCAACAAGCACTGACTGAATCTGGCTCTAAGTGGGTGTGAAGGACAGAGCGATCTCCAGTGAGAGATGAGACTGTACCACATTTCTGCAACCTCAGGGAATGTCCGCTGCTACATCTAGTAAACACAACAACAACAACAACAAAAACTGCACATGACCTACATGCATAACAACCCCAAATCCACCAATTCAAGCTGCTGATGTGAGCTGACAGTGGCTGAATGGGCAGCAGGAAAACAAAAAGGGAAAACAAGAAAATGGATCTTTGATGACTCTACACTCATGTTACTAGGTCACATCACTCGCTCTTCCTCCACATGTCCGACAGTAACACAGAGAAAATGTGAGTTGTGACCTTCGGGATGTCTTGCACTTGAAACACAGCATGTTCTAAGGTGTGCTTGCTGTTTACCTCTGTGTATGTGTGTGTGCTCCTGTTCAAACCAGCCTTGGAGTGTCTCTGATGGCTTTGAGACACATATGTTTGTTCTGCGCAAGGCCCAGTATAAATGACCCAGCCAAGCGGAGCTCGCATCGCTCAGAGGCTGTGCTCATTTACCATTACTCAGACCTGATCGGCTGGATCTCCACCTCCCTCCCTATGAGAGAGGCAGGAGGAGAAATGAGCAGAGATAAACAACCAAACAGCCAAATTCAAAGTGGAGCGGGAGAGAGGGAGACGCACAGGAGGGAGAAAGAAGAAAACAGAACGATAAAGATACAAGAAGGATGAGAGAGATGAAAGAGCAGTGAAATGCAAATCATTTACCTGGAGAACAGTGGTGTTTTTCCTCTGTTTGTCTCCTGAGAAAATAACTAATTGATCTGTTCACTGTGTGATTACCTCTCATCATGGGCTGATTGACTGTCTGTCACATGCACTCACTACATCGGAATGCTCAAACGCACAGGGCATCCGTCTCTATCAAGCACACACAGTTTACAGTATATGCGTGTGCACTCTAATGCATGGGCCCTGACAGGCACCTATCACACCTCAGCTTCACTCTGCTCCTCCTGCAGATGCCGGGAGAGGAGACAGACAGAGGGGTTTGACAAATGACGACGGCATTGTTTAGATGGGAGATGTCAAGATTGTGACCGAGTGAGCGTCCCCGGTGTGCTGACACATAGTGTGGGGTAAGGGATGTCAGTGGTGGGGAGGGGGATGGGGTGGAACTAGAGACAAACCCTGGTACATGGCAGACACATTTTTCGAAAACTGGATTACCAGTCAAGAAAATGAAAAACTGACAGAGAGAGAGTGAAGGCCTGCCATCAAGCTTCTGGAGATTGACGCTGCTGCTTCATGAAGGTTCTCAGTTCAGATTTTTACTATCCGACCTTGTACTAACAGTAGTTGCACACGTTTTCCAACTAAAAAAGAAACAATTTAGGTGGAATTGTTTTGGCTCATGAGCGCAGCATTAGGCAGTCTGCACAGCTCAGGTTCAAAATGGGCCGACCTCAAAGCCGGTCTGAGGTGAGACTCGCTGTTTCAGGGTCAAGTGAGCTGAGGTTGTATGCTGAAGGAGTGGTCAGCCTAGGCTGAGAGGAGAGACGAACAAAAGAGAGGAAAAAGAGAGAAGAAAAAAGAATTCATCCTCCAACCGCTGAGTGTGACCCACAGAGCGGACACAAGCAGCATATTTCATAGCCCTGGCTCTGTGTGAACACGCAGAGAAATTGAAGTCACACTCTGAAGATTTATTTGTGCTTTTCACCACCAGAATCAAAATGTGAATTATTCAGCCCTCTTTATACTACAAATAATGTATTTATTATATATATAAATGCATATACAGATATATGATCAAAGTGTGTGCTTATTAAGGATACAGTACAGAAGACAGCTGAGTTGACTTTAAAATAAAGACTGCAGTGCATTTGAAACAATCCAAGCCAGTCAGTATAATGTAATTTTGGTTTAGTTAGGTTTGATTTCTGTTGACATTGAGAATCTCAGCATCTCAGTTCTGACGTATTACATGCTTCATGCTCCAGTGTTCATGGAGAAAAAATGAGATCAGGGGATCAGAGGCTCCGCCTGTCAGGATGACTGTAGGGTCAGAGGTCATGTTGGGATATGGATAGTGGAACGAGAGCAGCTCCAGGCAGCAGTGTACAGTGCTGCAGCATGGCTCAGAACTGTGTTTGTGGGCGGGAGGAGCATGGGGCATACTGATTGTCTTTTGTTTTTATTTGCATTGCTCCCAACTGCCCACAAGACAGTTATCATCCTGGCTTATTCAGTCTGAAAGGGGCCCCAGTGGATAGAGTGGATGTAAAAAACCATCCAACCGTATATGAACGGAGGCCTACCCCTTGAGGAGAGGCAGAAGATGTAAGCTGGAACTGACCTGATCTGAGTGGCCAATTCTTACTCTTCATGATCTTCATTTGCATCTCAGAAGTTCCAACCACTGATGTATTGATGTACTGTGCTACAGTGTAAAATCAGCCAGTGTGAGTGCTGTGTTACTGATCATTTTATTAATACTAGATTTCTTTCTTTAAATAAGACGGTGAATGGAATTAACATTGAGCTAGGATAGACAGTATCTGCATAATTGTTGCTTCCTTTTGAAAAATTCCTTCTCCTTATAACTATTAATTCCTTTAAAATTATGACAATAATTATTGTGTCCTGATTTACATGGAAATGTATAAGCCTGTGTGTGCATTACTTTCCCCAGGAAACGCCAAAACAAAAGCAGAGAAAAGGGTTTAATTTTAACTGAACATACAGCACACACATCTGGCATCTGTTTCCTTTTGCAACTTTGCCAAAACTTTTTCAAGGATACTTAGAAGACTGGAACTTTGGAGGGATGTGCTCAAGCTCCACCGGTCCTCTGAAACAGGAAGGAAGAGAAAAATAGATAATGGATGTGAATGCGCAGAAACACAAAGCTGCTCAATGGCAATTACCACGCACTGCCTGGCACAGCTGACAGTTGGAAAGAAGCGCTCTCAATGTGTTTTATTCTTGCAAACAAAAGACAAAAGACAGACTTGATTACAAGAGCTCAACTGCCAAAGCAGCCCACAAATGGTAGCCTATTCATGCAGAAAGATCTAGCTGCTGACCCTGTACATGACCTGTATAACCTCCTCATCACCTCCAGTATTTCTCCAGGAAGTGTTGTCAGTGTTGCCATTGTAAATCAAATCTAGAGACACAAATACTCATCCGTGCTCTTCCTCCAAGTCAAATTGTATTTCTGTCTTGACAGCTAATTGAAGGTCACTTTCACCTCAATGTAGGAACACAACATGCTGCCTTCTGTCATTTCCTCCCATATATCCTACCAACACTGGAGCTTTCCTTTCAGTTCAATGCCATTTCAGTCCCCCAAATTACTCCTTCACATGTTCATCAGCAGCTGACAAACTGTGAACATGCAACCTCACTGCTGTCTTTGTCTCCTTTCGAACCTCGAAAGCCTCATAAACACCACCACTTCTGTCACCGTGGCGCGCCACACCAGAATCACAGGAAACAATGTAGGAATCAGAGGGAAAGCATGGTGTGGGCTGTCTCTCTGACGCTGCTACTAATGAGCTGTAATCTGGAGCAGCAGGAGGCAATGCCTGCTCAAGGAAATTACTGTTGCTCGGTACATTCGTTCGCTAACAGAGGAGGAGGAGGCAGATATTAGGTGCTCATTTTCAGAGAACAAAGGGAGCAGAGGGAGACGGTGTTAGAAACAACCTTCTGGGGGATCACCATCATCATCATGCTTCCTGTGATGTGCATAGGTACAGTAGGACTGGAAGGTGAGCAAGCTGGGCAGGTACTGTAGGTCGAAGCTATAAAAAGTTTTAAGTGGCTGCTCTTTGTCAAATGGGCACCTACCAGGGAGCTGATAGTATGCACCCATCTCTTTCTGAAGTCCCTGTGCTGAATTTCCTACCAGCTACCTCTCTCCAGCGCATCCATTCTGTTCTGTTCTGTCAGACTACAGCTTGCAAGACCCCAAGCTATACCAACTACCAACCTTGTGTGTCCTTGTGTTTCATCACTCACTGGATCTGTCTCTGATCTTTGCCGTACGGCTCAGATCTGCTCGCAGGAGGAAACAATAGAAATGTTAAACATACTGATAAGTTTTCATAAAAACAGGAAGAAAAAAAAACTGTCAACGTGAAATGATCCCTGTTATTTATCTACAGCCTTGAAAATATGATGCCACCTGCGTGAGGAGAGCAGGAAACAAAGGTAATATGTTTCAATGACAGCACTGACTGCTCTGGATAGAGAAAGTTTTTGTCCACAGCAGCAGGAGCAGCATGAGAAGAGAGAATAAATACATTTATTCTAACTCAAACCTGCCTCAGAAAAAAAAGAAGTGTCACAGGGGTACCAAAGGAAAACAAAATGCTTAGAAGGAGAAAGATGAAACGAGGAGAGAGCAAGAAAGAGGGAGGGAGAGAGAGAGAGAGGGGCTGAGCAGTATTTTCCACCCCAGGGTAGCCTGCTAAAAGCTATCTGTTCCCCTGGTGACAGAGAACAGCACAAGTTCTGAGGTTGGAGAACAGAAGCTTAAGATAGGCTCTCACTCACTCACACTCACACACACACTCACACACACACACACACACACACACACACACACACACACACACACACACACACACACACACACACACACACACACACACACACACACACACACCTCCCTTGCCCTCATCTGTCTGTTCACCGTCCATTTTTCTCCTCCTCTTTCAATCATTTCCCATACAGTAGCTTCGCCCGGCCCTTCACCCTGCCTGTCAACACTTCATTAGCAGGCATCTGTTAGTAACTAATCTCATCTTTTTTGCAGTAGAATTACAGTCTCTCTCTCTCTCTCTCTCTCTCTCTCTGTGTCTCTCTCTCTGCAAAAGCAGGAAACAAGTCAGGCTCCAACGCCCGCCTGACTACAGCTTCAGCCCCAAACAGAATCAGTCCTGCTTTATTACATGTCAGCATCTCTTCCTTTCGTTTTTTGTCTGGGGAAGAGATTATGCCCCAGGCCAGAAAGGGATGCAGCAGCAGGGGGGTGAAAGAGAAACAGAGGACGAGTTGATGGTGAGAGGAAGAGGCAGGGAGGGGGAAAGCACTGGATCTCTCATTGCTCAAACCACAGGTGTTTCTTTAATACCTTGCTTTGCTGGAGGTGATAAGGAAATGAGGGGGAGGTTTCTCTTCTTCTTCCTCTTCCCTCCAGGACTCCGGCATATTCTCTAGATTTCTCTCCATTTTAGACAAAGCCAATTTCATTTCCACTTTGCAACATATGGTGCGGCCCTCCCTCCAACACCCCTGTCACCGCGCACACAAAGGCCACTCTCTAAATATATTCAGCTCTAGCTATTACAAGATTCATCAAAAATTAAAGCGGCAGTCAAAGACGGCTGTAGGGGAATACGAAACTCCTGAAGCGGGATTCACGCTGCAGATACAAGACGGAGGAGACGGGAATCTGGTCTGTTTTACCATATCCATACAGAACCACACTTCTACATATGGTGGGAGAAAGCTTGGTTGCCCTGTTTCTAGCTCCCAGGCTGTTATGTGTGACTCACTATGTTCATATTCAACATGCCAAGCTGCTGCCACCCACCCTCCTTTTCTTTCTCATATCACTTGGTGATAAATACGAGTAATAAAGGAGATACATTAGCAGAAGATTGTCTTTTTTTCATTTAACTGGGAGACAGAGATAGATATTGATCATGTAGTGAGACATTGTCTCACTAGGCCAATCTGTCTTGCACTACAACTGGTAACACATCAGCAGTAATGTACAGTGCTACAGGGGCAGAATCACTCTTCTGTATATAGAGATATTTATTCTTCACATTTTGCATAATGTCATTAGACATTATTAGACCTTTGTATGACCCTCATACAGATACCATGCCACGCAAGTTATGTTTTCCACCAGAAACCCTCAGATTACTTCTATTAGTTGGAGATCATGAGAAAAGCATCTTAACCTTGCATTACTCTCTATGTGATCCAGTTATCAGCATAGGGATTTACTAATGTTTCATATCCATCCTCTCAGAATCTTGGAATCACATCCTCACTTTAGTCTAGGGATTGTTGTGCTAATAAATCCTGCAGACAGATCCTTGTAACTCATTCCTGCTGTGACACGGGTAAGACCCAGATCATGCATCCTCTCTAATGTCTACTCTCATTTACATGGTAGCAACAATGGCTGTTTGTTCATGGTTACAATGCAGCCCTACCATAATACTGGCAGGATACAATGAAACGATTGTGAAACGAAATGATTTGGCAAAAACTAAACTGAGAAATTAACAGGTAATCGTTTAAGAAAAAAAGAGATTATGTAGGAACAGGCAAGGATTTTTACAGCGTCAGCAGCAGGAAGCACCAGTGCCACAAGTGCCCTACTGGATGTGTCTGTCAAATCTGCTTTACCAGGTGGCAGCCAAGCATGTATATATGTGTGTGCATGTGTGCATGAAAGCGCTGTTAGAATCTTGTTGCCTGAGTCTGCACACCTGTCTGCAATTGCAGGACAGGCAGATCTGTTTGTGTGTGTGTGTGTGTGTGTGTGTGTGTGTGTGTGTGTGTGTGTGTGTGTGTGTGTGTGTGTGTGTGTGTGTGTGTGTGTGTGTGTGTGTGTGTGTGTGTGTCCAGAGGTGTTCAGACTATGAGGGATAGACAGAGCTCAGACACAGGTCAAGCCTGAAGGTAGCCAGGGGGATGTGTGCACTAGGCTGTGACCACCAACAGTTGTGCAGGCCTTTACTGTCTCCATCCCTTCATCTCTCTTTCCTCAACATCATCCCCCCTTTTCAGAGCGAGCAAGAACACAGATGGTCTCACTCTATCAGCCATGACTGTTGGACAGCAGAACCATTTCCCTTTTTACGCTTCCCGGCTCAACAAGCACACCTATACTTCCTACACTGTATGCTTGCAGTAAATACTCAAATTCCAAACATTCCATGACACACAACTAACATGTGTCACATGTAATTCAACATTTTAATTTCATTTAGTTTTTACTTATTAAATCTACAACAATCCTAATACAAGAGATAGAGATGAAAAAATGATATGTGGACAATTATTGATGCCACAAGGTTTTATTTGAGAAACCTCCACACCTTTCCAGCTGATAACGTCACAAACCACACACCACTAATAATGTTCCCCTTAAAAGCCAACAGATTACAACAAATGTGAAGCTATGTGTTGCAAACAGTACTTGTAGTTCTAGAGCAAATGACCAACTACATCATCTGTACGTTTCTGCCCCCTCCACCAGCAGTGAGAGCTATTTGAAGGGAAGTTTGAAATAAACAAAAGAAATCACTCCTTGCATTATGCAAAGTGTTTCATGATTATGATGCATAAAAACTACAAAAATGGTGGGAAAATTAGTTCTTAAACTACTCACAAAGGAAGAGATATACCGTCAACAGAGAACCAGACATGTCTGAGACAGATTACAATCGTCATTTTACAAAAATAACTGCAACTAAATGTCTAGAAGATGTGGCTCTATTGCCTAAAAAAGACAAATTCTGCTTGTCCTCCTGAGAAATGTGATGGATCACACATTTGCCTCTTTAACTGCTGTGCTCTCACCTGAAGCACATTGTTTGAACTTTGCAAACTCTTCCTTTTTCACTGCCCAGGGTGGTGGAGGATACCACATTTTTGGATGGAATCCATTTTGGCTGTCAGACAGGAGGAAATGCTCCAAACTCATCAATGTGAAGGCAACGTGAGGGAGGCAGTAGCCATCCTAAAATTCAGCGTGTTTGACAGTATGTGTTTATTTGTATTTGCATGATTGTGTATACAATATGCATTGATAAGTGTTACATTATTAATTATAGCAATAGGGACACTGAAATCTTTTACTAACAAATAAAACTGAGAACAGTCTACAAAGTCTACATGTTATTTTCAATTAATTAATGTGTGTAAAGAAATGATTCAGTCCAACTAGACCAACAGACTTGTGGATTAACCTAAACAAAAGGCCTGGTAAATATTCACACACGTGTCATGCATAAGAGTCAACTTTTATTTATGTGACAAGATCTGTGTCCTCCTGCACATTCACAGAGATATATATCTACCGAACCATCTTTCTTCTTGCTGAACATAAGGGGAGTTGATTTAAATGGATTCTTAAATGATGTATAAAGCAGTAAATCTCCATGCATTGAGAGCTGCAAAAAGCACGCCAGGACTGCCAGGTGAAAATAGGAGGGGGGATGTTATTTACGGTGACGATGACAGTTCTTTTTCCAGTCGAGGAGATGGTGGGTGAGCTCGGAATACACACAGCAGGTAATGAGGAGACGTCTCCAGGGAGAAGTTTCCATTCACCAGTTAATTGTGGAACAGTGCCACGCATTTGTACGCATACAAAAGTACACACACGACAGCCAAATACAATGAGGAAGACACACCAAACACTTAATCTCGCACTGCTAGAAACTTTCTTCATTATCAGGGAAACAAGAATAAGAAGAAATTATGTGAAAAGCAAATGTTTGTTCTAATGAAAACCTTTACTTCAGAGGCTCCCTCTGCCATGAATACGTTTTTACTGCTCCCAATTTGAAACTACCCTTCTAGTATTTCAGTGCACCAGCTATAAGTTGCCTTTAAATAAATATCCTGCATGCATAACTACCAATACTTCACAGGCTATATGTAGAGCAGCTGGAAAGCAAGGCTGATAGGTGTCAGAGATCATATTCATGCCCCACATCTTAAAAGCTATATCAATATTCCATGTCCATCGAAGTGTCTGGCCATGAGAGATGATTGATGTGTTTCTGTGGCAGTGGTTGGAAACAGAGCCTAGGGAGACGCGGGGGCAGCATTGAGTGAGCACGCTTGCCTGAATAACACAGAACTCCATTTACCCACAACACAAACACAAGACAGATCGCTCAGATGGCCCCAGCATAAACCACTGTGTACGTATATGTGTGTGTCATTGTTGATGGATTTGAACGGAACATGCGGATGGGGAATACGCTAACGCCTGGATGATTCTGTGGACAACATTTAAAATGTTGAGTAATTATGTATTCACTTGGCTGCGCTACAGATACTACTAGTTCCTAATAGCACTTTAGATGATTGTTAATATTTAGTATTCTGGAGACAGCGCAGCCCACCAGATTAATTATTCACAAAAACCATTGCATGCATGTGATCCATATCAGGGTTCCTATGCAAAATGGACAGCCCAGGCTCCGGCTTTTTAATTACAATCATTTGTTATTGATGTTTGCAACATGTCCGCACATGGAGTATAAAATATTAATGCATAGAGGAACAATTCAATCACATCTACACTTGTAAAGGTAGGATATTGCAAAAGTATACAGTCATGTATTTTTGCAAGAATATTATCCAGATGTATTACTTAAGTATCCTTTACTACAGATTTCTTTTATCAGCCAGACATCACCCACATGAGCAGCTTTTAAGGTAAGGTAAGGTGCTTGTTCTGAACATATTTGGATGCATCTGTCTGGCTGTACCTGAGGCCATCCTGTCTTGGTTGAAATAGAGGCAACATGTCACTTGAAATTGTTTTGATAAATATTAATGTACAGCAGAGCCCAAAGGGTTCCGAGTGAGCCAATGCAACACATGGTAAAATGAGAGAGAATGAGAGAGGGGCAGTAATCACAGAGATGAGCCTACAGTAGTCAACATTTATAAAGCTGCCTCTGTGAAGACACATGGCAGGTCATTTATAAGGCAGCATGAACAATTCTCAATTTACATAAACATGGGATCACACCTAATACATACATTTTATAGAGGCATTACATTTGTATTGCACCTTTAAAACATGCAGCTTTGCCCTGAAAAAAGAAGTCGGTGTTGATCGGTGTGTAGCATAAGTAGGGCTGAACAATTAATCGCATTTGCAATAATATCGCGATATGTTAAAACGTGATTTCCTAATCGCAAAGGCTGCGATTTGGTCACGTGACTCGCAAGAGCAAAGCAGTCTGCACTCCGCAGAGAAAGCATCAACTTGGCACGCTAACGCTAAGACATACCTTGACCTGTTGTACAATGGCCTCAGGCTCGACAGAAACCTTAGTCCCAAATAGGAACAGCATGACACTTGTGTGGGACTATTTTGGTTTAAAAAAAAAAGATGATGCCAAAAAAAAAAAACTGTCTTGCTAACGTTGCTACCTCACAGGGTAACACTACGAACCTGTATCAGCACTTAAAAAAAAAAAAATAAATAAATAAAAAACACAAAGCCATCTAGCATGGCTAAAATGCCGGACACCAGTTTGTCAAGTAAGCAAAATACCACCCGACAGGCATCAATTACCGAAATGTTTGAAAACGTAACGTTATCTCCATATGAACGTACTGTAAAACGGAACAAGGAAATTACTCAAGCAACAGAGTTTATCACCAAAGACATGATGCCGTCTGTTTAGCACCGGAGGGAATATAGTGACTTGCACTTGCTCGTCATCTAAAACAGCAAAAGTGGATATGCTGGTTTTCCTAGCAAAAACACCTGTGAGCTACTGAGAACCATACAGTAATAATAATAACTTATTTATATAGCACCTTTCATGAAACCATATGAGGGTTTCTGCCACGGAGTCTGAGAGTGATGGCCGGAGTCTGGAGATGTTTTTAAGATGAAAAAAGGCGGATTTGGTGATAGATTTGATGCAAATATGAAGTACACTGACCGGAGCTGGATCGGAGCGGGAGTTGCTAATGGTGAACACATGCCTTTGGTGTGGGAGACCTGGGTTCGATTCCCACCATGATCCATCAACCAATGTGTCCCTGAGCAAGACACTTAACCCCTAGTTGCTCCAGAGGCGTGCGACCTCTGATATATATATAGCAATTGTAAGTCGCTTTGGATAAAAGCGTCAGCTAAATGACATGTAATGTAATGTAATATAACTGTCTAGTAAAGTTCAAAGACAGTGTTTAAAAAGTGCAATCCACATGTTTACATATGTTTATTACAGTAAATAATAATCTAAATACTACTAAGTGTGGTAAAGCCACATATTTGTTTTTATATTGCTGCAATCTGCACTTTAGTTTGTGTGATTTGTTTCTGACTTGCATATGAATGTTTACACCAGGCTTGGTCAGTGCTCAATATAATACTGTTGTTAATACAGATGTCATTCATATAAATTCATGCATCACCTAATTTCATCATCATCATACAGGCCAGGTCTCCAGGAAAGAACAGTTTGTTTAATCTATCTAATATTGTGTTGTTCATACTATACAATGATTTATTGCTTGTCTTTGTCTTCTGTATTATTGTTGAATAATACAGAAGACAAAGAGCTTAAAAAATAATCACATATTAAATTGCAATCGCAATATTGGTGAAAAAAAAATCGCAATTAGATTACTTTCCAAAAACGTTCAGCCCTAATCATAAGTGAATGTGTACTCCGGTCAAAGTTTTATTATTAGATGTATTTAGATCTTTATGATGCCAAAAAGCTCAGTTCCTTTGGTCTTCAGCAGTCCGATACTTTAAGTACAGTGTCTCTGTGTCAGAGCCCAAATCAGTCACAGTCTGAACATGGCTCTGTGTCTCTATCAGAGCCCTCCCATGTCTCACATCCAGTCTATTCCTGTTTCTCTGTCTGAGCCTGATCATTGACCTTTCTCTGTATCTGAGTCAGCACACTAACTTGTCCCTCTGTCCGAGCCTGAGACTGTTTAAGCTTGTCAACATGAGCCTGAATTGGTCTCTGCTTCTTAACCTGAGCCTACTTTAAGCTTGATTCTGTACAAACCTTTATCTATCTATTCTTCTTTCAGAGTCTGTTCCTGTCTCTCCACCAAACCAAGCATGTTTCCTCACCAGTGCCTGCTTTTATTTTCCCATTTTAGAGCCTGCCTTTGCTGAGTTTCAGTTTGTCTCCAGCTGTTCTCCACATAAGTCAGTGCCCTGGGGTTTCCCTCCCAAGCCCAGTCCTTCAACATCCAGTCATTCTGAGCCTTGTCATTTTTTGTACACGCTCTCCATTGGGTTTTGTGCTAACTCACTGTTTGTGATTCTGTCTCTAATCGTTTTCATATATGAACTCCGGACAATCCGGAGAATCAGCCCCTGACATTGCCTGGAGTTTCCCTTTCACACATGTAGCACACAGCAGGAGATGGTCAACGTCAGATGTGTTCTCGCTTGCTGGAAAAACTCAGTTTGGTTTAGACGTGGGGTGGCGCATGGATAGAGCGTGCAGCAGACAGGACACACAGCTGGTTCGTAATTTCCTTGTCATCCTCTCAAGACTTTTTGCCTGGATCCTCAACTTCCTGGCAGCCCATGCAAACAGTCATGCCCATCTCCAGTAGGGGTGGGACTCACCAGAGGCCCCATAATACGATTTTATCACAATACTCATGTCATATTGCAATTCATTACCTTTTTTCCAACTTCAAATGATGTCCCCAACGGACAATTTTGTCAACATCTGTTTTTATCTAAAAAGATACATTTCTCTGTTTTTTCATCTCACTTCAGTTTTATTGCTGCAAAATGGGATTGTCAAGCAAAAGTTTAATTCTCATGTGCAATTTATATTATAAAAGATTGATACTTGGCATCCGTGTGTCGATACAGTTTTTCTCATGGAAAATATCACGATACTATGCTATATTGATTTCCTCCCTACCCCTAATCCCGAGAGACCTCTCCAGGACCCAGGATGTCCGTCATTTCCGGCCGAATGTCCCACACCTTCCGCTTTCTTTGTGTTGGCATTCTAAACTCCAGTCATTTAACTGCTATCCAGATCTCTAAGGGTAAACCAAGACAGCTAGCTAGACTCTGAATCTGTCAAATCGGAGGTTTCTGTTGCACAACTAAAACAACTTTGGAATTTACACATTCCACCAAAACAAGTTCCTTCCCGAGGCTATTTTGCAGAGGCACCGTTGCTGCGTCCAGCGCTTAGCGCCGCCCAAGACGATTGTGATTGGTTTAAAGAAATGCCAATAAACCAGAGCATGTTTTTCTCCTATCCAGTAATGTTGTGTGGACTAGCCAGACCTTGATCCGCAGCGCTGTGGAGCTAGGTCTGGCAATGCGATACTAGCTTCACCCAAAAGGCCTCCTGGTTTTCTGTCACTGCACCTTAGCCTGCTGTTAGAACCTTGGGCTTCAGAGTAGGTTGTCCACCCACAGATCAGGTTGTCCAGCCACAGTCTGCCTCTTCGGATTTACTTCCCCAGGTTTACACCACAGTTTCTGGTATATAGTTATTTTTTTAAACTTAGTCAGCATTGCAACTGCAACTGCCTGCAACTGTATTGTCCATGCACACTCATCCAAGGCATCATGTCTCCTGGTTCTTGGCTTGTCCTTGGGTTCTCATCACCCACCTAGGTCAGTGCATAGTCTGAGATAGTCTTCATTATCAAGCCCTTTTAGTTTTCAATCTCCAGCTTTTTTTCCCATTCCCAGTTTGTGAAATCTGGAATTTTCCATATCCTGTCCTTCTTTACTTGCACTATATTTGCCCCCTTGTGACTTTCCCTCCTCTAGAGATCGCCCGACTCAGTCACCTGCCTACCCAGCTGCTCATCATCAGCCCCATTGTGTACATAGATGTCAGTTTCCAGAGACTCTTTGCCAGATGGTCTATGTTGCCAATTAAGCTGCCACAGCATTCCAGCCATCCCTGCAACCTGTACCCGTTTGCCTGTTACCTACTTGTATCTGTTTCTTGCCTGATCATTTCTTGCCAACTTCCTACTCTGCCTTACCCTCTTTGGATTTGTTTACCCAAATAAATGTACTGACTGCATGCTTTAACTCTTTATTTAACCTTTGGATTAAGTAAATTGCCTTTCACCTTTTATCTCCTTTCACAGCTGCATTTAGGTACAATTATGTGTTTCCACCTACCAGATCAGTGACATAACTCTGCTTTAAAGTATTTTTGTGAGCTTTCCAGACAGTATACCAGTGTTTTAAAAGGGCAAGTATCAGCAAAAAAGACTCTTTATGAAAAAGTTCAAAATGCAATAAGTGCATTGTGCATAGTTGCCAATTTATCATGGGTTGTCTGTGTAGATGTGTGCGTTGTGTTATTTTGGTATGATGAGCAATTAGCATTTTTCAGGGACTGTAGTATGAGCCATATACATCAAAACTTTAGCCCACCTGGAACCAATCTGTGTTAAAACTGTTATCACTGGCTCCTACACAAACAGACTGTACACAAACTGTACACATAGGGAAAGAAGAGTGAGGAGAAGATTGTTTGGCTGTGTGTAAGGGTAAATGTAAACGAGATACATGGGTAGGGGAAAGGCAGCATTTCACTAAGTGGGAAGAAAAGACAAAAACCATAGAGAAAATAGAAAGCTACCTTTATATTACTAAGCCTAAAAAGCAATTCATGCACTCATCTCAGCATATCAAATCATTCTTTTCACAAAGACGTGTGACCAGTATTCTTTGCAGCCTAAAATGTGTGCCTTCAATCCCAGACACAAAGAAGGGCTGATAGGGCTGCAGTTAGATGGCCTATTGATAGTTTTTCCTTCACACACACACACACACACACACACACACACACACACACACACACACACACACACACACACACACACACACACACACACACACACACACACACACCTCATCAATGCATTAAAAAGGAGGAATCTTTGCACTAAAGGAAAAAAGGAAATCCTATCTGTGTTTATCAAAAGGGCAAAAGCTCTGACTCCAATTATAGAGCAATAGGCTACTTGGTAATTTTTGCATATTACACTGGAAGAAGAAGCACACTGATTATTGGGGGTATGTGTGTTCCGCTACCTTGCAAATACGTCAGATTTTTAAAGTTTACAATTGGCTTTTTTTCAGCTTTAAAATTTTACAATAGATAATAATAAAGCTGTTACCTTGTTGGTGATGCATTCCCTCAAACAATGCTTCACTAAGAAATCCCAAGTATAGCTTCCTTTAGATCAACTAATCTTGGTAGGTAGGACCTATTTGTGGAAGCGCTGCTTCCCACAATCATTGGTTTTAGCAACAGAGCTCTAATTAACATAGCTCGATATTGAGTGTTACCTTAGCCATGATGAATAACACTAGCTTTATCTCACACACTCCTTTTACATTAATTGAATCAACAGAGACATTGACATTTTTTTTGTTCTTGCTGAACAGGACATTCGATTTCTGCCCTGGTCAGATGGCGAGAAAAGCCTTAGGGACTGAGGTGGTCAGACAACCTTGGGAGTGTGGTACAATGAGAGGACCTTGAAAACCTTAGAAAACAGAGAAGAGCAGATAGAGGGGAAAAACTCAGTTTGATATGAATGCTTATAGTATATACTATTCTTGTATGCTTTATTATTAGCAGTAATATTTTACTTTACAGTGGAATGAAGTATAAAGGCATTTGTCCATTACACGGTACCTGCTCGACTCGCCTTTTTTGGTTTTCCATTATGAAAAAAAGTCCCTGGTACCTGCCAAAAGATACTTTTTTTAGTATCACCTCAGTCGAGGTTCCAAGCGAGCTGAGGCGATACCAAAAGATCACGTGAAAACCTGCAGACTACCGATTGGTCTGAGAGAATCGTCACTAATCACTGCGTCATCATTGCTAGCGACAAACCTGAACAAACCCGCCATTTTTAAATAGTTTAGCCAGTGGTGTTTTTTTTTTGCTGCCTCCAGCTTCATTTGACGGTTCTTACTCAGTAATTTCAACCATTTCACAGTTATTAATCAGAAAGAAAGCATTTTTTTCTGATCCAAATAATTGTTGCAGCAACACAATTTTACAAGTTTAATTTCAATTTGAATTTGAAATGGCTGGTGCCAAAGCCTTTTTAATCTTTGATTAGAAGAAATCTATTAAAATGAGGCACTCATTTCTTATCATAGTGCAGCTAAAAGTCCAATGAACAGACCAGATGCCTGTAATTGTAATTTAAATAGATTCTAAACACCTGCTGTCATTTCCAAAGTGCTGTGGTGGTTTGCATCATGTCTATCTGAGACAGTGTTGTGAATCTATCAGGCCATTTTAAAGTGTGAAAAAAAAGCATAATCTTATTTTCACCATCTATTTGATCTAGTTGCTTTAATATCACAAGTGGCATTTCCCCCACCAGTAAGATGTCACTGGGAGGTCAATGAACTATAATGGGCTGAACTGTGAGGCTGAGTGCCAAATGATGCAGTAATCTCTTGATAACAAAATTACAGACCTCTTCTCACTTGACATCTGGATGTGTCTGAAGGATCTGCTGCAAACTGCAAATAAGGTCCAACAACAACAACAAAATCACTAACCTGGCCGCTTTTGTAACAGCCCATCTGATCTCATATGTAGCAACAATCATTCTAACTTATTTTTGTTGGTTTTACGTCTTCACCTAGTCTGGCTATCACCAGACCAAGCTCAATCTTTTAAGATTGAACATTAGTCTGAGGAGTGTGCTCTGTATTTTCTCTGCACAAGAGGCGTGACCAACAGGCATAGTTCAAATGACTCTGTACGCAATTGGATAATCCTTCAACCAATCAGACCAACGATCCGGGTGACGTAGCAGCGACAGCGGCATCAATGGTAGCTGCGCTTCGGGGCCCGGCTTGTTGAATGTAAACAAGAAGCTGCTTGCCGTTGCTTCTCTATCGTCATCGTGTTAAACCCGCCAATAGTGTGATTGCCAGTTTGTGATTGGTTCCCGCAAAACTGTGAACGGAAGCAGGAGAGATAAACGTGCAGGTTTCAAGACCACGCTGCAGGGGAAATCAAATCGCCGGCAGAGTGGGCGGGGTTTAGCCAGTCTAATCTTCAACTCTTTTAGACTACAGTCTCAGCTTTTAAGGGGCCCTTTCTTCCTGTTGAGATGACTGGATTTCTTTACATCCTCTTTAAAACCGCAATGGGATAGAAAAGAGGAGCTGTTTGCATACTCAACAATACGGGGAATTTCAATCCCATATTTCTCTCAGATCCAACCTACAATTAGTGGAGCATTTGGTCGCGTAAAGTGGGATGAGGAGCAACAGTTCAACAACATGCATTGAGATCCATTGATGCAGAAGCACAAAATACCTCAAAAGCAACCAGTGCTAAAATTACAGAGCTTTATATAAGGGAGTGATGCCACAGCAACCTGCTTTCTCATACTTGTGCCTTAAGATCTAGAAACCCTATTTACAGTACCACAACTATGCACAGGAAGTGGTTGTTTAAAATGGCAGAAACTGTGACAACATGAAGCCAGCCTGCACCAGCTCCATCTGCATGAAGAGAGATGGGCGTAACCATCATTTATTTAGTCAACAATTGTTATAATACAATAACATTAAGTTCAACCCATAGATATAAAATGGATAGAGAGGCCATGGAACTGTTTCCCGTGGTCATTTGATTGAAATGGCCATTGTTGTAAGTTGTCATGGCACAGCACGCTGGGAGGACAGCCGCCTGACGCAGCTTGGGAGACATTCTCGGAGCTGATGGAATGAGGAGGTGGGACGGTTAGATCCAGCGGCAACAGGTCGGTGGACTGCTAACGTTAGACCCAGCCCAATGTTCAGCTAATTCAACCAATGCAGCATCAAAGCACGGCGGAACCAGCAAGCCAGCCAGGCGGTGGATGATTTGTTAGTTGGCAAAGTTTAGCTTGCTAACTCCACCCTAATCTTTTTCAAATACCTTACCGATGTCACCAACTTAGAAAGAGAAGAACTTACAAAGATTAAGGAAGCACAGACTGTTAGATATAATGTTACCTGCCTGCTGTAGGTACACATGTTACAGCAGCTAAGAATGGATTCACAAACTTAAATTTCTAGAAACAGTAAAAAAAATATTATATATATATATATATATAGTAGTCAACTGAAATAACAAATCATGATACATTGGTTATATCAACAAATTTATACAATATTCCAAAAGCATTATTCAGTTCCTCCAGAAAAACGAGTTTTTTTGTGATTGTTGCGGGCAAAAATCCTTGATTATGCGGCACGTTTTCTTAAAAAATGCGATGGAATATGCGGGATATTTATGCCAAAAATTGCGGGAACTTGCAAAAACTGCGGTTTGATGAAAAAGAGAAAAGAAATGATTCCCCAACACTGTGTTCTCAGTAGGTGAAATTACGTCACTTCATAACGTTCCCATGGCAACAGGGGAAAATGGCTGCTCTTGTGTGAAGTAAACGCAACATTTTTCAACTTTCTGCTGAGATATATGTGACTTTTTTGCAACGAAAATGCGGGGATTATGAAATCATGCAAGCCCCGCATATTTTGCGCGGAAATCGGCAATTTATGCGGCGAAAGTGCGGCGTATTTGAAAAAATGCGGCCCCCGCATTAATATGCGGACTTTGGCTGATTATGCATTGAATTCTGCGATTGCATAATCGCGTTTTTCTGGAGGGACTGATTATTTGCCTGATTAACATGAAATACTAAATTGTACTGGACAATTAATACAGTGTTTCGGGCAGGTAGAAGCATCAATTTATTAGCCTGACTGAATACTGCGTAGAAGCCTTATGTTTAACTCTTGTTTCTGCCTCTAATGTCTTTACTCATGTGTCCCTGTTTTCAGCCTCTAAGAGAAGATACCAAATGTCCTCTACAGACGCCACAACAGATTCCACACACACACACACACACACACACACACACACACACACACACACACACACACACACACACACACACACACACAGATGGCCTTGTGGAGGATCCTATTGATCGGGTTGCAGGACAGAGGGAGGACACAGCAATGGAAAAATGCATGCCAAAACAATTTCTGAGACAGCTGGCCTTAAACAGCCAGTCAACTGTCTTAATCAATTAGGATAAGGTGTGGCTAAGAGATACATTTGGTTCTTATACTTGGTACTGTTACTTATTCACTTTTCAGCATGACGTTGTTGCGAAATACAACAGTGCTGTGATAGAGAACAACAAAACATCGCAGGAGCTCAGACTGGAATTCACACTCAGTGACTGGCAACACCCAGGCTTGTAGTATGTAATGTATCATAAACAGACTGTCTACATTAGTTAATGCCTGGCTAGGGTGAGGGCAGTGGAAAGGGTCGAGCAAGTGCAGGCATGGAGTAAAGATGTGGTCTGGTTTGCCTTACTGATGTGTGCAGTGGAGAGATCAAAGTGCTGCAGTGTGCGTGTATGCAAACAAAATAAAGAATCCAAATTGTTGCCTTATGAAGAAGAAAATCGAAGGCCGTCTGTTACAGCAAAGGGATGATGGGGTCTTTGTTTGAGATGGGTTGCCACGCCTACACTGTTTGTTTGTGAATTACTCTTCTTAATTCCTCTCAAGTGGCACAGCAAGATCAAATAGTCATCCACAATAATAACATCAATGGCCATTAAACAAGACCAGTGATTAGGTCTGGGAGCCATTTGGGAGATTTCTAAACGAGTCATCAGACTTTTTTTCCATCTCAAAGGACATACTCGGCTCTGCCGCACTCCTGCCTGTCAACAGATTTCCTGCATGCATATACAAACTGCATAGGGAAGTCATTACACTCATCAGAGCAGCAAAGTGTAAGAGTAGGGATAGTTACAAGGAAAAGGCAGCCTTTAAAGGTTATATTTAGTCTCCATGGTCTGGTAACTTCCTGTATGTTCCCCAGACTCAATCATAAACATACTTCAGAGTCCCACATCAGTTGGTGGAACTGAAATATGGACAATTATAGTTCAATTTGCTCAAATGGATGGAAATAAATCCAGAACAGGCCAAATGAGTTTTGGAGCTTTTTAGTCATCCAAAGTAAATTCAAATTAATCAGGTGAAAATCTCAGAACCCATCAGCTAGTGTAGCCATAGGTTAATCGGGTGAACACTTCCTCTTCCATGCGCCGGTCATTGTTTAGAGTCTGATTAGTAAATTGTAGTCTATATCATTGACTACGTTTACAAGCAGCCAATATTCAGGTTATGGTCGGGTAAAGGTCACTATTTGGGTTTCTGAAACATTCGGAATAACCCGTTTACATGTGTGAGCAGAGAGAGTTACTTCTGTATACATGGAATTTGTAATCAATTGGCAATATCCCAATGTAAACGGCGACGCGCGGTTAGCGTCTGGACGTACGGACAACCTTAAGACGCAATATGCGTCATTTCAACAAACACAACAACAACAAAAGACATTATATTCATGGTTTTCACCACACTAATAAAGAAATTGGTTTCCTCCTTGCTCCAAAAGTGTGGTGCTGTGCTGCGTCTCGCCATGTTTACCTCTACTTCTTGTTTACTTCCGGTATACTGCACGCGGGTTTTTGTAGAAGTTCCTCTACTCAAAAGACCAAGATTCCTTGCGAATAGAATGTGCGCAGAACACAAATCAATGTTCCTTCTGATGGTGATATGCCGATACGCGTTTACATGACCAAATATTTGGGTTAGAAAAGGGGTAACCCAGGGGTCATATTCGGGTTTTTAAAAACAGGAATATGAGCATATTCTGGTTTTTGCCGGAGTTTACATGGCCGTGCGCGACCGGGTTATTGCTAATATTCTGGTTTTGAACGGGTTATTGGCTGCTTGTAAACGTAGTCACAGATGTTCCACTTGCGAGACTGCTCTGTTGCCGCCTGAAAATCTGCCAGATTTCACTCATTTGGGCTTCCTTTGTGTTGGCATTTTGGTTGATTTATGAGGACTATGGTTAACCTTTTCTCAGATCTCTGCAGGGTAAATCCAGACAGCTAGCTAGACTATCTGTCCAATCTGAGTTTTCTGTTGCACGACTAAAACAACTTTTAAATGTACACATGTTCCACCAAAACAAGTTCCTTTCGAGCCTATTTTGCAGCGGCACCGCGGCATTTCACCGCGTCATTAGCACCGCCCAAGACGAATGTCTGACCCTCCTCCAGCGCGCTTTGGAGGAGGGCCTGTCAAAGCGAGACTAAGCAACTTGTGACGCGAGAATAAAGTTGAGAGACCACGGCGATTGTTTGTCTGCAATTTTAAGTGTCAGACGAAAGCCGGAGGGTTCCGAAATTGCACTTTGGCCAATGTATTTCACCTCTTTCCCCCTCCACACAGACCATTTAACTGCATGCAACCAAAGCCAGCTAAAACGTGATTCATCACTACCAGGACTACAAATCAGAATGCTTCTGATACTAATATGTTGTCCTGTTGCCTACAGAATCTTCATTCATATGCAGATATCTGTTTATCGAGATGAATCAGGTGGTAAAGGTTTGTAACTTGTTGGCTGAATCTTAATTAGGCTACATCACTTCATTTTTCAAGTAATATTACATTAGATTACTTGACTAGTGTTATACTAACTCAGCAAAAAATTTCATCTTCTAAATGAGCACAAATGAAACCTAGGTAGGTAACCTATTTCAGTATTATTTTGCACGTTTCTCATGTCTCCGTCCCAACAACGAATGTTCTCTGAAATCAACATTTTACTCGGCTGTGTACTTTCCACATGCTTTGAGACTCTGACACCAAGGACGCAATTTAATTAAGCGAGGCTTCAAACGCAATCTAAACAAACAGTGGAGCTACAAACAAACAACAAGTCCAATTACAGCAGTGTTAATATGCAGGGCAAAGCAGCATTAGACTACCACAAGAAGAAGAGGAGGAGGAGGAGGAGGAGGAGGAGGAGGAGGAGGAGGAGGAGGAGGAGGAGGAGGAGGAGGAGGAGGAGGAGGAGGAGGAGGAGGAGGAGGAGGAGGGTCTTGTTGCTTTGATTCATGCTCAGAGATCCGACATCAACGTTTCTGCTTTATGGTTGTTTTTTTTTATTCAACGGGTATTCATATTAGGCAGAGAAGAAATATTCCTGTTCCTAATCAAAGGGCCTCTTTCAGTACTACAATCCAAGAAATCCTCTACACATAATAGTCAGAAATATCATAGAGGAATTGAATCGGAACCCTGGGGCTGTTATTTTCGCAGAGGGACAAAAAAATCAATCCAGATTGAGTTTCAAATTCTGCTACTACAGTACGTGACAATCGCAACAGACAGGGGCAAGGTAGTTTGCCAGAATCCCCTTTAACCCCATGCACTCGACTCTTATTGATCCTAGTACATCTGCCCTTGAACTGGTAATGGCTTCATGGAATTGCCTCTATAAGATTCTTTAACTTTAAAAGGGGATCCGCTGATACTGTCCATAATAGGCCAGGGATGTATTGATTCTTCTGATTGGATGGCAGGGTTGTGAGTTGCAGCGACGGAATCCTGTGATCTATGTTCTTTCCGGAGTGAAAATATTGTGAAATATTTAGTACATGCAGGCAGGTGCATGCACACACACACACACACACACACACACACACACACACACACACACACACACACAGTGTTTTCTTATAAATGAAACAACAGCAGTCAGGTTGCTGGCTGATATTGGGATATCTTAATGCTGGAGGCCACATCAAGCAGTGCCATTACTCCACAACACTGGGAATGAGCAGCACTTAGTGTTTTGAAAACTGCTCCGAGCCATGTCTACCCAACTATTGACCCAAACACGAATTTCATGTGTGACACTCAGGCTTTCCATAAATGCATATGAGTGCATCGGTCTCTTTAAATACTGTGCATATATTTGCAATCATGTGTGTTCTCCTTAACAAAAGTAGGCCAAGTGTGGCATTTTGAATTTCAGATAAACCAAGGTTAATAAATATACAGTATATTTTTTGGCAAAGTAATTTAAATCATGAGATGTCACTGTGTGAATCTGTGAGCATGCGTGTGTGAGTGTTATCTTTGGCCTGATTAAGAGTGAGTTGATGGGTTGGCAAGGTTAATAGAGATTCATAATCTAAGCACAGCTGCAACCCCCATGCTTTTATAGGCTGGTGTTACACTGGTGTGTATGTGTGTGTCTATAATCTCCATGTGAATATGCTTATAGACATGATTTTTAATGTGAGCTTGTCTCATATTTGTGCGGCTCTGCATGTGCTCTGTAATCTGGTTTACAGAAAACGCGCCACAGCCAAACACATGGTCAATTTACCCTCCCAGTTCTATCATTAGCCTGGGGCCTAATCCTTAGTTATAATTCAGATGATGGGCCCTGCCAGTAGGGGCCCGCTAATAGGTCACATAAATCAAAGTGCGAAGCTGAGGCTGGGTCTAGGCATATCAAAGTCGGCCATTTTCCCCTTCTGCAGGCAGAAAGATCTCCATGTCACTTGATTACCAATAAGGGTCGATGAAAAGGGCAGTTGCAGTTACACCCCCCCCCCCCCCCCCCCCCACACACACACACACACACACACACACACACGCAGAAAGAGAGGTAATCTAAAGTTGTTCATGCTTTGAATACTGAGCATGGTGAGCATGGTGAAATACCAGAGAAGTGGTGCAGCTGAGCAGTGGCGGTGATTTAATGTTAGCGTGTGTTAAATGCTTGTTGAATGCGGATTACTTTATTCTAGTAGAAACCATTTACTTTTTTCACACTTCAAAACATTTCAACAAATTAAGGATCGAAGAAAAATCATTCAAAAGGGAAAATAAAACCTTCCTTCCTTAATCGTGTGTTATTTTTCAACCCGCCTCATCTAATCCATTTTCGCATCATGACACTGAGTTACTCTCAGTGCTCTCCAGCAGTCAAGGGATGCCTGTGGATTAGAACTCACAACAGAGATCAATCCAGGACAATCTGCTATGACTTGATTTTGTACAACAGGATTTTTCTTTAACATAAATTTTCACTATTAAAGATCTAAAACTACATTTTCAAAATCCAATGTTTCTCTCATATCTATTGCAACTCATTGGGTACTAAAGGCAAGATAATCACATATCTACTCTGTATCTCACCTCTTTTCTGAAAGGAAAGTTTTAAATTGTAAGTCCTTTCGGTGTAAAGTTGCTCTGAGGCATGTGTGTGAGTTGGTCTTCACAATTAGTCTCCGTTCATGATGAAAGGAAAATAATAGGAATGTCAGATTCATCAGATTTTTTTAATCTGGCCCGAAAGCTTTAAAGGAACATTATCACAGACCAGGAGATAACTGTTAAAAAACAAAACAAAGAGAAAAAGGTTTGTCACATTTTATAAGATCAGCAAAGGGAAAACGCTGTTTAAGCACAATCTCCAATCTCGAGAATGTACAATGGATTATTTTGTTAAGGCACATTTGATGAATGTGTGGACATGATTTACTGTATCCAAAAGTCAGAAAAGTAAGAAATAAACCTCTGATTTCATTAGGAGGTCAACACTGAATTCTAACCCCCAATTTATACCGGTTGCGTAACTGCTGCGGAACGGCTCCGGAACGTTGGCGGAGTCAATCGGTTTCCATTAAAGTCAATGTGTGTATTTCCACCGGTTGCGTAATGGCTGCGTCCCGACTTCGGCACAGCTGCGGCGGTCCGCAGCCCTCCGGAGTAGATACGCAGAGCTTCTGTTTTTGCCGGACGCCGGAGAGCTCCACAGCAATTCAGCCATGGATGTATTAAGAGAACTGGATACAGTGTTCGGCGGGATGCCCCGTACGTTCCAATGCTCTAGTGTCTCTTACAAGTGGCGAACTCATGAACTCGCCGTTTTTATTGTCTAAAACATTCACTAACGTTAAACATTGTGTTTTCGTTGTTCCCGATCGTTTACATGCTTAGCTAAATAAACGATAGATGTATTTAGCTAGACAACCAAGGAGATTTAATAATTACGTTGTGCTACTAGCTAGCTAGCTACTAACTAGCGCTAGCAGTTAGCCTGCAGTTTAGTGAACAAAGCTCATCCATGGCGTCATCCTTCATCGACGTTACAAGCTTTACAGCATACAGCCCTCGGGTGTATCATAAGAGAGAACCAAGGCAATGTAATCACTATGTCTGTTGTAACGTTGTGTAGGCATATAGCTAGCTACCCCTGATGTTAGCAACTAGCTAGCTAGCCGATAGCCCCGCCAGTTTGGGAAACGCTAATGACGTTACATCCATGTAACAGGCTTTACAGCACACACACATCCCTCGGATGTATCATAACTTCATAAAATAATACCATGGACATATTCATATAACACATGGTGAATTACAACCATCAGCTAGCGCTATTATTTATTACAGCTACATGACCTCGGGAGGACAGTCATGTGAGTGGGCGGCGCAGTCCCGCGGGTCTGCTCGCGTCCATTATGCGCGTTCATCATTTCTAATTTAATAATTCTGTATTCGCTACTAGTGAATGTTAAAAATGTTAAAAACATGACATTTTAAACAAGGAACCTTTACGTGTTCGGACTGGTAAGTTTATATACCCTGAAACAAATTATTCGCTGAAATATAGACGTTTCTTTCGCCATGCAAAGTCTATGTGAAAAGTCTTTCTGGGCCATGGAGTGCAGTACCACCCCTATCCGCTAAGCCCATGTTGGCATATAGACTTGCCGCTCCTCCTGGGGGCTTGAATTCAGCACACGGCAGATAGTGCGGGACAGGAAGTCGAGCACAGAAACAAAATAAAACATCCGGTTAATTTTCAAAATAAAATACACCATGCTGACGGCGGATCACATTTCCCTTCACTACACCTTGAAAACACAGCACAGAGTTGTTTCCTCTCTACTCCTCTGGATGGAAACAAACTGTTGTTGGTTTTGTGGTTCTATTGTGGTAAATTTGCGAGATCTCGTGGGTCCTCGTGACTACATGGCCACAGCCGTTCCGCAACAAATCCGGACCTAGTGGGTATTGACGGACGGCGAAGCATGGAGATGACACGCAGCGGAGCCGTTCCGCAGCCGTTCTGCATCTGGTATAAATCCCCGGTAACTGCAAAGGTATATATGTGCACCCAAGGAGTTTTTTTCTGAAAATGTTGTATACATTCTGCTTCAGATCTGAGGACACTTGGCCTACATTAATAATGTAGACCAAGGTCTTTGAGGCTTCTTATATATTCACAAAATCAGCTCTCCATGCATTATAGTGACAGGACTGTCCTGGTCCATCAGAATAACACACATTAAACAAAAGCAGGGCACTCAGTCATGCCTCCACTGTGACTACCATCTGATCCCTAATGTGTACTTCTAAGACAAACGATAGGTTCAAGAGCAAGTTGGGGAAGATAAGACCATCTATTTAACCCGACAAGCTTCACATTTGTCCCTATTACACATTCATGCAACTGATGATGCTTAGTGGGGCTGAAACTTGCCTCAACTGCCCCTTTTGCTCTGTACATATTGG
The DNA here is from genome assembly GCA_023631565.1 of Gymnocephalus cernua. Taxonomy (NCBI): domain Eukaryota; kingdom Metazoa; phylum Chordata; class Actinopteri; order Perciformes; family Percidae; genus Gymnocephalus; species Gymnocephalus cernua. The sequence goes on along the minus strand of CM042426.1, from coordinate 17,932,577 downwards.
CTTATATACAGTATATTGCTATTCATGGTAGATTTACTTTACATGTTGTATTACTAATGGCAAATCTATCTGACAACAAACTGTCTTTCATACATTAATGGTCTGCTGCCTGTGTTCATGTCCTATCAGCTGCCATGGTGTATAACGCCTTACTGCTGTCGCCAATTTAGTGATACTTTCAAAAACCTCTAATGCTTCATGCACTGCAAGAATAACATGTAATTGCATGTCATTTACTTTTTCAAATTGTACTGTTTCTGGCAGAGTTTTTAATGTAGCTTTTATAATATGGTTTCAGCTACAGTATATGTGTCTTGCCATTAGCTGATACTACATTAAAACACATCAGTGCCTGAACACAGATCAGTTACAAGGCTTGTTAAATAAAATGTCAATAAGTTATAAAATGAAACCAGTACCAAAGGAAATTGACCACCTGTGGAAATTGTACTGTTCTTTTATATCTGGGAAAATAGCAACAGGGATCTGTAGTATATGGTTAGTATTACCTCAGCCAGATTGGCCTCTGTATTTAGACTTTCAAAGGAATAAGAACCATTAAGGCAGCTCTCTCCTTTGATCTGTATGTCTTTTTTTTTACTATTTCATTATTTGCTTCTCTCTATTGCACAGATCATGCATGCACCCAACCCTTTACTGCATATAGAGAGTGAGTGGGAGTTGGACATTGAAATGTGAGCTTGCACTGATACTCAGCAATGTGGGCATTTTGATTTCCAAACAACATCCATTGAACGGGATTATATAAAATGGACAGCGAGTCCTGGCCATCTAAATCACTGACGACTGAACAGAACTGCCCTCCCTTTATTTGAAGAAAGCTTATGTTATGCTTCAGCATACAATAAACTATTGTACTTCCACCCCTCTGATTGTGTCCCTAAATGCACCTAAACTGGGGGACTAGCTTCTTCAGTCAAATGTTGTCACCTTCAGCAGCCAGACTATCATCACCCTCTGTCTCCCACATACATATACACACATGCAGACACAGACTAATCTCCATTTTCATTTTTTCTGACAGCCAGTCTTGCGCTGGGAAGTAGTGGGCAACAGTAGAACTCAACAGTGGATGGAAACATAGCAAAACAAATAAAGTTACAATTAAACGTGGACACAAACAAAACAATTACTTATGAATGAAGATGGAGCTGTATGTGAGGAAGTCAACATAAGAACATGCTGGAGAACACTGGAAGCTAAGTGTCTGTGGGAGCCTATTAATATTGGAGGGTGAGAGAAAGAACACCCTGTTATGAGTGAGTTTCCAACACCTGCAGCTGACTCTAGAGATGTCAGTTAGTAATTAGTGCATGGCGTTTCAAAAATATTTAAAAGAAATCCTCTACAAGTGGCACAGTAACTGGGCATCTTTAAGCTCACTTCTTCCGAGTCGCGCTCATGAGTTTGTGGATTAAACTCGGCAATAACAACCTCATCCATGGCAGAGAAAATGATGAGCACCAAATTAGCACAACATTAATGCAGGTCATTATTATAGCTGCTGAATTTTCACAAGTGTCCGCAGCTCAGCTCTCTGCGATTATGAGAAGGTATTTACAGTATAATGCTAACTGACATATAGAGGTCTCCAGAGCAGTAGTTACACAGACAGAGGAGGATTAACTGGCTGCCTCAACTCTCTCCCTCACGCAAATATCCTTCTCTCTTTCATTAAGTGAATAAACCATCCCTTCACTCACGGGTGTGGAGAAAAAAAAAGGAGCGGCTCGGTTTTTCGAGGGCAGTCTGACATGACAATAAAGAGGCAGAAACTTGTTTTAGGGGCGACACGGGAAGATTCAAACTTTAATATTCATAACGGTGGGATTAGGTTAATCCTAAACACGGAGAGAGGATCTGACAAATGTTTTATGTGACTCAACAGGAATTAGGGTGTTAAACACTTCAAATGGTTACTTACTGTGGCTCAGAGAGAAAAACAGAGATAGAGGAAAGTTTGGGCCTATAGTGTTGCATTAATAAAAAAAAACGTTTACACACACACACACACACACACAGTAGATTTTCATGCAACCAAATGTCTATATTTTCTGATGTTTGGACAGGGGTTCATCTTTGCCCATTCTTTGTAACTAAGGTTTGACGGGGATGCCTTTCTTTTGTAACTTAGAGAGGTATGCCTTTATAGAAGAGACAGAAGAGTTGTATCCAAAATCAAGTGGCAACCAGTGCATATATATATATATATATATATATATATATATATATATATATAATATATATATATATATATATGCTAATAGATGAACTACACCTCCACTTTATGCTTTTGAATTAAGCTTGCACAGCTGGTATTGAACACAGCAGGAAATGTTGCCTCTGTGCTACTTATTGACCAACTTCAACTTCACAATTCTGCACTCTCAATATGATGACCAGCTTCCCCCCCCCCCCCCCACACACACACACACACACACACACTTGCGATGGTAGCGGGTCTACGGAAGTATGTACAGTGCAACTTTTCCGATGTGGTGGTCAAAACGTAGCCCAGCCTTGTTCATTTTTTGTGTATGTCCACCTTAAGTTAATGACTTATCTACATCTTTGAATACTTCACAGTGGAAATGATCTCAGAAACAGGCAGAAAAAGGAGGTAGGATTATCTAATATCACAGCTTTGGTTGCACACAAAATGTGCTAATTAGAATGCAACAGGAAGACAAAAGTGTACGTGCATGCTAACATGGACACACACACACACACACACACACACACACACACACACACACACACAAGCAAGCAAGCTCCTGTGCGACAGTACATTGAATGATAACTCATCACAATCAATGTCTGCCCAGAGTTTATTAAATATTAACTTTAGAAAAACATATAATTTCATACAGTTATAAATCTATCTACAATACTGTATTATGATTTATGCTGGGAGTTATATTGTAAAGGGAATTCATCATACTGAGTGTTGAGCTGTGCATAAAAGTGTCTTTTCCTCCTCTGTGATGGTTTCCAACGTGTTTGATTTTTGAAAGTTGGCTCAGAACAAAGAACGCAGCTTTTGCTCTTTGATTCTGCAGGACTGACATCAAAACCTGACATTTAATTGATGTTATTAAATAGCGGTTTACTTCACGGTAGGTGTTTCTAGACATTATCATCATACCACTTGTGTTGTGCAACTTATTCACAGAAGTATAAACAAAACCACAATAATGGCCAAAGGATTGAATGTTAGAATGACATTTTCCTTTTCAGATTTATCGTCGGCTATCCGTAATCTTTTCAAAGCTTTCTGCAATTTTGAAAATAGATTCGGTCAGGATGTAACATTCACGACTAACGTGGTTGCCAGAGAGAGGAAAATGTTGATGAGCTGATGTTCATCTAATGGATATGAAGCTGACAGCCTGTGAGGGGGTTGACTTCCTTCTCTGTGTGAGATGAGCATTTCTGGAATTGAAGCTAAGGAACATCACCAGCCCACAGTCATGCTAGCAATTCATCCTCATTTAACTAATGAACATCCTCCTACACTTCCCATCCCTTTCGTCTTGCCCCCTCCACCCCTCACTTTTTCCATCTCTATTTTTCTTCGCTCTCCATCTCCTTCTCTGACTAATTCACTGTCTCTCCTTCCTTGTTGCCTTTGTCCGTTTCTCCAAATATCTTGCTTCTACCTCTCTCTCCTCCCACAGTTTCCCATCTACTCGCCCCCCCCACACACACACACACACACCACACACATACACACTCCACCAAGCCTCCTCGTAATGCTAATCGCAGTAACATGAAATCATTAGGATAACCATCACAATCTCTGCCATGGTAATTCTATAATCATTACTGTCTCTGCCTCCAGCCCTTGCAGCTATACGCAGGACTCATTGAAAGAGCTGGACTACCTGACTCCATTTGAACACAGCAGCAATTAGTAAAGCCTTATTGCCTTGGATCTATAGTACCGGTAAACAATGAAACTTATGTCTCTGTGTATGTCCACATTAGCTTTAGGATAGTGTCTCAATTGCTGTGCGTCAATCTTCGTGGCTATAGCGAGCTGCAGGATGTGCAGATACTCATTCAATCCCAGCGTGGATATGTTTTAGTGGATAACTAACAGACAGTAAAATAAATGATTATATTTAAATCTAACCTTGTGATCTCAGAGGTCTAAATATCATTATTAACTGCATATAATAACAAGATTTGACAAGGCCCAATACACTGGGATGTCCCTTAAAGACTTGGCTTTCATTCTGGGTTCTGTGAATGTTTTTCCATAACTACAGGTGTCATTTCATTTCATTTCAGAGCTAATAGGTATAAACTAGAAATCCCTATAAAAACAAAACGTGCCATTTATTATCAATGACACAGCTTCAGAAAGTGTGTGTTGATCTGCACAGATTAGTCTTGGCACTCTTGGATTTTTTTTTTTTTGTTGAGAGGGAGCCTTTTGCTTATTCATAAATGAAAGCAGAGCGAGTGAAAAGACAATACTGGGAATTCTGTTTTGTGTGGATTTCTCGGGATTTTACGATATGTAATTGCCTAATTAATACATGCAAAGTCCTGATTGCTTGATTAGTGGTGATTAGTTGATTGCTAGAATAAGACACTGGGAACAAAGGATGAATACACTTAGAGAATAATAGTGTCTCTGTCTGACAGAGAACAGCCTAATGTGCTGTTGGATATGCCGCTGTAGAGATGACCCCCTCTCTCCGCATGTGTCCAGGCTGGCCATGATTCTGCATACATTACCCTTGAGTCGAGGCAGACAGAACACTGGAATTTAAAAGAGGCTCCCTCCTACTGACATCGACTTGTATTCTCTACCAACCGTGGCTCTATGAAATTTCTTACAATCCAATTTATGTTTCATGAGGTGTCAAAACCAAACAACACAGGAATAATACTGTCAGCAGGGACACAAAGGTCACCTGTTGTGTGCACATTATGCACAAACTCGGTCAGCTACACACACGCGCACACACACACACACACACACACACACACACACACACACACACACACACACACACACACACACACACACACACACACACACACACACACACACACACAGGCCTAGATAAACACCATCATGTGGAGAAGGATTGTGGCTTGATTATGACTGGCAGGTGTCTGAGGTGTTGACAGGTATGATGGAGCTGACTATTACGCATTAAAGGAGCAAGTCTCAGCTAACGCTACCTGACACCCTGCTAGCTCACCATCATTTTAAACCATATGCTGACCTGTTATGGCTCAAGTTACTGCATGCTTGTCGCATCACATTTGGGTTGCTGATCCGAGGTCTGACATTGTGCTTCTCCTTCAGTGTCTCAGGTAATAATTGGTCTTGAGCTGTAATCCTGGTGTAAACCTGGGCTCAGTCCCTGACAAGGGATTATAATGACAACATTGCCAAATTAATGCTTGCACACTCTCTCTCTCTCTTTCTTTTTCACACATCTGCCCCTGCCTGTCCTCTACTCTGCCATTTCTGTCCCCTATCCCTGACTCGCTCAACTCCACAAGGAGTCGTAAGCACACAAACACTCTCTCCACATGGAGCAATGCTGCACATCTGAATTGATGACCCAAAAACTCTTGTTGACCATTCATGTATGCGTGTGCGCACTCCTCAGCCCAGTGCTTACATCAGGTAGGAGAGGATTAAAGGATGAGGGGGAAATAATGAAATGTGTTTTTTGACCTCCACAGGACAGAGAAGGGGACAGCAGACATCACAGGCTTGATTCCGATCTGGTTTATATAAAAGCTAACTTTTACAAGGGGAGCTACTGATCCCTCTATTATTATTACCAAGGGACTCTGAGCTTGTATATTGATAGGCTCAAATGCCATTCTCCTAAGCACAGCATTTCCATTAGCTTGATGAGATATGGCACTTCAATGATCTCAGTGGAGAGATTTGCAACAACAAATAATAAGAATAGAGCCAAGAGAAGATGAACTATCTAAATAGTAATTGTGTAAACCATAAATAATATTGACTTATGTAAAATATGTGTGTGTCAAGTCAATAATTCAACATTTACATAGAAAATTTGAATGAGAAGTATGAGGGACATTATTTATAGCTGCACATTTTTAAAAAAAAAAAAAGAAAAAAAGAAGTACCTTCACAGGAATGATTCTATAATTGTGAATTTTCTCTGATGTTTTGGAAAGATTAAGGTAAACGTTAATAGGTGTTAATGGATAAACTTTCTTTGACTGCAACCCTCCATTAAAATGTATGAAGAAAAATATTAATTACATTGTACTATTTTCAGAGTTTGACTACACAAAGTCAAGCATTAGCACGGGAAGTTTCCAAGCGAGGAGGGGTGATCAATGGATAATAACTGGCAGTATTGGGAGTTTTATAAAGTGCAGCAGAGCACTGCACAGACAGACCTAAAAGGGATGTCTGACAACCCGTGACCCGACATGGCAATCATCCAGAGGAATTGAGAGACGACAATAATAAGAGCAATGAAAAATGGTCCTGACTTGACCCCTCGTTTTAATCCGGGATTCTATGTGTGTGCGGTGTGTAAGTAACAAAATGAGAATAATCTAAACCAAATGCTTCCTTCTTCTCTTGGACCATCAAAAGGACTTGTGGTGAGGTATGCTCTGTCACTGATGCTGTGCCAGTGCTTCACTCAAACACACACAGCCAAGGACAGCATGAGAGAAGGAAGGCAGGCGCAAAGCAAGGGCAAGGGAGTGGTTTTGGCACAAGCATCATGATATTAAGGCTTTCAAGTCCTCCCTCCACATCTGAGGGGAAGACAAAAACAGAGAAACCCCAACCACATTTCCCCCTGAAAGAAATGTCGAAGGTTCCATACATTTTCTCCTCTGAATTTCCATAATGTGACAAAGCCATAGACAGAGGCAGGTTATCAAAAAAAAACAATTTTCAGGCAACAATTCTATTTAATAAATGACTGCCAGGTTTTTCCATTTGTAACACAAACATGGAAGCACAAGGAAAACACACACACACACACACACACACACACACACACACACACACACACACACACACACACACACACACACACACACACACACACACACACACACACACACACACACACACACACACACACACAATCTATAACATGCCAAAGAGAAATCCATCATTATTGAATGAAAGCATCAGAGGGGAGCGCTCCTTCCTCTCCTCTCCTCCTCTTGCCTTTAATATCGGGGGGCAGAGAGTCATTGATGCCTACTTGACCTGTCTGGTTTACATATTCATAAGGACACAGAGAAGATGGATATGGCCTGATGTTCCATTCGCTCTAACTCGATTCTCCCTTTATCTCTCTCTCTCTCCCTCTCCGTCTGTCTCCTCCTCCTCCCCCACCACTCCCCTATAGGGTGCACACACAGGCCTCCCCAGCAGGAGGTGAGGGTGAGAGACAGCAGGGCTCCTGCTGACTTTTGCCAGTCATTGCATGTCAGCATTCTGCACCAGCAGGCAGCAGCACAATGAATGTCATATGAGCTATGATGCCTCTCTGCCACTCACACATGGTAACTCTGTTATATATGGTAATGGCTTTATTGTTTTCTTCTGTTATAGAGCAGGGTGTGTTAATTGTGAGAACTGGTGTCCTGTGTTTGTTTCAAACTGCTGATGTAATTTGATGCAGACATTTTTCCATTCATTTGTCATCATAAAGACAGTTATGGTTTTTATTTTTAGATGGAGTAAACTTTCCCTACTGAAGGCAACACTAACAGGGATAAAAATGTATCATAATGTGGCTATAAAGATATGGGAGTGGGGGTAACTTTAGATTGTTGCGGGGAGGGGGGTCCTGTTTGTTTTTGTGGGAAAATGTGTTTATCTAATAGGTTAGACATGGTTAGTTTTAAAGGATTTGGAAAAGATATTGTTTATGACTGGGTATTAGGCTAGACATGAATACATTTAGGTTTATGGTTGGAAACAGCAATTTTATATAAGGACCTGGGAGGATGGTTGAAGATATCAGCTTTTCCTTTTTGGTTACATGACTTTCATTAATGCCAGATCCTCCACACTTCCTCCTCCACAACTCCCAACTTATTAGATCTCTTGTCTTTCTGTAAAAGGAGACTGGGTGCAGAAATTAACTAAAGAGCAAGGGACAGGAAACACGGAGAGAGAGAGAGAGAGAGAGAGAGAGAAAGAGAGAGAGAGAGAGAGAGAGAGCCTGAGCATGGGTGGAACCTAGAGGTAGAGCATATGGAAAGATTGCGTGTCGTGGCTTGGCATTGTAATGTGTGCAGATTGGTGGGGGAGGCAGCGGCCTATAACTCAGCTTGATAATAACCGAGCCCAGAGACCATAGCTCACCTTGCTGCAGCTCTGCCACAGCCCACCTTTGCGGGCTAAACACCTCTCATCTGCTCTCTGGACTCGTGTGCTCCTCACACCAATCATCACAATTATAGTTCTCACCATCCATCAGTGGGCAGATGAGAGGGGATATGCTGTTGATGTGCCATCTCTCTCACAGGCTTAATAGGGATTTGGCCAGTGCCTGCTTCCTCTTGGCTGCTGCACACTACTACTAAGATCCAACAATATATTTTAAACAGCAGTGTTGGTCAGAGGTAAAAGCAACTCAGAAAATAAGTTGATTCAAGATTTACTGCCGCTAATAATTATTATGATAATAATAATTTTGAGGAACTTTACTGGAGCATTTACAGTTAATGTTTATAATTTTGCTCTACTACATTTCAGAGGGAAATATTGTGCATATATTAGACAACTATAGCTACTAGTCTCTACTCTGGTAAACATCAGGAATGTAGTGGAATCAACTAATCTTTTCTCATTAGCCTGATGTAAATATACAAGTTGTACTTATTTCAGGTTGATTCAACTTACATTTTTTATTTATTTTTTATTTTCAGGCCACTTCAGAACTTCACCTGAGTTGTCTTTTATTGGGTATTTTGACTTGATCCCAGCCTCACATATTGTCTTTTAACTAAGTCTGGTACAAAGAGAAGCCAACAGCTCTGATAAGTGTTTTGATACACTTCAATACACATCGCTTAAAAAAGCGAATTTACTTTTACTTAAAGGAAAATCCACAAATTGTATAAACTGTTTATTAGTCATGGGAAGTACAACTCCTGTAAAAACAAACGTAACATACTAATGAAAAAATACTATTGTTTGCATTATGGGAAATATACAATCCGAGGGATTTTGGAGCTTGACCCATATTAGGAACTAAAAGTCAGGATATCTCAGCCTCTGCTGCATAGATCTTTTAAAACGTCTATCCCTTCTGATTCTTCCAACCTTACAAAGCAGAGCCGTATGAAATCACTGGAGTCCTGAACCTTGTTTAAGTAAAGATTTGAATTGAGTTTTGACTTTGCAGCATTGGAACTTTTCAACAGTGATTTGATTTGGAAAGGCCCGGACAAATGATGTCATCCTGCTGATAGGGGCGTCAGATCAGAACCAGTTCTATGTGTTGCTCTACAGGGGACAAACAATATATTCTGTCATTTAATTTGGAGGACTTTGCCTTAACAGGGATGCTGGAGCATATCCCAGTTCATGTTGAATAAAAAGGGGTGGAGTACAGGTCACCTGTCTATCACAGAACTCTTTAATTACTGTGAATGCTTTTTCCAGTGGCTCACTGCACATCATTGTGCACACATACAGTGACATACTTTTTTTTCTCTGTATGTATGCACATGTTCATAATCACATACACTCACACACAAGTATCTTCCGAGAGACAACGAATCATGCACACAGAAACCCACCCTTCTAAAAGCGATATATTGTCATTCCTCAGGTGATAATAATGACCCTACAGAGAGTTGCATCAGGCCATTATAGTCCTATTAGGTCTTTGTATCTCCACACTGTCTTTTGATGTGTATGTAAACAGCCCTTGTGTGTTTGAGTGAGTCTAAGAGTCCTGTGGGAGCTCCCTGTACATGCCTTCTCAATGCCATAGCCAGGATGGATGGCAGCTCAATTGAATAAAGGGGCTCACCGCTACACAATACAGCCAACGTGCTGAATTCACAATGAGGACTGGATTTACACCCCCCGTCTGTGTCTGAATTAGCATTTCTAACTCCCTTTCCTCTCTGTGTGTGTGTCTGTGTGTGTGTGTGTGTGTGTGTGTGTGTGTGTGTGTGTGTGTGTGTGTGTGTGTGTGTGTGTGTGTGTGTGTGTGTGTGTGTGTGTGTGTGTGTGTGTGTGTGTGCATGCATGTGCTTTCATCTCCAACTGGGACCTCTCCATAAATGCTGCAGGCAATAAATCCCAAAACCCCAGGGAGAAATACTGGTCTTGTTACAGGGCAGTGTCCATGCTTTAGTGGACCGGAGCCCAGACTAAGAGTTTGTGAAAGAAAAAAAATGGAAAGATGGCATTGTCAGAGCTATCAGATGCATCCTGCTTTTATAAAACTGGGTTGCCATGGGTGTGGCAGGATGGAGTTACCTACAAAGAAGCTATGTGGGAAATAGAAGGATTGTGGGGAAAACAAAAGCAAGAAGAGAGGATAACTTAAGGCATTGACATGTAATGTCAGCATTTTTTCAAGCGCTTAAAAAGCAAGGTGATTCTGACAATCTGTCATGGACCTTGAAGGAGAACAAGAAGGCTAGCATCCAGCCGGTCTGCAAAATCCACCCATGCTTGCTTCATATTCATTATGTCAGTGTTCATGCCAAGCAGCAGTCACAGCTGACGTCTTTGTTTGGAAAGTTTCTGTAATTAGCATGCTAAGATTTGCTTCAAACTTGAGAGAAGATTGTTCTGAAAGGGCTTCCGCAGCAGCGGTGTGGAAACGAGACAACGCTAATACCACACCTGCCATCATTATGCTCCTGATTTCCATGGCTGTCTCCCATTCTCTACAACAATAACCCCACAAAAGGCTAATTGCATGCTGCAAAAGCCTCCGTTCCTCTAAAGATTTCTGTGTGTCTCGAAGGGCAAGATGCTCAATTTGACTCAAATTGACTTCACGGAATAAGAACTAAAACCTGCAAAATTAGCTATAATAATAATGTCTGGATATCAGTGAGTGTATCTTTACACACTGAACAAACAGCTCTCAGCATTATTCTCACTTACAAACAACTGGCCAAGAGAATGAGCGGATCAATTTGTCTCAGTCTGTTTCTGGTGTGAATGGAGCCTAAATTCCTTATCTCTTCAAAACACTGAAACTCCCTGCCTGCTCTGGGCAGAGATGCTTTCATTATTTGCCTATGAATCAGTATTAAGGGAGAGGGAAAAAAGCCAACAGAATATGACATTATCTGAGTGGTGCTAAACACTCCAGCTGTGCGATACGGAAACTTGGAAAAGCTGGCATGTTTGTACGCACACACGTGGTGGAAATGGAAACACTAAGCTGAGTGAACAAGAGGTTCAGGAGCAAGTTGGTTAAGTGTATCTGCACAGAGCCCGTCCAAGGAATCTCTCTGAAGAAAAAATAGAGCACCAACACACATACATGCACGCACGCACACACACACACACACGCAGGCACTTCCACAGTGTACACTACAAAGCAAAGCCAGCACTCTGAGTCAAGCCTCCATTCTCCCTCTTCATCTCTTCTCGCCACTCTCCTTCTCTTTTTCCCTCTCTGTCTCTTTCTCTCCATCTGTGTCAGTGGAGGCTGTTACGTCTCAATCAGGCTCACAAAGACGCACCGGAGCACCTACTCTTTGTCTGCTGTCACCCTCGCTCAGAAGTAAGTCATCTTTCTTTCTTTTTTCTCTTTTCCCTCTCTCTACTCAGTGTGCATTTGTTTGTCCTATAAAACTAAAGAGGTGAGACTGGGATCTCTCTCTCTCTCTCTCTCTCTCTCTCTCTCTCTCTCTCTCTCTCTCTCTCTCTCTCTCTCTCTCTCTCTCTCTCTCTCTCTCTCTCTCTCTCTCTCTCTCTCTCTCTCACTCCCTGTCTGCTATCTCATATGACTATAGCTCGTGCGGAGACTGATGAACAACCAATCTATATTCTGTGAAGATTACAGGGGCTTTGTCAAAGTGAAGGCAAGGAGACAGTCATGTGAAATGTAAACAGGAATTACAGGACATGAATTAGTATTCTGAACTCTGATTCTGAGTATGTTTTTTGTCAATTTGTCTGTGTGTGTCTCTACATGTCAGACTATTAGTTGGCCTGCCTCTTGATGACTTTTGATCACTTATTTTCACCCACTCTCTCAATGTGTTTCGTGACTTCAACTATTTACTAGTCACGGTGCATTGGGACGCCCAGCAAGTCACAGATAAGGTTTTGTTGCATTAATTAATTAATGTCCAGAAACAGGAAGCAGTGTTTACATCCGCAGGACAAGCGTGGCATCTAACAATGCTGTCAGATGCTTTTTCTTTTTTCTTTCATATAGGCTTTGTCTCAGTGGCTACAAGGACAACCTAATCTGGTCTCCAATCTGCAGAAGTACAGTTTTTGCATCTCCTTGCTTATTTCATTGACTTATGGTTGTGATGGCTGGCAGCCTATCAATGCAGAGTAATTACAATAGGCCACTGTAAGGTTAAATAATTGATGTGCTTTTTGGAGCTGATGTATGCTGAAAAACCTATCTGCCTAGAGTCCCGTCAGTAGTTTATCACAGGGTGAGAGAAGGGAGAGTGCAGCCTGACTGCCAATGCTTAGAGCTGTAATAATGATGCAGGTCTGGGCCTGTCAGCACCAGGAACACTGGGAGTAAGCTCCCAAGCTGGTTGCAGCTCAGCTATCAGCTACAGCCTTGATCAATACTTGGAAGAGGAATGGTTCCAAGCTAAAGACACTCCCAAACTCTTAGACTGTCGATCACCCTCCTGTTAGCAGTGTCAGCCATGCATAATGACTCCTTGCTGCTCCTAATTATAAGATTAGTGACGAGTTGAAGTGTATTTTGAAAATGCTGAATTTTGAGAGTAAACCGTAGCAAATGATGAGGTGACTAACTGTTTAAAGGAAAAGGTACCCATGGATAATTTAACCAGGCATTTAGACCAAGAAAATAAAAAATAAAAAAAATAAAAAAAATAAAAAAAATAAATATATATATATATATATATATATATATATATATATATATATATATATATATATATATATATATATATATATATATATATATATCAAGGCTCTGTGTCTGTGGGGGCATGTAATTTCAGGTACTGGTGAGATGATGAAATACAATCCAGAAGGGCTAGTTTTAAGTCTTGTTTTCTAGTTGGGCCTTTTTTAGGTGGCTGAAATATGTTTTGCTGCAGGCCCCGACAACAGCACTACATTACAACTATCCTTTTAAGTATAGATCGGAATGGCATGATGCAGGTAAACTCGTTTTACTTCTTTGTATACCATTTAGATGTAAAACACTTCAAAAACCTAAACGTATTGGATTCTATATCCTTCTGACAGAAGTGGACAGTCTTGCTACTGTCCACTTTGATTTCTTCTCCTTTTCACTGAGGCAAATAAATTCTTTTCTTTTTAGTTTCCAAGGCTTGGCTCAGACTCTCGGTCAGTCTGCTTCTCTCTATGTCCTCTTTCTTTTCCTTCTCGCTGCAATGCCCGCAAGCCCCAGAAACCAAGCTTCACCCCCTTACTCACTCACACAGCATCCATTATGTATAGCCCAAAAATATGAAGAATACCAAGCTTGGGGCAAACAAGTAAAACATAAATAAAGTACAACAAATAGGAAAAACAGAAAACAGCAATGGTTAAATCTATATTTGGTATACAGTCTGAATGTATTCCCCTTTTTAGCCTCATAATATCATTGATGGGTTAGGGTTATGAGGTAAAACAGTAGAACACACAATGGACTTATAAATAAATATTCAAGAAATGTTGAAGATTATTTTGGAGGACAAATGTAAAAACACTCTTTGAATGCTTGTACATTCATTAAAAGGTCATAGACAGGAGTGCCATCACCATATCAGGCCAAATTGCAGCCATAAGCCACCATTATACACACACACACACACACACACAGTGCTTGAAGTGGGGAAAAAAAGGTGCCGGTACTCTCTTGCATTGGCAGATCATCATGACATTTGAGATTTCTATAGTGAAAACCAAAACTTGGAGATATTGCTGGTAGAACAATTTATTGTCATTTATTAACTATATAAATGTATTGATTTATTTAAACAAGTTTACATAACTTTAGTGCATAAGCTATTCAAAAAAATCATGTTTTGATTTTAAACATACATGTGGCACAGTGAATCCTTATTAACTATCTATGGATGGCCTATGCGAGTAATTTACATATAGGCTGGTATCAATATTGTTTATTTTTTCCACAAATAAGCTGATTTATATTTGCTAATATGTTGGAGTCATGTTAAGAAAAAGAAATTCATTCATTCATCAAAACTATTCATTTTAACAATAATTTGGTGCTCAAACAGATGCAAAACAGTCACTCTCAGTGTGTGTGTGCGTGTGTGACAGAGACAGGGGGAACAGCTTCAGTCCCCTCTCTGTCTGGGCAGCTAGTGACGGGATGCTGCTACATCATGTTTTTCAGCCCAGTTTGTTATCATTAAAAACAAGCCAGCTGTTCGTGGAGCAAAAATACATAATTTGGTCCTTTGACCAACAGTCAGGCCATCCGTGTGTTTCGTTACTCACGTTACTGTTGACGTCGGTGTAACGTTAAGGTTGGTAGCGGCAGACTCCTCATTAACGCCAGCTGTTCCGCTCACATCAACGCTAGCTTGAAGCTCATGAATCGTACTAGCTACCTCCTGATGTTTCTGGTTGGACTTGGACCTCTGTTGACGTGTCTGGCTCTGGCACACGCGTTCTTTTAGTACCTTTCTGAAGCCAGGCGGCTAACATAACAACTTACAAACTAGACACTTATTTTGTAGTTTCTAGGTTTTCAGCAGTGAAAAATCTGTTACGGTCAGGCTGACGCTGACAGCTTTTTCAAACTAGCGTCCGTGGAGAAGCTAACTTCTGATTGGGTGGGCCGACTGCTTGCCTTTACGTGATTCGTCAAGATCTAAAATGTAAACACGTAGTGCCCTCTGGGTAGTGTAGTTTATGTAACGTTAGGGTCATCTCTCTGGCACTGACGCTTTCTCTGTCAGTGGTAGCGTACCGGCTGCATGCGAGAAGTAGCGGTACGCAAGAAAAAGTGCAGGTACGCTTAAGAGTAAAATGCTGCGTACCGGCGCGTACCGGCCCACTTCGAGCACTGCACACACACACACACACACACACACACACACACACACACACACACAATACAGATCAATAAATAGTTACTGAGCTGTGCTACTGGCAAGGAAAGGAGATGTATGATTAATATTAGAATCATTTAAATACATCTTGACAGTCGCCAATAATATGATAACGTGACACAATATTTTCATTGACGATCCTTAGTATTCAATGCATCATTTATGTGTTTTATGCTAATGCACATTCAGTCACAGAGTAGTCTATATCCACCACATTCCACTTCCGGGATCGCTCTAGTGCTGCCGGAAATCCCGCCTGCTTTCTTTGTGTTGTAATTCTAAACTCCGCTGGCTTTATGAGGACTATGGTTAACTGCTCCTCAGATCTCTGCAGGGTAAATCCAGACAGCTAGCTAGACTATCTGTCCAATCTGAGTTTTCTGTTGCACGACAAACAACTTTTGAACGTACAAATGTTCCACCAAAACAAGTTCCTTCCTGAGGCTATTTTGCTGCGGCACTATGGCTCTGTTGGGTGTTTAGTATCGCCCATGACGATTGTGCTTGGTTTGAAGAAATGCCAATAAACCAGAGCCCGTTTTTCTCCCATCCCCGAATGCTGTGTGGAGTAGCCAGACCCTCTTCCGCAACGCTGTGGAGGAAGGCCTGGCAAAGCGAGACTAGTCACAGAGAGACACCTGTAGGGAACTTGGAGCAATGGTTGGGTCCATCTTGTGCACTCTCTTCAACAAGTGAAAACTCTTCACCTTGCTGATGTCCTCTTAGGTATAGGCTATGGCTGACTGTAGTGTTCATTCCTCTCACAGTAACCATACGTAAAAATGTCTTAGAGAAGATCTATTTTTCAAAAACTGTGTTTATTTCTTGGCTTGCTTAGCCCAGACCAGCTTTCTTCTACAAGGATCTCTAACGTGCCACTTCACATTTGGCTTTCATTTTATGCAAAGAGAACCCGCAACCACATGGTCCTTCCTCCCACAACTAGAGATGAAGCTTAAATAGGCTATAGGAAAACAAAAAAATCTGAATTCATTTACAATGCAAATTATAAACAAGCACAGCTTTGTTCAGACGAATGCTCATTTAATATATGGCAGAATGCTACTGATTATTCTCCTTTGCTCCATGGCTAGCTGAACTGCTCTTTCTCCAAAATACATTAACTGAGGTCTCAGGCAGACAACAGGTTATTTTTTGCCAAGCCATGCTCATTCCTAGCTGTACAAAGAAAACTGTTTTTGTATCTTTTTGTATCTCCCTTTCTCATCAACTCGAAGATGAGGTTAGAAGGTCTCCTCTGCTCCATCTTTCATCTGATAATAATACAAGCGACAAGGTTTTCTTCTCTTCAAGTAAAAGAAACATCCTCTTAATACATTTTTTGATATGTTCTTTTGAAAGTCATCCTGCCACTCTGATATACTATGTCTCTCATTTAGGCAGGTCTTTGCAGAGCTGGCAATAGAAATGTATTTCCTTTGCCCAAGGCAACTGCTGGAAGGCAGGCAGGCAGGCATGCACATGACATAATGAATGCAAGCGTGCACATACAGACGCACACACACCCATTCCTGGAATAAATTTCCAATATGGAAAAAAATGTATTGATTCACTTAATATATTTAAAAACTACCTGTGGATCAGTAAAAGTATTCAATATGGTTCAGGATTGCACCCGCCCTTCTCAGCCCTACATTACATGTGATGCTACAAGCTGAAGAAATGGCATCTACAAATGCTGACTGATCAAGTGATTAGCGTTGTGTCACATTTTCAACGAGTTGCACTTTAACTATGGGCAGTGGCGGCCTAAAGGTTAAAGAAGCGAGCAGGAGGTCGCCGGTTCAATCCCCAGACATACAGGACAGGAAATCTGGGTGGGGAAAGAGCAGTGCTTGTCTCTCCCTCATTACTACCACTGAGGTGCCCTTGAGCAAGGCCCTTAGCCCCAACGGCTCCAGTGGAGCTGCTCAGATCAGATCAGACTGTGGTTGTACTGGACAGCTTCCAGGTATGAATGTGTAACTGTGTGAATGTGTGAATGTGACAGGTCGTCGTTGCAAATGAGAATTTGTTCTCAATCAACTTACCTGGATAAATAAAGGTTAAATAAAATAAAAATAAACTACAAAAACAACATGCACTGGTACAGGTACTGTATTCATTGGTGTGAAAGGTAATAAGTAGTCACTTTGCTCTGGCACTGTAACTAAGCCCCGGGTACAGCAACGGTGCCCTCACCTAATACGTAGCGGAGACAGAGATAGCGGACGTCCGGCGCTCTGTTGAGCCAGACTACAAAAGTTAGTGCCTGGTACTTTTTTTGGTTCCAAGCAAGCTGAGCCGATACGAAAAGTTGGAGTTAAAACACTGAAGACCACCGATTCGTCAGACAGAATCGTCACTAGAATTGTCACTTGTGCTTCACGGGACATCCTGCACAAACCTGCCATTTTAAAACTGGCAAGCCACCGCAAATAGTGAACGCAATTTTTTATTCACTCAACCCAGATTTAAAAAAAATGTCATATACTATGTTTGGTTGCCGATGAAAGGATTCAGCAAGTGTCAAGTTGAAGATGATGTCACAGCCGTTTCACGCGGCGTCACTATGGCGATCAGCTGAGAATTCCGCGGAGGGAGTACTATCTGCAGTGGAAAACAAAATAGAGAACTTGGACCTGGAACCTGGAGCCTACTAATGCCAACAGTGCTGGACCCACTGAGGCCGATCGTCAGTCACAGACACTCAATAATTGCTCAATGGCGTCCGACGGCTGACAGCAAACTA
The DNA here is from genome assembly GCA_023631565.1 of Gymnocephalus cernua. NCBI lineage: Eukaryota > Metazoa > Chordata > Actinopteri > Perciformes > Percidae > Gymnocephalus > Gymnocephalus cernua. The sequence goes on along the minus strand of CM042426.1, from coordinate 17,914,516 downwards.
TTGGCTTGGTGTTTCAATGCTTTTAGTTCTGTTTAGGTAGACACCACCACTCTTTGTCTCTGCCCATGATGTTGCTCTGCTTTCTCAATGACTCATTACATACTTGTAATGAAGGTGTCTGGGCCGTCTAACTCCCTGTATTCATTATAGCAATCTAAGGTTGGATATTAGCTATTTACTGCAAGACCCAGAATGTGTGTGAATTAGAGGACATGTAGATAATGCGACAGTCTGGTGAGGAAGGCTCTTTAAGGCTCTCTTTAAGTTTTATTACATCTTTATTCCATTTACAGCAGTTTCATGCCATCTAAAAGCCTTTCTTTTATTCTGCAAGAGGAAAAGTCATACAAAATGTTTAATTAGCTTGAATAGAAAATGGCTTAAGCAGGTAAAAAAGTCAATACTAGAGCATTGGGGACATAGGCTTGTATAATTAATGTCTTTGCATGCGGTAGCTTGCCAGCAATAGATCTCCTTTAACAGCCACACATTGTGAAATATATAATGGAAGGTGGTTTACCACAGCCTTGCAGTCTGCCATTCTTACATTGAAAAGTTTGGAAGAATACAATTGCATTAGCATATTTAAACTCTCTGTGCTTGTGAAATGAAAATATCATCCAGTAAAACATAAACGTAAATATGTGACATTATGTATTTGACACACTGCAACTCGCCAACACATGTGCAGCATCAGCCCATTTTGACGAAGTTTCACTTTTATATTTATTTAAATGTTTTTTTTTATATTTTCACGAACAATTCTATTAACAAATCTGTGGATGTACTTTAAACAAGCCTTTAGAAAGGCTAAAAAGCTGTTGAGTTTACAAGAAGTGCAAAAATAAAACATATCTCACTTATGTAATTGTCATTAAACATCATGGAATCAGATTTTAATATATTGAACATCTGTTTAAATCTGAAAATATATATAAAAAACCCAAACAAAATCCAGGTTGCAAATATATTATATTATATATATATATATTATATTATATATATATATATATATATATATATATATATATATATATATATATATATATATATTTATATTAACATAAACTCTTGTGTGAGTGTTTAGAAAACATCTAAGGAGACCACATTTCTACTGATCTCTAATGATGGTCTTCCTATTTCCAGCATCCAGTTCTCTATTTGCATCCCTTTGCAAGACAGATATAAAAAACATACCCACTTACAGTATATACAAAAGCTAAATAGGAAATTGTATTAAATAAAACATAGTTGTAATAGAAAAAAATAAGAGTTGTGTTATTCTTTTTTTAGCAGCTTAAAACACAAAAGTTAATTACTTTAAAAAAAAATCCACTTTACATTTCCAAGCAGTCTCACAGAAATGTTGCTGTAAGCTTTGCTGTAAAAGTATTTCAGTACACAGACAACCTAATGGCATATTGCATCATATGATGATGATAGATGATGGAAGTTTCCTCTAGTATAGTAAATCTAATCTATGTTTACATTTAGAGCACTCTGCCGTGTCTGTGTGGGACTCTGTGCGTGTGTGTGTGTGTGTGTGTGTGTGTGTGTGTGTGTGTGTGTGTGTGTGTGTGTGTGTGTGTGTGTGTGTGTGTGTGTGTGTGTGTGTGTGTGTGTGTGTGTGTGTGTGTGTGTGTGTGTGTGTGTGTGTGTGTGTGTGTAGAGCTGTGTGATGCTGTGTGTGTCTCTGGTGTAGCAGTACTGGCTGATAAGATGACCAGCTCAGAGCAGGAGACACCAGCGACCCTGAGGTGGGTGGAGACAGTGAAGAAGGAAAAGTCGAAGTGACTCTGCCCAGGGCTGAGGCCTCGGGAGCGGCACTACATCTTATCTCCTTCAGCCTTTCAGTAGACCTCAGCTCTAATCCAGATGCAGTTTCATTTAGAGCACAGAGGGCACCTCTCAATCAAAGCAACTGGCCTCCTGGATCGTTCCTTGTAACCTTAGAGATACTGATTTATAAGAGGTGAAATGTCAGCAGTGGCTGCATGGCTCGATAGTTTGAACTATCACTCACAGAAACAAGAATCTGGGATTATTTTCTCTTCCAATGTGAGTGCAGGCTTAATCTCACAGTCTAAACAGGCAAGGTGGAGTAGAGACTTTTGTATTGATGTTTGTATTTTCAGATACATTTAGGATATCAATATGAGTTTGTTAGCTGTCTGATGGACTGGCAACCTGTCCCGATGTCTTCCTACTTCTACCCAGTGCCAGTTGGGCAGTATTCCAGCCCTAGGAATTAATAAACAGTGACACACTTTATTAATATTCTGTCCTGAATCGATCAAGGAGCCTGTGAGTCTGAGTTCCCCCTGTAACTAAAAAAGGAGGTGAATAGTAGGAATTCAACATCTTGTTCAAAAACACTTCAACTTACCGTATTTAGCGGAAGAAACTTTTTTTGCCCTGCCACCACCACTGATGTAGCAGTGTGTGCCTGTGTGTGCGTGTGTGTGTGTGTGTGTGTGTGTGTGTGTGTGTGTGTGTGTGTGTGTGTGTGTGTGTGTGTGCATGTGTGTGTGTGTGTGTGTGTGTGTGTGTGTGTGTGTGTGTGTGTGTGTGTGTGTGTGTGTGTGTGTTACACCCACATGCATGTGAATCTGTATACTATTGCAGGGAAGAGTTGTGCTGTTTATTCAATATTGCAGAGAATACCACTGCTTTAAGCCACCTGAGTAAACAGGTTATTGCTATATCAATCATTTACAACAACATCCAATGGTCGAGACCACAGCCAATATTGACCAACAGACTGACAGAGATTAATGCTGCTGCACATAAACTATCCACCGCCTCCTCCACCTATCCCTCTTTCTTTTCTCCTCTGTTCTCCCAAACATCTGTTTTTTTTCTTCTCCACTCTTTCAATCATCTATTTTGTCTTCTGTTCTTTACCTTTCTGTTCCATTTTTTTATTTGTTATCTGTTTCTTTTCTTTTTCAGCCAAGAACACAAACAAATCCCCTTATTTATGCTGTGACTTCAGCCTGACCTTTAAAGCTGTAGAAGGCTGGATTATATTAAGCATTAACCAAAATATGAATAGACAAAATAATTACTATAATTACTAATAATGAACTCCTGTTGAAACGGCGAACATGCCATTTTATTGAGAGTAAAAAGGCACAGTCGGTCACAGTTGATTGACACAATAATCTTAAATTCAGGATGCAAACGTCTTATACCACAACAAAGGTACTGCATTGGGTTCAGCCTCATATTTAATCAAACTCACATTCATGTTAACACAGAGGCACATACATCTGGAGACAACTGCTCTCTGAGTGCGGTGCAACTCATTGAGCTACTGAATGCGGTTGAGAAGTACAAGAAATTGCAGTTGCTGTGTCAACAAGCCTGATTGACTTTAGCTAGCCTTAGTAAAAAGCATGATAAATCAGTAATTTATGCTAATATGTGTTGTAGTCCAAGAGAAAACATATGAATGTACAATTACAGTAACATGATTTTAACCAGAGCGGCAGACATCACTGAAATGGTGGTGAAATGGTGGTGAAATGGTTGTGAAAGTGAATGATGGACTACCATTTACAACAATATGTGAAAAAAACATGTCATCTGTTGAAAGACTGAAGATGACCTAAACTTCACTTGTGTTTTTGAGTCTACTCCAGGCATCAACAGTGCATGAACTCGCAACCACAACATCTGCTTGTGGTCTGGGGCATGGCTCATTGAGCATTTCTGGGAGTCATTTTTGAGTAAGTGACTGACTACTGCTCTCCTTTGCTTAGAAACCTTCCTAAATGGATGAATTTTTCAAAGTGGAAAAACATGGTGGCTGTTTTGGGAACATTGACCATGTCCAACATCTAGTTTAAAAAGTTCTCCCTGAAGCTGCAAGGTTTAAGGAAGCGGCAACTCATGTCATCTAAACCACTCCCATTAGCTCAGTGATTGGCACAGCTTCCAGCTGCCAGGCTCAATTATTTATTAGCGGCTGTCGTCCAGACTTAAATTCCCTATGCTTACTTTCAGAAGCTAATATAATATGAAATGATCTTTTTTTTTTATTCTCACCCTTTCCAGGGGTCTTTAATATGCAAACAAGCCCATATATTATCCTACTGTATCTTGTCATAGAAATACATTTAATTGGCTTTTTAATTTCCATTTGAATTAAAATTGGTTCCAGTTTAAATTAGTTTCTTGCACAGCTTTGCGGCTATGATATTCCCTGCTTTGTGGTTGATTCAAAGACGAATGTTTCTCAGTGTGTAACTATGGATGCAGCAGTTAACCGATTTCACTATTAACCGCACTTTAAAAAGTCACGGTTAATTAGTCGTAAAGGCTCCGCTACACTAAGTGTTAACTGGCTGCAAGTTATGTGTAGCAGTGTGTGCAGTTCTAATTAAACCTCCTTGACAACAGAAACGTTCACGTTTTCACACACACGGCACATCAGACGCCAATCTGGTCACCGCGGATATTGACTGTCAGAGTGACAGTGACTCTCCGTGGTGGGATAACTTACTGCTGCAATTTTTTAGCGTTACATCAAGTTAGTAAACACCAGGCCAGCCCCTGACCTCAGGACAGCTGCAGCTGCAACGGGGAATTCAACCCAAGTTGGTAAGCTTGCTAGCAACTTTATTGTTTGTTAACGTTGTTGTTAAGTGTTTGTTAGCTTGTTAACGTTACCAGTTAGCTAAAGTTAGCCTGTTTAATGATAACGGTAACGTTGCAGTTAACAGCTAGCTAACATTAACGAGTCAGAAGCCGATGTATGCATTTACAGCGAGTGAGCTGACGATAACGTTACGTTTGAGTCGTAAACTCTGCAACAGCTGAAACATGTCACTGACATTAACACTAAACGTTACTTACTCTTCTTCATCCCCTGTGGGACATAAGGCTGCAAAGACATCTCTCCATCGCATTTATTCCTTGGCAACATGTTGCACATCTCCCTGTGACAGCTGCATCTTGTACATCTTGCACACCAGCTAGCAAGACCCAAAAAGGGCCAATTTTATTCTAAGGACTGCACTGTTGTTGCCAACTAGGCCTTTGTTTGTGTTGTGACTGAGTCCCCTGTAGTCTCTAATATTTTCAGATGAATTTAAATAAAAAGGTTGATGACTGATCATATAATCATTTTCAAAACATTCAAAACTGTTACGGTGTTATTTATGTTTCAAAAGGCAGCAATAAATAACACATTAAAATCTAGTGTTCATGTAATTTCATACATTAGCAGTGAAATTAATGCATAATAATCGTGATAATTGTGAAACCGTGATTATTTTTCAGACTATAATCGTACCAACAAAATCTATAAACGTTGCATCCCTATGTGTAACTGTATGTGTTAACGCTATCTGCATTTCCTTTAGGTACTTAATGAGGGATTTATTCCACATTAGTGTTTTTCTTTTTACTGCAAAGGTGAATTTGTTGAGCAAGAAGGGAGGGAAGGAGATGTTTTAATGATAATAATTTTGATTTAATAATTTAATGATTCATCCCCCTGTGGTAGAGGAGCCAGATGAGTAAAACAAGTGAAACCAAGTGTTAAATGCATGAGCAGAGCTGATATATTATTGATGACATTGCATGACCACCCACCCCTACACTAACGCACCTACAAACCATAAACACACACACACACATGTCCACAAATACAAGTACACACCTAATAAAAAATGTCCACAGTCCAGCTTTACTGTATACAGGCTGTGTATGTGGCATCTGGCCAACACACGCTCTCTTGTTCTCTTTGTCTGTCAGATACCAAACTCTATAGGCTATAAGGTCTTGCCATATATGAGCCCTAAAATGAGCCGAGGCTGCAAAAATGCCATTTGTGGTACAGAATGCTGTACAACTCTAATACTTCATGCTTTCTGGAGTACGAGCTGGTCCGCACAGAATCCTAAGACAGTAGCTAATAAGCCATTATTAAAAAGAACATTCTTCTTCAAGAATTCAGGTTTCCACGGTACTGTTTACTGTAGACTTCTAACCGCATTGCACTTTAAATCTGTGCAACAGCATAAAGCTGAACATTTTCCAATTATTTCATATTAAACCTTGTCTCACCTCCTTTGAGTGACTTCTTCTTAATTGGAATGTGCAATTAACATATTCTCATGAAATAGCTGAGGGGATACAGAAAAAAACAAAGAATGATAGGAATGACACATCCTACCATCAATCAAAGGGGAGGCAATGACGGAGATGTGCTTAGGGATATTTTTAACCTATTTACACTGCTTTGACTGCCTTGTTATTTCACTGCTAAACCCCGCTACTGTGCATCGTTACACAGATTCTCAGCTAGGAGCACCACCACAATCTTTGACTGTAAGCATTCATAGACTCACTGTTGTGTTTACGTGCCATGCTCAAGGGCAAATAAGCCCCAATGAAAGGACAGTGACACTAAGAAACGGCAACATTTACCTATTTTTCTCTTAACCTGGAAAGGCCATACACTTAGCTATACTCTTGGGTTACTGCTAACTTCCACTGCTGGCCTGTGGAGCGTGTGGACAACCATGCATCACCTCTGATACACATGCCATCCATTTCTTTTCAGCTGCCAGTGAGGGTATTCATTGGGAGGGTGTAATACTGTGTTCAGACTAGGGCTGGGCGATATGGCTGAAAACTGTATCACGATATAAGTGTTTCATATCAGTCGATATCGATAATTATTGATATTTTTTATGACCTATTTAAAATAAGGACCAGGAGAAAAAAATGTATTCAATTTAAACGTTTTTATTTTAAGCTTAACCTTCCTCCGATTATAATCCTCTCAGTTATAAAAGCAGAAATGTCAACACAACCATGGAAAACACTCAAATAATTCAAATGTAAACATAAGTCTAAAATCACAATGAACGCTTCTGGTGAATGAAGTGTTTTAAAATATGTGCAGTGTTTTGTAAACATAGGAGAAATTGAAATAAAACTTAGGTAGACTTTACATCTGTAACATAAAAAACAAACCTGATACAGTACAGTAACAGTTATTATTTTTCTCCGTCTAACAGTCACGGTACAGCCTAAACCGTACATGGTGGGGGGGGGGTGCTCAGCGGAAGCATGTCTTTGCCTATATGATATGCCACTGCCTCCGTTATTTATTTGTACCGTTTAGCTTTTACAGTCATAAGGCACTGAGAGTACCTCTCCGTGGTGCTCTGCTGCTTGTGCGGGGTTCCAGCTGCAGATGTTGTTGGACGTTGCTGGCGAATACGGCTGTGCTCCAAAGGGTGAGCGCGGCTAAGGTGGTAAAACAGGTTTGCAGTGCGGACGATGGTCTTGCATAATTTGCAGACGACATTGGTCTGACTACGGTCAGACTTATAAAATCCAAAAAACTGCCATATTGGCGAGTTGACGTTTCATCAAGAACTTCCGCGCTCGCTGCTTCACGCATTTTCCACTTATCACTCCATCATTTATATACTGTCTATGCTTATCACTCCACGCCGCTTCTGTTATTGAAGAATCCAACACAAGACAACGATATGGCGCAACCAAACACAATACCGTTACATGATTGGCTGTTAGCATGTCACTCCCTACGTTGCTAGGCTACCAGAGAGTGAGTGCCTTTGTTCATGCAACCAAACTTGCTTTGAAACTTCTGGTTTCTTCCGACGAAGAAAAAAAAAAAATTATCGAACTTTTATCGAGCGCATTTTTTATTGATATTGATTACATGTCTATCGCGATACATATCGTTATCGTTTTATCGCCCAGCCCTAGTTCAGACTGAAAATACCACTGTGTGGTATACAAATGTGGTACCACAAATGCAAAGGGCTGCGTTGGTATGGCAGTCATCACGACTGCAATGACACATGGTTCACACTATCCCCATCTTCCATTCAGGTGAAGCTTCTGACCAACCAGCAGTCGTTACTAGTATAGCGAACAAGGTCACAATCCCTCACCATCTTCAAAAACACTGCCATTTGTGCTAAAAGGTGCAGCCAGCTAACAAGGAAGTTCCATAGCCATGCGATAACCCTCAATCTCTACCCTCTTTTACATAGAGATTCTGCAATACCGCCATAAAGAAGATCTGCCATTATTTGCTTTGTTACAGTGAACCAAACACAGCGACATAATGTTGCCCCAGTGTGTGATTTTAGAAAGCATGCTGGCATTCCAGAAGCAAAAGAAGCAAGGCATGTTACACAACAGTGTCGCCGTCTAGTGTGTCTGTGTAGTTCCGCCATGCCAGCTGTCCCTTTTATACAGATGTGGATTTGACTCTGCAACTTCCTCTGCTGCTGGCTTAACAGCAGAACAACTCTGTCCCCTCATTCTGTGTTCGTACCTTTTATACAGAACGGTGACTAACAATAATGGTGCAACATAATATTGAACAGGCTGTTTTAAAAGGGCTTCTGTTTGGTGGTTTTGCATCATAAGATGACTTGTATAAACTGCAAGAAGAGAATATAAGAAAAGATGCAGCCACAGGTGTACAGGTTAGAAAAAAAGGAGTGAAAACCCATTGCAGTTTTGGTGACTCAAGTCTCCAAGGCATAATCATAGTAAGGTTTTGATTTTTTCCTGTGCCATCATGGAGCGCCCCGAGATAAACTCCCTTTTTAAATTCCCCCTCCATCATGCTTCAGGGTTGCAAGCCTGTGAGCGTTGTTGTTGTCTAAACTTAAAGAAAACCTTCATTTCTCTATGATCACACAGTGTTATACCTGTTTATCAATCAATATGTGATGTTAAGCGCTTTCAAGGAGAGCATTTGCTTATTAAGTTTTGTGATCAACTTGCATTTTGTAGTTCCTTAAAGCATGGTAAGAAATAGACAGGAAAGAAGTCTTTCAGTCGAGAAAAAAAAGTTGCGAGTTGCACCCTTCACTAAAAACACCATCAAGGCCACCAAAATATATTCAAATTCCACTACCCACAGCTTACACACACACACACACACACACACACACACACACACACACACACACGTAGAGAGACCAGACAAGCAAAAAGGGGCTGTAAGAAAGACAAAGGGAAGAGTTCAGTGATAACAAATTAGTTGAGTCTGCTCTGTGGCAGAACAGTGGTTCCCTCTGATTATCTCTAATTAACCTCCATGGAATTGAACCACCATGCACAGAGGGATTAACACACAGGGGCATGATCTTTGTGTGTGTGTACTGTATGTGTCTGTCTGTGTGTGAGGTGTTACTGTCTCCGAGCCCTTCTAAAAGATCAGAGCAATTCAAATTCAAATACAACACACATGCACACTTATTTTAGTTGTTCACAAGGATACAGCATTTATACTCATTCCCTGAAGACTGACCCTAACCACTACCACTGCATAACCCCAACTCTAACCTTAACCTTAAGCCTAACCAAAAACCAAGTCATGACCCTTGAAACACATTGTTTACCTTTCAGGGATGAGCTTTTTGTCCCCAAATAGAAAGCCCATGATATGACTGTGTGAAGGTTCCGATTATGTCCCTACATTTACACATACAAGTGAAAAGAATGCAGACATACAGAACAAAGAAAAGGCGTAACACTCCACTAATGCATTCTAACATTCTCTTCACTGAAAATATCTGTAATTAGTAAATGCTTCAGGTACCAAGACAATTAGGTTCACAAGTAAAATTAAAGGGAGGTTAAGTGAGTCGAGACTAACCTAATGTCCATATTGGCCAGGGGCCACAGACATTTACTGCATGTGTGTAAGTTTCCGTGTGTAAGCAGCAGTTCTTGGTGTTGATATGTCCCGGCTGCTCTTTGAGCTCTGAATAGCTTAATCTAATCACTCAGGGACTTTCTATTATCTTAAAATCAAACAAAGACATACACCTTGTCTGGCTCAGCCTGCCATCCACCATAGCTGTTCTGGGTTTAGTGTTGAACTTCCATCATGTTAAGATGTGTGCTATGCCACGCTGTGAGCAACCATGATTGGAACATGTGATGATTCTATGGTGCCACTAGGTCTTTTTTTTCTTCTCTTTTTTGATTGCAATATGCCTCAGTCGGCGGCCCTAGTTTAAAGTGTAATACGCTTCTCCACGTGCCAATCTAGCCAGTTCACCTGTGGCTGCATTTTCCATTTCTCCCTTGGAATATTTCAAACTAATAATCTAAGCTCCGAGACTAAGGTGACACTTGTAACACCTTACAAACTACCAAACTCATTTAAGAAACAGTGAGGCTCCTGTCTGTTTTATAAAGGTTATAAAAAAGGAACAAAATTACTCCTATGACACACAGGTGCTAGAAAATGTTTGAGGTGACTGAACGCAGACAGTTTTCTTTTTTTTTTTCTTTTTTAATGATGGATTCTCTCAGTTTACAGAGTTGATCTTGGCGACGTTGGTGGACTGTTTGACGTGGTCAAACAGATTAATCAGTTATGGTGACAATCTTACATAGACTGCCCTATCTTACAACATAATAAGGGCTGGGGTGAGCTGAGCTAGCATAGAAATGAAAAATGAAAAATGGCTACTTCCACCCAATATAGTCCCAAATCAATATATGCCTAGGAAATCGTCTAGTCTTATTTTGTGTTGCTATTTGTACTTGTTGTGAATACACAGGCCACAGGAAGTAATTAGGTTGTTTTGTTGTTGTTGTTGGCTCACTTTTACTCGCGACATGCTACCGGCAACAAAAGGATTCCATTCACTACGCTAAGCTAACGGCAGCTCCGCCGGACTGAGACAATGGATGCACTGAGACAAAAAATGCGTTTGCCCACCTACATCTAGAGGAGACCGTGATAAGCCCTATTTCAACAAACGGTGGCATATTCCTTTAAGCCCTCTACAGACCAACCAGATAATCGGCCGTTGGACAGTCTGGCGAGGTCTGTGACTCGAGTCTGTTCGGTGTGTTCCGTGCCGTCGTCCGTTGGAGGGGCCATCGGCCTTCATTTTCGCATAATCGGGAGGGCGGGCACTGCCGGCAATCGGGCTCAAATGACCAATCTGATTGGTTGAGTGCTAACCTGGAAACAGGGAGCGGAATGAGCGTGACTAGAGTCTCTCAAAATACGACGAAAATCTTTTAAACTGACCTTTGTCGATCTGAAATGAAGACAGATTCAGCAACTGTATGGCCTTTTTCTCTCGCTTAAAATGTTTTCAGAAACACGTTTCGGTGAACTATTTTAGTAAAATATGAGATTGTTTCTGAACAATCCGCCATGACAGTCTCCGGTTTTCATTTTTGGGCGACAATACAGATTAGCGCCGCCTGCTCTTATGGAGACGTATTACGTGTTCCGGGGCATTTTTTTTTGACCAACTCAGGGAGACCGATCAGTCCAACTGCCTTTTCTGCCGAGGGTCGGCCGTCTGGTCAGTCTGTAGAGGGCTTTAGTGTGTATTTGGATATCTGCTTACCACAGGATATAGTAGTATTCTTAAGAGTTGTTGATCATTATGAGACAAACACACACACACACACACACACACACACACACACACACACACACACACACACACACACACACTTACGCACTTCATCATCAGTAGGAGATGAGGGGCTGAAATGTATCACAGACATGGTAGTGTGACAGAATATGGACCAGGAAAATTGAGCTAGACCGATTTCTACATCCCACTTCCATTTCCTTACCAACGCTAATTATACTGACCCTCAGCATGCACAAACACACGCACACTCACACACATAAATACAAGTCTGTGTTTGCCAGATCCCTAGTGCAGAGCATGGTGTGTTTGAACAAGACAGCCTGCTAAAGTGTCTGATTAGACCCCTGTTTGAACAGAAAGAGACAGCGACCTATCAGCACACGACAGGGACCAGCCAATCACTGCTATGGCTCATCTGCTGTGGGCCTCTGCATCTAGCTGGCTCACACACTTGCATCGTGCCGACTCACATAAAGACGGACAGAAAGACACACTGACTGACACTGACAGGCAGACACAGGCAGGCAGACACACCCACACACCCAGCAGGATTCTGCCCATAATGCATTTAGTTTTTCTCTGAAGGGTGCACATAGAAGCACCCACATTACACTGATTCGATTGGCAATGACCTTCCCACTGTGTAGCAGGTGCAAGTCACCATGGAAAACAGCTGGCAGGCAGGGAAGTCTCAATCTTACTCTTTGCTCTGTTTTCATTTAAATGAGATGTCATATTGCTGATCAATCCCAGCTATTTTGTTTGTTTCCTATTGCCATTGGAGCAAAAATTGATGTAGGTTATGACATTCAATCCCAAAGCATGTCAACTTGTATTTGAATGCTAAAATTCTTATTTGTCAGTGTTTTTTTTTTTTTTTTTAACAATAACAAAATCTTTCACTATGATTCACACCAGTTGTCAGAATTTCAGTGCCCATGACAGCTTGGCTTCTGTCCCAGACCTATATGTTTGTTGTCATGGAGGTGGCAGCAAGTAGAGCAGATAAGGCATTGGCTACTGTCTGTGGCATTTTTGTCTGCTCGCCTCTGAAAAATGAAGTTGTCACCATTACAAATTAATTAGCATTCAGCTGACACTGACTGATAATATGTGCAGAAAAAGGTGACACCTTTTGTTATAGGGTCTTTTTGTTAGTTCGTGCTGGTATTCGATATGCTTTGCACAAGTCCTCCAAATTAAACAATATATGCATGCCCTCTAGAACCACATATAGAAGTGTATTGGCAGTGAACAGTTTGCAGATACATTTAGTATAAAGGATTTTTTGTTGTTGATTTAAAAAAACAAGATAATTCTACAAAACGTATCGGCTATTATAAAGTTGTATGTATACACAGTTTTTAGGCGACAGGGTTGGACACGCAGTGATGTGAGGCTATGCAAATCTTTTGATGTTGGCTTTTGTGGCACTAATTCTTTGAGGTCGGCTTAGTGTGTAGGGGTTCTAAAAGGTTGCCTTTTGTCTGCATTAGCATTGGGAGTAAGTATCTGGATGTTGGGGGTTGGAAGGACTTTTCTTTGACTGCCTCTTCTATCTCAGACTGCCGTCTAGACCAGCAGCTGAATCTCTGTGTCCCTACACTCCTTAGTGCAGGAGAGACAGACTGTCTGTCTGTGTCAGCAGGCTCTGCTCCACTCTCATCAATGACCCTTCACATTTAGTCGTCCCTAGACAGACCCTTTCTTAGCCCCTCGCCGTGGACTCATACCTCTGTGCCTCTCTCACCTCCACAAACACACTCACAGCTATACCAAGTCACGACTCTGTCCACACTGCCTTGCGCTTTCTTTTTCGCACACAAAGTCACCTCACCCTTCACTGTCACCCCTGCCTGTACCCTATTGTTTATTTTTTATTTTTTCTGCCTTCAGCCCCTCGCACTCTCGCTCTATTCAGGTAGCCCTGGCTACATAATTAGGTGTCATTTGGCAAAAATGGAACAGCACTAGCAGTCAATGTATATCCCTTTCTCAGACTCTGAGAAGGTATTCAATTTGTGTGATTGTCGGTTGTATTGAAGCACATTTTAAATGTTAAGTTCATAGCGCATGCAGTTTTTGCTTTTTCTCCTTGTCTCCAAAGTTAATTGATCATTATTAGCTCACTGGGGTTGTAGGGGTGGAGAACTGAGCAAATGGCAGATAGCAATCTTTTTGTTTTGCTCTTGTAACAAACTGGTTTTGTATGCAGGAGGAGGGATGGTGTGATGAGGACCAAGTGTTGCTTAATATCAGAATGATTGACTATCAGGGGGAGAATATTCACCACACATCATTCAAGTCCTGCATTTACAGGTCGTTTAAAACTTTATCTGATGGGACTAATGGACAGCAGGCAATAGAGGGGTACTAATTTGATTGCATAATGTCCATAATTATGTTTTGATAAGGAAACTGCACGCACAGTTGTTGAGTGATTGCAGTGCCTTCTTTTTTGTTATGCACACATATTACTCATTGCCTCTAGAACCAGACATTTTGACAAGCACCTCTTGAAACATTTGCCTTAAAAGAGAACTCCGGCCAATTTTTACGTTAATCTTGCTAAATATAACTATGCGAGACCTGTTTATAGCAAAAACAGTTAGCGCAACAGCAGCTACCTAGACGGAGCTGCTGCAGCTAATGCCCACCGCTCCCACTTAGCTAAACGGCAGTTATGGGGGCATAAATGAAATAGTGCCTTTGTGTATCTTAACAGACACAAAATGCAATTAAAATGTCTGTGTAACATGAACAGGGCCCTTACATGACAACAAGATGCATTTTCAACATTCACCTACCCTGTTAGCTGCTAGCTAGCTAGCTGTCGTCTGGGACGAGAGTGTTCAGTCAGGCTTCAGTAATAATCATCATGCAGCAGTCCTGTGTGTATTTGTAGCATATATATGGATATATATCATATATATCCATTTTGTGTGCGATCCATCTGGCGTTGGAGAGTAGTATTCTCTGCTGTGGGGATCGTTGTGGTAGTGTCCGACCGGCGGCCTTGCTTCTGCTTCCTGCCCGCAGTCCTCGCTTGCCGCGCCGACAACAATCGCGAGACCGCCCGCTGGTCGTGGCTGTCCTCCGGAGGACCGGTGATGCATTCGCAGCGATTTTTTTTTTGGTTTATTTCCCCTCAAAAATAGGTAATCGAGCGCTGTAGTGGTTATGAGCATATTATTGACTATGTAACTACATGGAAACGGCCAGAATTATGCCTGTGCCTTGTTCAGTAAAACACTAACCGACGGCTAGCGGCAGTCTCGTGCTGAAGTCCCGTGTGAATTCAGTTGTAGCAAGATAAATAACAGCATAGGTCGGAGGAGCTACAGTGTAGCGTGAAGAGCGGAGGTGTTCACAAGGGAAGAAGCTTGGAGTAAAGTAACTATGGAGAATATCGAAGATATTGAACATATGGAAGAGGCTTTTGAGTTTGATGGTCGTCCTTATTTATTCGAACCCGAGTATACAGACGAAGAACTGGCCTCACAAGAGTTGGAAAGAACCAGACAGACAGAGGGGCAACAGGCAGATGAAGCAGCTGCTCCAAGATCACGCATTTCGGGGCAACTGGTGGCGTTTGTGTGGGTGTTGTGCCGCGAAGGCATCACCGGTCCTCCGGAGGACATCCTCCAGACCAGCGGGCGCTCTCGTGATTGTTGTCGGCAGAGAATACTACTCTCCAACGCCAGATGGATCGCACAAACAAAATGGATATATATCATATATATCCATATATATGCTACAAATACACACGGGACTGCTGCATGATGATTATTACTGAAGCCTGACTGAACACTCTCTCATCCCAGACGACAGCTAGCTAGCTAGCAGCTTACAGGGTAGGTGAATGTTGAAAATGCATCTTGTTGTCATGTAAGGGCCCTGTTCATGTTACACAGACATTTTAATTGCATTTTGTGTCTGTTAAGATACACAAAGGCACTATTTCATTTATCAAGTTTGACCTTGACTGGAACAGGCTGCAGCTGGAAGGGAGTGGCAGACGAGAGAGCAAGCAGGAGAATTCTCTGCCGGCTCGACAAAACCTGGGAATGGACCGCATTTACACTTACTCTGACACATCAGTCATTCTTTGAACTTCTATTTTCTGAGCACACAGGACATGTCTAATTTTTGTTCTGTGATAATAGTCTTTGAAAGAATTAAGGGTGGTTCGTTCACTTTAATTACAGAAAAACATACAGTATTTCATAATTTACCTCTAGTGGTGTCTAGCACGCAGATAGTTTTGATTTTATTAGCCTTTATTAGCCATCTCTGAGCATCCTGTCAGCTTACGCTGATGTTGTCTTGTTGCGCAAACAATTCATTTGAAAAATTTCTATTTTAAAAATCTATAGCAACATGACTTTCTAGGACTAGCATTCTTGTTACTCTGGAAAATCCACAAAAAACAGTCAAAAGTTTTCACAGGGACGTTTCCTTCAGCGGGAAGAACTTCTAAAGAAAACTCTTAAAAGTGTGTTCGGTGGATTTTCCTGAGTAAGCAAGACATTTATTTAATTGCCACGAGCACCCCAACAAAGTTCCATTCACCTCCACTGTATTGACGTGAAAGCAAAAATCATAAAGACGGATTTTTCAAAGCCGGGGGAAACAAAAACAAAAAACGATCCACACAGCTGTCACCACTAGAAGAAAACGAAATGAATGATGAGAAAATATTTGTTTGTAATTTTGGTTAACTGTCCCTTTAAAGCAGGATATATTAGACAAAGCAAACTGTTGATTTAGATCACATTTGAGTTGTGTCACTGAGATTACACTACAGTGGGCAATGTAACGCTGCTCTGAGCACCAAAAGTGACCACCAATCTCAACTCTAGAAGAAAACAGAAGGATATGTGCACTGTGAGTGTAATCTTTGCACTCGCCCCCCGATCGCCACCAGCCACAGGCGAACAGAGGATGATATTGTGTGCCAGCCGCAGCTGCTCCGAGGAGGGGAGCCTGCTTTTTCTATTTCCCCTTCATCAGTAAGAAAGAGCATTTGATACTGCTTCCCACAAACACTGACACACTCCTGTTCCTGTGAGTCTCATTCCCCCACAGCACATACCCCACCCATGCCTCTCCCTACACTAAATATCCTAAATTTCCCCAGCTTGCATGCCACTCCCACTCTCATACTCCCTTCTGCATATACCCTGCCCATGCCCTTTTCTATCCCTCCCTGTGGTCATTTAAACTGTCCATGCTGAGGAGTTGGAAGCATCTCTATATTTACTCCATCTCCACCCTGCTTCCACCCCAGCAGCCAGTGCTATGCATCTTTCATCTGCAGGGCTCGATGACCTATATTCTCAGTCTGGCCCCATGCAGCCATAGTTCACCGCTGCTCCACTCTGTCCTGCTGCTCTCTCACTGGCCCCAGGCAGCCGCTGTGGGTGTGGCAGCCAGGCTGAATTAAAATGGGCACTGCAGGCAGACGCCCAGTCAAAGCAATCCATCTTGGCTGTCTGGAGCACAGTACATTTCAAAACTAAAGTGACAAAACCAAACCGTACTGCACTGAGAATAAGACGAAGAAATAGGCCCATTCCGGTGCCATAATAAATATTTCAAAATTCTAGTGTTTGGGAAGAGTTGCTTTAATAGATACTCAGTGCTTCTGAATATAGGTCAACACAGCTTTTCCTGCATATGACCCAGTTTACCTGTTTTTTTTTTCCACAGCGCCATTATTGCATGCACTAATATGATTCAACTAATTATCACTTGTTATAAAATTTCTGTAGACTTATAAATACGCAGGCAGAATAGATCAAACAAACAGAGCATAAAGATGGTTCTGTAATGAAGCTAATTTGCTAATCAAGAATGCATTCTTGATTCACTGCTTATTGTCCTTGGCACTTAAAGTTGTCTTTTGTTCAGCAGTGAATATGCAATCATATTCCATCTAATCCAGGTCAATAGGCTGAGATTGCTCTGCACTGCTGCTGTGATAATGTTGAGATAATACCTAATCCCTATTATTCAGATTTGTTCTGAAATAGATCTGGATACTCTCGATTGTGCAACATATTAAAAAGGTACCACCCACATCAATCATAAAGGCAACAGAGTAGGTGTATTATGAAATTCAGGAAATGTACTAAGTGAGGCAGGTGACATTTGGTCGAGTGCACTTATTGCAGTATTCATGTTATTAAATGAGACAAACATATCTCTCCTGTTGTCTGTTCTATTACCTGACCAAGAGCCTGGTGCGAGGCAGTGCCATGTTTTAGCACCAGGACAGAGACACACATGCTGATGCATAAGCTTAACTTGTTTATCCATATGCTAACAGGGTTTATTCATTTACTGGTTAATCCACAAAAGCTGTTTAGAGGGTTTCTCTTTTTTAGCAGATGTCACCACATACCGCCTGTTTATATTTTTGCCTGAAAGTCTGTCACCACTTAACTCAGTGTTTTCTGTCCATCTATCCATCCATCCATCCATCCAAAAGCTTTCAAGTGAGGTCAATATTGTGGAAAACAAGGGAATTGTGTAAAGTGGATGCTAGATAATACAAATGACTGCAGGCAGGCTCCATCTTAATGGCTGAGCAGTTCAAAACAATTTGGTAAGTGTATACTACTTCCACATGAGGAAATACAACTGTTGTTCTTCAACTGTGGCACTGATGCATCCAAAAACTGTAGATGAAAATTGATCAAACTCAATCTTCAGGGCAACTGTTTAAGTTGAAACACCACATTTATTTATTAAGAATCAATATCCACACTCACTTTTCCATACAAAGTAAAGCTGTGGCACCAACGAGAAAAAAATGATAATCAGATGCTCCTTTCCCCATGGTATGATTTGTATTGCTAATGTAGCTGCATTCTGCAGCAGAGCCGCTGAGTCACAGTTGTTCCCATACCCCTAAAAATTGACCTCTCTATGGGCTGGAGACAGGTGTCTGCCCCGTCCCCCCTATG
The DNA here is from genome assembly GCA_023631565.1 of Gymnocephalus cernua. Taxonomy (NCBI): domain Eukaryota; kingdom Metazoa; phylum Chordata; class Actinopteri; order Perciformes; family Percidae; genus Gymnocephalus; species Gymnocephalus cernua. The sequence goes on along the minus strand of CM042426.1, from coordinate 17,896,122 downwards.
GCAGCACCCCCAGCCTGAGTCTCTCTCTCTCTCTCTCTCTCTCTCTCTCTCTCTCTCTCTCTCTCTCTCTCTCACACACTCACTCACACACACACACACACACACACACACACACACACCAGCTTCCGGGTTATGAGGTCACTCTGACATGCAAAGGCCAAGCTGTCATGTCAGGGTTTATTAAGAGCCTGGGTGTCTGGGAGATTTAATTAGCATGGCCTGTGTGAGGTAAGTCACTCATGCTGAAGCAGACTAGGTGCTGGGGTAAGGTAGGGTCTAATAATATGTCTCTAACTGGAGCAGGGCCAGGGTTGAGCCATGCTTGGTTAGGACTGACATCTACCAGTGACACACCTAGCTTTCCTAATTTGGATGTCTAATAGCCCACTAGTGGCCGAATATGGATGGCCTAGAGTTCATGTGAGGCAAGACAGAGTCAAGGCATTAGCCCTGGAGGCTAATACTCAGAACCATATGCTCCTTATAGATATGAAAGAAACTTCTGTATATTGAGTTAGCCTTGCTCCAGGATGTTATACGTGTTAACAGACAATCAGCTATGCTTACACATTGTATTGTACTGTAAGTGCTAGCAGGGGCACAATTCAGGTTTAATTCCTACATTTTACTGACAATATGCTACAGAAAATCAAATATTTTGTTAGTTTGATTTGTATCTTAAATATTCCATATGAATAATTGGTTCACCTACTACATAAATACATATTTTAGTTAGTTTTTGTTTGTTTGTTTTGAGATATCTGACTCTGAGATTGTGCCTCACCCTGTACAATGAAAGTGAATGGGAGTGTGCTTTAAATATTCAACAGCAAAGTTTTTTCTTCTCAAAAACAAGGTCTCGATTACTCTGAATAATCAACAGACCTGACCGTGGACAGTTTACCGAGCTTTTACTAACCTGACGCACCAGTTTGTTAAGCAGAACCGTCACTGCCAGTAGCTCCTCACCAAACGCTGATTGGTTTGGTTCGCTGGTATCCAGACACAAACCATATCACTTGAAGCCCATCAAGTGATATGTGATCTCGTGATTGTCACATGATCTTGTGATATTGCGAGAATCCAGCATTTTAACTCATCACACACACACACAACACTGTTCCAAAATCTTAAAGGGCTCTGCTATTTCAGTACAGTGCCTGAAAGTACAAAAACATTTAACTATGAAATGCTGTAACTGCAACATCACTAGTCAAATCTTAATGAAAGTTGGACAATTTATGGCATTGCTCAGTGGCCCAACTGCAACAATTCACATAATGGTACGTTTTTGTTTTGGCAGTAAAATCTACAAATGCATCAAATAAAAAATTATTTTTGTGTCAAATCACTATAGGTGACGATGAACATTTTATTTCAATAGTTTTATTTGTCAAGAGATTGAGGGTATATTCCAGTCCTAAACTTGACCACAGCTTCCTTCAAACACCTGAGTGCAGTTTTGTTGTAGCTACTGCCATTCTGCTCCAACCACTGTGATACTATTGCACAACTGAATGTGTTATTGTAGTTGATGTGTCTGAGTGTGTAACGCAAGTCTCTCCAGAGACAACGTTGTGTTTGATGTTGCTGCCAGCCAGCTAGTTGGATGACTGATCAGCTGTTTCTGAAATGGGGACGAGAGGCTATCAGGGATTTTAGCTCCACAGTCACAGGCAGATGGTGTTGTGTACACACACACACACTGGCATAGACGTACATTTCAACAGACAGCAGAACGCACAAGTACTCACACATGCAAACACACAGAGACACACTGCTTTACTGGCCCAAACTCACACACAGATCCATAGACAACCAACATCTCTCTCAAGAGGCAGTGGGTCCAGCATGACTAATTAAAAACACACACGCACGCACGCGCACACACACACACACACACACACACACAGCACCCTCTTAGACATTGTAAATTACTTTGGCAATAATTGCATTAGTGCTGTAAGTAAATTAAATGGCTGTATGCTTGCAGGCTCTGCGGCAGGACGCGCACAGGTCTCTCACTGTTTACTCTGCTGCTGGTAGCCCTCCCAGTCCCTGCCATGTCGCCAGGTGCTCCGCTGTCACACACCATTACCTGCAACCAGCTACCATTTCACAGGCGCACCTGCACACACACACACACACGCACGCACGCACGCACGCACGCACGCACATGCATACACACAGACCTTTGTAGTTTGTTTCAGAAGTCTATTGTAAATTTTCTTAACTGTGTCAAGATGTAATTCAACAGCACATGTATTATTCACAGCTCTTTTCCAACTTGCCCTTGTTTTTTTTATTCTGTAGCTACATGCAGCACACAATACCTGCAAATACTAAGCAGGCAGCCATGCAGATACAGTACAGATGAATAACACTATAGCAAACTTGCCTGCTTGTCATTATGTCCACACACACACACACACACAGGCAGGAGAGCGGTAGTGAGCTTAGACAGCCAGGTGTAGGTGTAGTAAGCTTTATCTATATCAGTATCAGGAGTCACATCACGTCAAGGGTGCTTCTGGTCACAAGCTAAGGGGCTTAGCCAGCTGGCATCTGTGACCTGTTAAACAGCAGTTCTGCACGTCACCTGGTGAACTTTGTGTGGCAGATTAATAAATAAGAAAGCATTCAATTGTTCAGCATCTTTCAAAAGACGTGAAAGTCAGACACAATACCCTGAGCTTCTGCAGTCTATTTAATAGAAAGCAAACTGTATTACAAAATCCAAACTAATGCATTACACTGCACAGGTGTTCGTATTGCATCTGCAGATTTAACTCATGAACTATCAATTATGCAATATATGAAACAATATGACTAAATAAAACATGGGGAGACAAAATGCTTATACAAGACATACTGACCTGCTTCAAAGACCACTTACCAGATTAAATTCTGCTAAATTCATATATAATTTAGGAGTATGACCTAGATTAAAGTAATAATTTTGTGTGTTTGTCAGAGGATCGTAATCAGCGTTATTATCAACAGGCCTTGGATCTGTTCCGAGAAGTTGGTTTATTGAGTTATCTGGTAAATTATCAATCTCAAACCCGTCAAATCTGGGACATTGGCTGATGTAAAAAGGTCTACGTTTTAAAATATTTTACTTTTCAAAACAGACACTACACAACATACATGATGACCAATTCACAGCACCTCTGAGCAAGCAACTTTCTGTGTGTCTCTGCCACCCAACAGACAGGCCTGGGTAAAGATATTGATTTGAAAATGGAGGATAATGGTTGGAACTAATCAAACAGAGAGGGAGCTTTCGGGATGGAGGGGTTGCGCTCAATATCATAGTGCAAGGAAAAATGCATACAGTAGTTAAGCAAATGGGAATGCATTGACAGCACATTTCTGCTGTCATACTGAGTTGAACAGAGGTCATGAAACCAGAACTGTCCGATCCTATTTAGACATGAGGCTCTAAGCTCGAGACAGTGTCAATGCACATGAGCTGGAATGAGATCAAACAAAAAAAAACTGCCACAATTACCACCACAGCCTGAGCTGGCATCCCTGCAAATGATTATGGTGCCATCTGATGCAGCTTGAACACAAATGGTGGAATAGATTTGGTACAGAGCCAAAAAACTATTGATTGAATGAGGTAGTCTTTTGAGGTGTGGCAGCTGGGAATATCTTCTCATTGTTTTCTGCTAAGTGCTACCTTAAATTTTAGAATGAATGTATTTCTTATTAAAATACATTTAAACAGCAGCAGGATCAAAGAAAAGGGCTTTCTAGAAAGGAATACAGTCGATAATATGATAATGTCCAGGGAAAATGATTGCTACATTTTGCTGAAAACTATATTTTCTCCATGGAATCTCATTTACATTTTTCTTAGCGATTGTCTCCTATAGGGAGATGGAGTAATTTATGCCTCTTGTTACTGGGCTGTCTGCTCCAGTTTTGAACTGAATATGCTATTGTGGTGTGACTGTGTGTGTGTCTGTGTGTGTGTGTGTGTGTGTGTGTGTGTGTGTGTGTGTGTGTGTGTGTGTGTGTGTGTGTGTGTGTGTGTGTGTGTGTGTGGCATCTGAAGGTGTCTTAATGCCTGCGGCAAACTGGCACACTCAGCAGATAGGAAAGAGACTGATCCCCTGTTTGTTGACAGTGCACTTAAATGCACACGTACGTGCATGTGTGTGCGTACGTGTGTATATGAATGAAACCTCACATCATAAACCAGCTCCGGTGAGTAGGCCTAGTAAATAAACCATAAACAAGTCGCTTTCCTTGCACTACTCTCTGTGTGTGTGTGTGTGTGTGTGTGTGTGTGTGTGTGTGTGTGTGTGTGTGTGTGTGTGTGTGTGTGTGTGTGTGTGTGTGTGTGTGTGTGTGTGTGTGTGTGTGTGTGTGTGTGTGTGTGTGTGACCATACTAGGTTAATACATGGATAAATTATTAATTTCCATGGGCAGCATTCAATCTGCAGGAGTCAGAAAACAAGAGAAGCTGATTGGCTGTAAGGATAAAAAACTAGGGCTGGTCAAGTTAACACGTTATCGCAGCAACAATTATTTTATCGCGCATTAACGCAGTTTTTATTATTTCTTTTATTTTGAAAAAGTCTGTTGCTGACTGCTGCCGGCCCGCGCTTACAGGAACCAAAATGCCTAAATGCACTAAATACACACAGTTGATACCAGCAAATCATTCAACAAAACAGAGGCGTGAGGCTTCGGCAGACTACGTTAGATGCAGCGTGTGGGAGAAGTATAGATAAAGAAAGGCAAGAGAAGCTAACAAATGCCATAGCGAAGTGGATAGCTACAGACTGCAGGCCGATTAGTGATGTGGAGAATAGCAACAGATGACGGCAGGTCAAAGTAGAGGACTGCAAAAGCGACAACTTCACAACGTCCACCTGCAGTTGCTCTCACTGGGGACTACATGGACATCACTGGATAACCATAATTACCTCAGTGCATTATATTGAGGAACAGTGGGTGCTGCATTCACATGCTCTGACTGTAATGAAAACAGAGGAGAGACATTTGGTAATGAACATAGACTGGTTATGCTACTCCCTGATTAAAAAGAAAAGAAATTGCCTGTTTCAATGTTATGATTGTGGCTCAGGAGTTTGTGGGCAGTTTTTTTATATACAGTATATAACAAACAGGATAACATTAATGCCCTGGCAGTAGCAATAATCTTTCATTTTCTATTTGATTTGATTACATTGTTTAAATTGAGATTTACACTAATATTTTAGTTAACTGCTACTGTATGAACAAAATGCTGATGTTAAGTGTTTGCAGAACAAATGCTATGACACTTTAGTTCATATGGCAGAACATTTAAAATAAAATTGCGCTATACACTACTTTGAATTCATTATTGGATTTTGCGTATAACAATGTGATTAATCGCGATTAATCAGGGAAACCATGTGATTAATCGCGATTAAAACTTTTAATCGTTGCCCAGCCCTAATAAAACAAAAACAAAGACGCACACAGGTGTGTAATTTTAGTTGACTGAAATTCATGCTCTTATCTGACAGAAGGACACAGTGAGTCAGGCAGCTAGAGAGACAACGACAGAGAAGCAGAAAGAAATGATGTCCATCATAAATGTTTCATAAAGCTCTCATAACTGTGAAGGATTCATCAAATCCAGAGGGAGGTCTCTGGCCTTCGTACCACGCCCTCACTTCCGGGCATCTATTCTCTCCCCCTGTCTCTTTTACACACACACACACACACACACACACACACACACACACACACACACACACACACACACACACACACAGAAGTTATATATGAGCGTAGATAAAATCAGCTGCCGAGTTATCATCATCTGGCTTTTCATTTACCAGTCCTATTAGCCCCATTACCCTCTCAGCCAGACCCTCTGCTTGCCCTTCTGCTCCATTTTCACAGCAACACCATGATTATTTTTCTGAAACCCGTCTATTCCAAATGAATTTAGCTGCTTTCCCCCAACTCAAACACTTGGCTTAATGTGTTCTCTGCTGGCTGACATGCTTGTTTGCTTGCTAGCTGGCTGACTACAACGTTTGCTGGTGGCTACCTGGCCTGTTGGGTCATTTAGGGTGCCCTTTATTCCACAGTGGATAAGGAGCAGGCAGATGGCTTGGCCTGCAAAACCCCTCCATGCGAACGCAAGGGGAGGAGGAGAGGATGCGAACTGACAGAGGGCCCCTGTGTTACTCTGGTGCGTACCAGAGCTTGGAGCAGCACGCAGCAGAGCACGGTCCAACACACATAACATACCCATGCACACAAAACAGTGATTATGAATAATTATGTTCAGAGATCCTTGATGTAGATCAAAGCAAGCTGGCACCATTTTGGTCACGTTCATTAAAAGCCATGTTTAATGCATGTCAGATATTTTAAAACAGTGCGGCATGTTAACGAAGTGCTGCATGTGTAGACTAGTGGGGCGAATTTGGCTTTTTACAATACCAACATGTAAAAATGTGCGGTGTGTGTGAATATGTTCACACTCAATGGTATGCATAGTAATCAAGTACTTCTTATGTGCTTCATTTAATTTGAATCACATGTAATACTACCAACTGTGTGTTTAACAAAGAAAGCGCACCCTGAATATAATGTTTTAGTGAGAGCGAGGAACAACATTGGGATCTCCAACAGTCATAGTAAGACTGATGTCTCCCCTGACAATAATACTGTTAACTGTCAGTCTGGCTGTGTAATCTGCTATTGGAGATGAAGCTTTGCTGACTCAGGTTTATGTAGAAGTATGCTTTTTTTACACTGCAATAAGAAATACAACACATAGGATATTATAGGCTACATTTCAAGAAGTGTGTGTGTGTGTGTGTGTGTGTGTGTGTGTGTGTGTGTGTGTGTGTGTGTGTGTGTGTGTGTGTGTGCGCGCGCGTGTGTGTGTGTGTGTGTGTGTGTGTGTGTGTGTGTGTGTGTGTGTGTGTGCGCGTGCGTGCGTGCGTGTGTGTGCCTGAGTGTGTGCCTGAGTATCTAAAAGAGAATATACATAAACATACACCAGATCAGATGCCTGATATTGGCTTTTCAAATTCAAATCCTCGGAATTATGTACAATAATGTAAACCTCACAATTTAAATTCAGTGCCATAGCAAGGCAATAACAAAAGAGAATTCTGGTCAATTTCAACACGTAACTCTGTTGTTTGGAAATTTGGAGTGCTGTCAGTAGCAAAAAAAATTAAAACAATCGCCCAATTGCGATATTAATGCATGTAGTGTGTTAGGATATCTTTAGAAAAACATAATAACACCGAAATGTACATTTTAACGAGTTTAATTATACATTTGAGTAGTACTATGTGTTTCAATAATTCATATCGTGGCATATAAACCGTAATTTCATTCATATCCCGAAAAATATGTTGTGGAAAGTCATTCAACTTAACTCATAACTGCCAAATAACAATTAAAAGTATGTTATTTGAACATTTATAACCTAACCTAACCTGGCACTGCCTCCGTTTTGGTGTCGGACCGTGCGCCGCTGCCCTTTTTCCCTCCATAAACTCCGCTCTCAGCTCCTCTGCCAGTTGCTGCATGAACTTCCTCTGGGTAATTTTACTGCTGGTGCACTCCTTAGAGAGGATGTCTGCAATGATTCCAGCCAGTCCAAGGATGTATAAAGTTATATGAACACGTAGACAGCCATCGGCCATCTACGTGTACCGCGCCTTTCACAGAGCGAGTGCCCGGTGCTTTTCTTCTGATTCAGAACAGAGTCCATCCACACCGTAGTAGCCTAAGTTACCGACTCTGGCTTTGCCTTCGGCCCATCGGTGATGCCCACACTTGTTACTCGAGACCGCTAGTTACGTTTCTCTGACAGAGACGATGATAGTTAGCCTACTAAGCAACCAAAATGCATCTTCAACCGCGCGAAAGACAAGACAAGGCAAGGCAACTTTATTTATATAGCACATTTCAGCACTCAAAGTGCAACTCAAAGTGCTTTACACGATACACTAAACATTAAAAAGCAAAGATCAAAATAAAAAACAATACCGCGAAAATCCGAGCGGTCAATATGACCGTGTATGGCCAAAATAGGTAAAAGTGATTTTATTTTCTTTGCCTTTTGTGTAATGTATATAAAAACACATTTAAATGAAAATAGGAAAAGCAGGATTGTATTCTTTTATTCAGCAAAGTTATTACACATATAAATTTCAAAACGGTTTCCTGTTTTCTGGACGGAAAACAGGAAATAAACTTTTATGCCTTTCTGTCACATCTACTGCAGTCAGATTCACTCTGTTCACTTGGAAAGAATAACTGCACATGGCTAGCTAGGCACATTTCTAACATGTTTAGAGGCTAAAAACACGTTTAAAACCTGCCCTGTTTAAGCCTGTTGGGTGCTAACTCTAGCAGGAGGATAACACAATGTAGGCAGCACCGTTTGTTTTCAGTTTTTTTTTTGCTACTGACAGCACTCCAAATTTCCAAACAGAACGTTGTTGAAATCGACCAGAATTCTCCTTTAATTCCAGTCGATTTCAACAAAGTTTAGTTGTGTGGTGGTCGTCACGGATGGGCGTTGTGAGTCCGTTTTACATGCTGGTTTGCTTTCTGTCACAAACTTTTACTAACTTCTGGTGCAGTGTAACAGGGGTATAACATTTAGTGTCTGTGTGCTGTGGCCGAAGGTGAATGGGGATGTGGTTATTAGCGAGTCAAGCAAAGTTACATGTGTTTTATCGCAGATCAGGTGTGTTCAACATCTGCATCAGTTGTGGCTCTGCTGTGCGTATGCTGTGTCAATCAGCCCCAGGCAAGATGCCATTTTGAGGTAGACAGCTCATCAAGATGAAGAATTGGTACATGAACTTGACTATCTGAGGGGGAGGAGGTCAGAACTAAAAATACACAATTGTTGCCTCAAGTCAGAAAGTTGCATCGTATACCTTTACACGTGTACATTTCCTGCACATTTCCTCCACAGCTCCTAAATATTCCATGTTTCTGTATGACAAGATATTAAGGAATGAGCGTTCAGGGCTAGAAATGAGATAAGGACATGACTTTGAGTAGAATTCACATGCAAAGTGGGGTGAGATAGGAATATAAAACTATCAGTATTGCACGAGCAATCCTGCGTTGCAAACAAACACAGCCTGTCCAATCTTTAATGACAACAAGTAGTGTCGCTTACTATCAAAACAAAATGTCTAAGACTTCATTGTTCTTCTGAAATGACCTTACACACACATTTGATTAAGCTAAATATTGCCTGACCATCGCAGGGCTGAAAATCTATCCTACAGACCAATAAAATTAAACAAAATGTATTTTAAATGACAGGGGATGCTTTGAAGGCCAGTAATAGTCCCCTTAATGTACAAACAGACACGTCTGATGGAACCAGGAGATCAATAATAAATGAATGACTGCTCCAGCCCCTTCACACTAAAATGACTCGCTGGAGGTGATGCCAACAAAGTCTCTTTATCGCTCCTAAGAAGCTATCCCCTTGATTTTATCTTTCTTTCCAATAAGCTTCTGTGCAGGGACTCACATGTTGTTTTTCTTTTTTTTAAATGTTTCAAATCAATCTGATTGATTTCTTTTTGTAGTATTTACATGAGCACTGAATATAATCATAAGATAAGTTGTCCCATTTACCTGCTACCCACTAAAAAAGTCAAAAATAATGATTCTTAAATGCCCAATACACAGAATCTCGGCACCATCGGCAAATGTTTGGGAAAAATTGACCAGCATCGTGCTTGAGGCACTATAATTTCTTCATTGCTGTGCTTTTGCTCTGATGCTACAGTATTATCACAGTGCACTACTCCTTTTCACCAAAACCAGTAAACATCACCTATTCAAAGACGTTCCCCTGAGAAAGTCACACAGCTCAGAAAAAGTGTTAGAAAGCGCTAGTAAATGACAAACAATGGAAGGAAAAGTGATGCGCTCCTCCCAGGGGAGCGTCAAGTGAGTGAGCATGTGCAGAGAGTACAGATTTTCCTAAAGGAAAACAGATATGATTCAATCAGGCATTTTTGTTTCGATTGAGCAATTATTCAGTTTGTTAGCGGAATTAAAGGCTCCATGTGAACTCAGCTGGTTAGTGACACTTTTAAAGCAAGTATTTAACTGAAAAGCAGATCATTTGGTCATATGCTGTCCTCTCTTTCAACTTTTTGAACTGAACCGATAAAGGGCCCTATTTTAACGATCTAAGCGTACGCCGTATAGCGCCTGGTGCAGGTGTGTTGCGCAGGGCATGTACCAATGTTTTGTTACCAACCATTTTTGCTAGTTTAACAGTGGAAAAAATGTCTGTGCGCCAGGCGCATGGTTCAAAAGGGTTGCATTTAGTGTCTTAATTAATCATAGATGTGTTTTGGGCCGTAACATGCAAAAAAACAATCCGAGTGTTATCTCCCATTCCCTTTAAAAAGCCAGGCGCGTTTGTACCTTGGTGCATTGCTATTATGATGGCGGATTTGCTAAGCAGGAAGAAGAGATGCGTGCGCTGTGCACAAGCCTAGGCGCATTTTACTAATGCGCTGTTAAAATAACAATGAAATGCTACGTTATTGACCAGGTTTTTGTTGGTCAATGGTGCGATTACTTTCCTCCGCCTCAAGATAGCAATACGCCAAAAATGCACCTGGACACACCTCCCTGTAAGACCAGCATGCCCACGGGTGCACAGATTAGCCCAGGTGCATTTGCTATTTAAACGACATGGACAGGAAATTGACGACTGCGTGGGTCTCAAACTAGTAAAAACACTTGCGTCAGGCTTTTTGCGCTGCGCCAGGTGCAAGATAGGGCCCATAATGTTTTCAGATTGATGAAGAAAGGAAAGGATTTAGCTCAATGTTGACTTCTTCAGTCACACTAAATCCCTGACTCACTGACCCTCTTGTTCTTGGCCACTTTCTCTGCTGACCATTCCGCTTCAATATGTTTCTCTCTCTTCCGGCCTGTTTTCTGCCGTGGCAGAGTGTGTTCATTTTGTGGTCTTTGTGTAAATTGTCTTGGCTGTTGGCCTTCTTCCAGATCATGTCACTTCCTAAAGATGACAACAGGCTTGCAGGGTGAGGTGAATGCGGCCAGGTGGCCAAACATGTAGGGACGAGCATTTCTAAACGAGGCTGAGACGGGCTTGCTTTGTTATTTGCCAAATCTATTACTGTGGTGGTCTGCATGTGGTCGTGCCAACAGCTTATTGTTCACCCCGGTCAAACAGGCCATTGCAGCCCAGTCAAGTCCCTGCCAGCTAAGCATGCCACGTCTACATGAGGCTAGAGATAAGACGAATGACAGGGGAGGTCATTAAAACAGGAACAACGTTGCTGCTCTCACTCAGCCTGAATATGAATCACGCAGCCAACTTGGATATGTGAATGTGCAGACGCATATGATTCTCAGGAGAGGAAGCCTTTGCCTGTTGCTTGATGCTTTGGCGCTCTCTTTTCTGGCAGGAACCATTGAAATGCAGACCGAGGGGTATGGATAATGGACAGTCCCACAGTGGCGCAGCACTCCACACACTCTCTGCTATTCCCTCAGACAGCCACTCCTGCTGTAGTCTGCACTACACATACCCTCTTTTCAACCCCAGGGAGGCGCTGGCAAGTGGCCAACCATCACTGAGTCTGTGAGTGACTGAATATGCGCGTGTGTGTTTGTGCATGACTTTTTGTGTGGGAATGTAGGAAGCGCTTGCTCGCCAAGAGCTATGCTTGTTAATGCCCTACAGACTAAGTGCTCTCCCTTTTCTCTCTTTTGCTCTCTCCTCCACTCCTCCCCTGCTCTGCCCATCTCTTTTGCCTTCTGAGTGGCCATTGCTGAGAGAGGAGGAGGAGGTGGTGCTAGGGGATGGAGTGGGAGGCTGGAGGGAAGTACACAAACAAAGCAAAATACGAGAGGAAGTACACTATTGGGCTTTGACAAGCTGATCCCTCCCGCTGTCTCCCAGCTGCCGTCTCCGTTTGATGCTGAGAGCAATCAATATACTCAGCTCAGAGCTACGCCTCAGATTGTCTCACACTACTCATGCTAACTACATACATAACCCACCAACTTTCACCATATTCAACAACAATAGAAAAGAGGACCACTGCAAAGCACACCTGGTTACCTCAATTCAAATGGCAATTTCATACACAATATACATAGTATCATGAATGAGTCTGAAAGTGCTTTCTTTTTGCATCAGTAGGATTTACCAGAAGATCCCCACAGTTTTAACTCATAGCTGAAATTTCACTGCCGCACGCATGCATGCATGCACGCCTCCATAACCTTGTAACAAGTACAGAGAGCCACAGAATGTCTGTGGTTGCTTTTGCGCTTGGACCTAATGTTATTCTAATAGTTCAGCTTACACCAGAGCGGATAGTGCCATTACTCTATATGAGTCCGTTCTCTGTGTGTGTGTTAAGGTGGCTATGTAACAAGACACCTGGGGTAAGATATAAAGAGGCCCATAGCTCCTGTCAGAGATGGAGGGCTGAGAAACCAGGGCTAGTTTAAGCATATGTAAGGGAATCATAAAGACAGCTGAGCCTCTTCCATCTCCTTGAAATATGATGCAGGCCGAGTCTTGTTGTCGTTTCCCCTGGCTAGACTTCCATCCTATCATGCATCCCCTTTTCTGCCACATCCATTCATAATTATCTTGTCTTTCAAGTATCTTCCTCTCTGTACTTTCCACTGGGCATGAATGGCGGCGTGCCACCTTGCCCTCTGAGCACTCTTGTCTGATTAAGGAAAGAGGTTTTTGTGGCCATGGCATCTGGCATGGTCAGCCCACATACAAGTAACAATGCCGTATACATTCTCCAGCGCAGAGCAAACAGAGAGGGACGCTTCTACTGGACCTTAGTGAAAGAACCACATGAATGCAAACAGACCCAGCACCGCAGAGTGGACCTCCTGAATGAGGGGTCCTGTTTGATTTAATCCCAGCAATGCGCCCTGAACCTCACGCACACACAGATTTCACAGGCATTACGCGAGGCTGCTGTTTGCACTGAGGCTATAGCACGACGCAGAGTGGTAACCCACTGAGGATGCCAAAGGTTTGGATTTTCCCATGATAGCAACCACTCTCACTGGATAGATGGTGAGTAACCAGGAAGGAATCTGTCCCTTTTCAATGGCCACTGAAAGGGGAGCTGTGAAATTGTCCGAAATTTCGCTGTGTGTAAACAGAGAACTGAGGGGGAACCCAGGGACCCTGCCTGGGCCAGACTGAACTGCTTCCCTGGACTCTTTCTTTCTACCTCTCTTTCTCTCTGCTTGTCCCTCCTCCCTTTTTCACTACCCACTCCTGTCTCAAATTAATTTTCTTTCTGTCTGTCCCCCTCCCCACTGTGAACAAGTCCCACACTGCGAGGACACAGGAGCGGTTTTGCACGCTATTCTCAGATGGCATTAATTAGTTTTGAGCTTTTCTTATCGAGAGACAGATGCTAAATACTTCAATAATAAGTAGAGCACAGACTGTGTTTGCCTCCCAAAGCAAACTATTGCTTTATGAATAGAGACCAAGGGGGGGGGGGGGGGGGGGGCAGAAGGAGAAACAGACACCTGTCTAAATGTACAATGTCTTTTCTTGTATCTAAGTTTCTCTGACATAAGTTGGTCTGTTACTCCAGTTAAACAATTTGAATCATCTCCTGCTTTGAGTGAGCATTACCACACAGTAATTTCCCTAAACTTTTTGCTAGTTGCTAGGTGACAGCTTCAGCTCCTGTGAGCATGCTGTGTGAATGAAGAGGGGGTAACTAATGTCCTCACCCAATGACCACGCTCTCAACAGACTGCTCTTGTCCAGTAAAAAAAAAAACAACAACATTATGCTACTTCCTCAATACAATCAAACACACTGCAACGGGCAAGCTGAAAAGCACTAATACTCAACATGTGCTGTCTGATGTATTCCACAGTGAAAAACAATGGTGCTTAAAACATGGGAATAGCACATGCAAGTGGAATGAAACTGCAAAAATATCTATTTCAACCAGAACATTATTTTCTTCTTGTTTTACTGTAACATATTTTCCATTTTTTCCTACACAATTTAAGTAATTTAAGAAAAATCTAATGTCCTATTATTAGTGATAAAACAAGATCAGTATGCTGTTTCCAGGCAATAGATGCTTGTTCCACTAATCGTAACTTTATGGCAAACAATTTCCACAATTAGCAGAATTGAACTGCATTTGTTGTAAGAGGATATGAGCAACAACATGTTTACAATTTCACAACTGACAAGGGAGAAGCAGAGAAACAGAGAGGCAAACAGAATGGTAATTTAGGTTTGACAAGATGTAGTCTGTGGACTGAGGTTTAATATTATGACATAACATTGTACTGCCAAAATGCCTCTCCTCAATGACAAAATGTTGTTACTCACACACAAACACACATACACACACGCACACACACGCATGCCCAAACAGTACTTGTACACACATACTGCAGACATACTAGACCTACAGGCTGTGAAAGAAAAGAAAAGTAAAAGCAAAAACAACCAGTGAGAAGAATAAAATTACCTCACAGTCAATGCGGTACATATCTGCTGTCAGACTGCAAAATGTCCCTCATCTATATTCCTGACAGACCTGATGTTTCGCCCATTTGCTTTAAAACATACATTTGTGTCAAATGAATGGCGCTATAATCAATCTCTCTGCCAATGTCAGAGTCAATGGCAAAACCATTTACTGCCTCTCTGAAACTTTACCATTTACCGTCAGAGAAAGGAACTGCTAAATAACCACTGTCTCAAAATATGGAGCACTTCCCAGTGTACGCCATTTAAATACATTGAATTAATCTTAACGGAATAAATATGGCAGGGAATATGAGAAATGACTAAACAAAAGAGCTGTGCTTCACAGCTAAATCATATTTTAGTGCACTTACAATACCTCTAAAAGCCTGGGTGATATGTCCTCGCAGCGAGAGTGATGGCTCACGGGACTGTGGGGTAGAACGAACAGCTTGAGACTGCTCGTTACAAACATTTAAACCAACCTAAAATACCAGATGCTCACACTAAAATACTCCTTCATAGTGCTTCTGCCATCACTTCCTTTTGTTGCCAAATGCTCAGAAGTCTGTGTCTGAGAAATGTAATATCCATATTCGCAAGTTAAATGTACCTTCAAAATGCAGTAAATGCATTTTCTGTACACTGAGTGGACATCATTTCCAAATAAAATGAAATCCTGTACATTTTCCTGTTTCAGGATATGAAGACGAAAGAGTTTTTAAATTGATTAGCAGAAAGTGACATAAAAAGCTCCTGGAATTTTGAGATGATAGTGGCTCAGTTTGTCTGTTGTTCAGTCCATTCGTTTATTTTGTCAACTACAGTTTGTCTGGGCCTTGTGCCAACAACCTCATTTTAATAGCTTAACTCAGCTGAGGGTGTGGTATGCAAATTTCAAGATGTGCCTGTTCCACATGTTAAGATTTTCACCACATTTTTACAGTCATTATCATGACTGCAACTGAAATGGGACACAAGAAATGGTGTTTAAATCTTAGTCAATAATTAATTATGAGCCATTTATTTCTGGGGTATTGGTAAGTATTGGTAAATATTGGCAAAATAGCAACTATCGCCACTTCTGTTTTGGCCATTCCCAAGTCCCAAGATAATCACAGATGTGTATGGCCTTTATCCTTATCTCTCCCTCCCTGATGAAGTGAGCAACATACTCCTAATCAATGTGTTGGCATCTATGTCTCAATAACAGTCCACAGTATATATATTTAATAGCATCCATTCACTTGCTTTTGGGGTTACATTAGTCTGTAAGTCATAATAGATTGAAATAAATCAGATTTGGAGTAAATATTTAAACTAGCCTTGTCTTCTCTGCGGTCTCCTTCAATTTCTTTAAGAGGATTCTGCCATTTTCTTTTGTCAGAAGTGTCAGACAGATCTAAAGACTGGTGATGAACATGCATTCCTGATGGGGGGATGATGGCGCTTAACTATTCATCAAGTAATGTTGAAGGGAGTCTCATTAAATATCTTTTCAAATCCATACTAGTCATTTGTCAGTTCGTAATGATTATAATGCCCAAGGGAATGTTGATTTCTAAAGAGGAGACAGTTTAATGAAGCCTTAATCATTTTATGAATCTTAACATGTTTTTGTTGTCCTTTCATTGTAAAGATATGTTGATATTGCATTTACAATGACATGTGAACCCATAGCTTGTTGTTAGTTTAAAAATGTCATTGTCAAAAGTGCTTACAAGGTTTGTCTGTATCATCCTAACTTCTGATTTGGTTGTTATATGCTCTGATCATCCAACATTTCCTCACTGAAAACTGTCCTCTGAGGGCTAGTGTGGTGGCCACATCAGCTTGACTTTAATCCAGACTCCTTCTCTAACTTCTGATATGGTTATTTTTCCCTGCTCTTATCTGAAGAGTTGCTCTCTATAACAACATTTTTTAAAGCAGGCATTAAGAGGCTTAGCAGCGGCAGTGCTTTAGCAGCCAAAAGGTCACTTTTGCAAATTGGGTTCATTAATCTTCTAGTGTATGGCAGCCCCAATGAGACACTCTTCATACACAGACACAGATTAAAATGGAGAAAGCGCTCGTAGATTAGCCTGAAAAAAGAAACTCTTGGAATGATAAAGACTCTTCAGACGAAGTTGAGACTTGGCTCTTTAAAGTCAGATTGCCAGTTTCACTCATATCAGACAGCGAGAGAGAGCGAGAGCTGCACAGTGGTAAGAGAGAAGGGATATATGAGCCTGGAGTGGAGTTTGACTGAGCTATGATTATACCATCATAGATGATTATAGTTAGGCAATCCTCTGACCCAGTGCATGACAGAATCTCTCCCTTTCCTCTTCCTTTACTCTCTAGATCTCTGGGTGTGTGCCAACTCTCCCACAGCAGTAAAACACCTGCTCGAGCAACAAGAAGTGATATGAGATATGTGATTTGAGCCCCTAGCTGGTGCTGCAGTAGTAGGGTATCTTCTAACAGACCTAGGCTGCCAGGTCTGCCAGGCCTATATGTATTACCTAGGGCACAATGGCATCACTCTGCTGAAATACAGCCCAAAACAATGGACACCAGAAACTAGTATGCAGTGTAGGAAATCATATTTCTACATTAAGCCATCATTTTATTATAATTGGCCTAAATAGCTAAATATGATTTTTTTTTTTTGAAATCTTGGGAGTCATTCGCGTTTTATAGGGGCATTCTGAGATTTCTTGGGGCATTTTTGCCCTTTGCCCCCATTTAATTTGTCACTGGTAATATGGATAAGGCTAGGTTGTGAAAAGGTTCCCCACTTTTTTTTGTCTGAAGCAGTGTCTAGACATTCCTATCAGATCAGCAAAAGTACCCCTTCATTATACCCAATCATCATACCCCATCATATGCCAATTGGTTTGGTCAAGTTTGCATTTGTACTACAACCCCAAATCAGAAAAAGTTGGGACAGTAGTGATTTCTAAATGTACTTTGACTTGTATTCCATTGCAGACAATACAACAGCACATAATTTAATGTGTTCCTCATGATGTTTATTGTTTTTCTTTCAAAAAAACAAAATTCCTATTTTGGTTCTTGCAACACATTTCAAAAAAAGTTGGAACAGTAAAGCATTTACCACTTTGTAATGTTGCCATTCCTTTTCACAACACTTAAAAGACGTTTAGGGACTGAAGACACAAAATGATTAAGTGTTTCAGGTGTAATTTTGTCCCATTCTTGCTGCAAACAAGTCTTAAGGTGGGCAAAAGTACAGGGTCTTCGTTGTCGCATTTTGCGCTTCAAAATGTGCCACACATTCTCTATTGGAGACAGGTCGGGACTGCAGGCAGGCCAGTCAAGTACCCGTATCCTCTTCCTCCGCAGCCAGGACTTTGTAATGTGTGCAGAATGTTTTTTTTTCATTATCTTGTTGAAATATGCATGGACGTCCCTGGAAAAGATGTCTTCTTGAAGGCAGCATATTGTGCTCCAAAAGATTAATGGTGCCATCACAGAAGTGCAAGTTACCTTTGCCAGGGCACTGACACAACCCCATACCATGACAGACCCTGGACTTTGGACTTGTTGCTGGTAACAGTCTGGATGATCCTTTTCTTCTTTGGTCCGGAGCACACGGCGTCCATTTCTCCCAAAAAATACCTGAAATACTGATTCAACTGACCACAGTACACGTTTCCACTGTGTGATGGTCCATCCCAGATGCCTCCGAGCCCAGAGAAGTCGACGGCGCTTCTGGACACTGTTAACATAGGGCTTCCTTTTGGCACAGCACATTTTTAACTGGCATTTGTGGCTGTAACTACGTATTGTGGTACTTGACAAAGGTTTGCCAAAGTAGTCCTGAGCCAATGTGGTGATATCGCTTATAGATGAATGACGATTCTTGATGCAGTGGCGCCTGAGGGATCGGAGATCACGGTTGTTCAGCTTAGGCTTGCGTCCTTGTCCTTTACGCACTGAAATTCCTCCTCATTCCTTGAAAATTTTAATTATGTTATGCACTGTTGAAGGTGAAATAAGCAAATGTCTTCCTATCTTTCTTTGAGGAACATTGTTTTTAAACATTTCAATAATTTTCTCACGTATTTGTTGGCAAACTGGCGATCCTCGGCCCATCTTTGCTCCTAAAGGACTAGACCTTTCTTGGATGCTGCTTTTGTACCAAATCATAATTACAATCACCTGTTGACATCACCTGTTTCAAATCACATCATTATTTAACCAATTTACCTGATTACTAGCCCTAAATTGCTCCTGTCCCAACCTTTTTTGGAATGTGTTGCAGGTCTGAATGACAGGAAAGGATGCATATTTACAAATGAAATTAAGTTGACCAGATAAAACATGAAATATTTTATGTTCACATTGTCTGCAATGAAATACAAGTCAAAAGTACATTTAGAAATCACTACTTTCTTTTTTTATTTGTGTTTTTCATACTGTCCCAACTTTTTCTGATTTGGGGTTGTATTTCCATCTGGAAGGCAGAAGCTGGACCCAACCAGTCACTCATTAGTCGAATATTTAATTATTATATTTCAGTTGTTTTCAAACACATATCCATTACTTTTAGCTAATTATTTTGGATTTGTATAAACTACTTTTAATTAACCATTTCAGCCAACTATTTCAGCTTCTCTAATCACTTGCCAATTAATTTCTTGGACTCTCAATGTTGACGCTTGGCTTAAGGTGTTACAACTGGTGGTTGGTGGGAGGTGTGTATGGTTTAGTCAGCCTAAAAATCATAGCTGGTTCCTCACTGTTAGCATACATTTACTACAGGCCAGCATCACACTAATTTGTAAATTTGGATGAACAATTTAAAAAAAAATTTAATTAATTGAGTTACTCCACAATCTTTACACATGCACCCTGGCAACTGCAGAAATACCAAGTGGGGTATAACTCCTGGTTGGGATAGAATATGGACACTAGAGGTGTTGAAATTAATCAAATAATTGATGCATCGAATCGTGGACATGGACGATGCTGCATCGATAGTCGACCGGGCCATAATCGATTATTTCTGTTTACAATTTAATGTAGGCCTAACAACCTTTCTGTTTACATATTCTGTTATTTTTTGCACATTCAGGAAGTTCCATGTGCTCAGTGCTGTAGTTGTATGTATCCAATGTATTTAGTATTAGAGCACTGCAGAATGTTTTGTTTTTGAAGCTTGAAGCTATGAATTAAATATCCTATATGGCTTTAATAGACAAATGTATTTGACGCATCTTGATGCATTGAGATATCTAATCGAAGACATGATAATCGTAATCGAATCGGGAGATCAGTGAAGATTCACACCTCTAATGGACACACTCACTGGCCAGCATTGTTGTTCATCATACCACAAAAGAATATTAGTAAAGATGGTATTCGCTCTTTCATTGTTCTCATAAACCTGAACCGACTCCATTAAACCTTTACTATATAATAAAAGGGAAGCACATTATCATCATCATATTGTAATGACCACACATTGAACTGAGTAGCTCAGAATCTAAGGATGCCTGTGTCTATGCCATACTTTCAGCATGATAATCAATGTCCTGACCCCAAGCACTCTCGGGCAAATGGCAATGAATGGCTGTGTAAATTAGATCTAGACCCACTAATAAAGTTAATCAAAATTTCATTTATCCATTTTGTTTTGACAAACCATACTCATCGTCCAGATGGCATTGTGTGTTTTCAGTCTCTGTTCTGCAATCATGATGCTTATTAATAATTTATGTCTCATAAATGACTTATCAGCTCCTTCTCCACTAGTTTTTTTTTCTCTCAGTTCCTTCTCTCTATGTTATGGTCCCGTGCACGCTATGGATGGCTGGCACTGGTCCACTAAGCCAATGAAAATGCATGAGTGTTCTACGGCTATAAAGTTCCAGCTTGGTAAAAAGACGGATTGTTTTGTTTCTTTGTGGTAATGCTTTTGTTAGACTGACTAGGATCACGACGCCTAGAGTTTATGTAAAGCCACATTTAAGATAGTCGGCTAATGTGTTTTTCTGTGCACAAAATAAAACACAGGGGACTCAGGCTATGACATAGAAACCAGTCATCACTCACACAATGAAAAGTATTCTTACCTAAACATTGTCATTAAGGAGAACCTTAAAGGCTCTAATGAAACTAAACTCATAAAGACTTCCTGTAATGATCAGTGAGGATGCAGATGGGATTTGATGCTGCTCACATACACTAAAAACACACAGGCACACACTTGCATTTAGAATTCGTATTTCATGTTCTATCCACTGGGTGTGTAATGACGCCCGTTATTAAAGCGGGTAATTGTCTTACAGTGGTGCCGCGTTATTGGATCCAAGGGCAGTTCTGCAGACACATTCAGAGGCAACTGGATGTAAAGTCGCTGAGCAGTGAAATAGGGAGCAGGGCTGAGCAGACACACAGAAGATGGTATCACCATCAAAGGGAGATGCTAGCATTGTGCTGTCTGACCCTTGTGAATGGCATTCAGCCCACCTGTTACCCTATCCCCCCTGAGACTCTTACTCACTCTGCCCCGTTGCCTCCAGGAACCAGACACTTGGTGCATGCGATTACCGTTTCTCTTGCAGAGGTCCCCGACAGATCATATCCGTACAAAGGCATCCTAAGATAAATCGTTAATCCTCTCTCTCGTTGTAAAGTACAGGTCATTTTTCACAGAGGACAAAAATGCTCATCTTCTTCCCCGACAGACATATTTAAGTCTTCAGGGTTCTTCTTTCGCTAGTTGACTACTGAGGCTTTCTAAATAATATATCTGCCTGCTCTTACTACTGCTTTTAAGTCAACTCTCCAGTGTGTCTGCTAGCTTTGCCATTAGGTAGCAGCCCTTACACTTGTAATCTGCTCTGTAATACTCTGTTTTACATGTCAGCTTTTTTTCCCCAGCCATTTTCACACTCTAATACAGAGCATGCATTAATCTAAAACAAAACACTGTTAAAAACAAGAGGAAAAATTTGTTTCAGTTATGAAAGGAAAATGCAAGGTGTACCTTACACAAGAACTGTGATAATAATATATCTAATAGGGTTATAATGAATAAAATTCAGCTCTAATTGTACTCTAAAAAAAAGGCATTGAAAAACTTACATGCAGCATAAAAAGAAATCTGAGAACGACAGGTAAAAACCAAAATTAACATACAAAATTAGACAATAAATATGATATAATCAGGAGCATATGATTGATGCAAATTGAAAGCGAGCAACATAAAAATAAAAATAATTAAAATCACAATGACGGTACAGATTTATGCATCATAATTAATCAGTTTAGATACAATTACAGGATAGTGAGTGTGTAGCAGGTAGTGGCATTCACCCTAAAAGGGGCCAACTACAGGGCAAATCATGAATAAATGGATAAAACACTTTCTAAAACGCAGCCGCTCTACCATAAACCAGAAAAATGCTGCTCCTAGCAAACAACCAGAGCTGTGATTTATGAGCATACCATTATCTGGGATGCACTCTAGCAATATTTAATGCAATAAATTTAATTTAGGTTTGTTGCCCAGCTAAACTAGGTAAAAACAATTAGTTAATTTGAATCTGTCACTTTGGTAATGAATGCTAGAGGCAACATCTTCTCTAACTTGAACAAATATGGAAACAATGAATATTGCAACACCAGTAGCGTAACCAGGATTTAAGCACCTTGAATATTCCTGAAAATGACTTTTGTGTGAAGATGACGTTTTCTAGCTGGTTCACGGCCAATTAAGTTGACTAGTCATGCTTAATTTTCAGTCTAATAAATAATCTATCAAATTGTATTAGCCTATCAAAGACCAAAGAGCATGGGAGGGTGATGCCAAAATACAACATTTCTGATTAACCAGCAGTGTCACCAATCAATAGTCAAATTCAGATTTGCCCTTTCATTGCCTCTTTGGTTCAACAAAAACAAACCAATCCTCCTTTACAGCGTTATTGAACTCTTGTTTAATGCTGGGCTCACAAACAACATTAATCTAGTTCCTGTCCAGCTGTGCACAGTGTGAGGCGGAGCTGGCAGGAGAAGGAGGAGGCGGACTCACGGTCCCAAAACCCTGCGGTCTGCACTCCAGCCAGCCAGCTGGTGTCATTGGAGCTCTCCTGACTTGGACCGCGAAGGTGATTGCTCAGTAGGGGCCATGGATTGGGATAATAGTGAAGTATCTAAAACACAGGTCTTTACTGGGGTCATTTTATCAGCGGATTGCTTTTAGGAACAGTCCATGGAACAGTTCTCCTAGAGCCTATCTATAGCTATATCTGACCTTTCTAATTAGACCCATCATGCTAGCGTTATGAGGAGAGTAATTCAGTGGAGAGCCTGATAGTTTCACATTCTCACTTTTGCGAGGACATGGGGCAGGAAGCAATTATGCCTGTCTAGGTCTGGCCGGCAGACACTTTTCAAAAAACACTCTTCCAAAAGTGTGAAAGCGTCTGTGTCCAGAGGTACAAAAAAAACACAGAATCCAACACCAGTGAAATTTTAGAACTTATAACCAGCAAAAAATGTTTGATTCTTTGTGAGGGCAAAAGCCTCTGTGTGGATTAGCCGTGTACGCTTGTGAAGTTAAACATGCACTGTAAAAACACCATGCTGTGTTGTGCTAAAGCACAGTGGCACACTACTTCTAGTACTTCTTCTACTTAGTACTGGAAAAGCCAAGCTATTTCCTTTTTTGCCAGACCAAAGGCAGAAATGACAGAATAAACAGGCCTTTCAGCCCATCCTGTGGGAATTGTTATCCTTTTACCCACCAACACATGGCTTTTAACATAAAAAGGTCAAAGCCAGGATTTTCTTTTATCCAAATAACTAAGAGAAGGGAGTTTATTTGCCTGCTGTCTTAATTTATGCAAAGCCCTGAATAAGAGGAGTAGGCATGGGCCGGTATGAGATTCTGACGGTATGATAACCTTCAGCAAAAATGTCACGGTATTGCAGTTTAAAATGCTTTGAAATGTCTGGGTAAAAAGTAATATTTATTTTTTATATATATTATAAAAAATATAATATATATTATTTTTTACACACATGCTCTCTCTGTACAACAAAGATGGTCGTAAAAGGCAGAAGGTACAGGTTACCAAACTGCAAGCTTAACCGGTACAAATTCTCATTTGTGCCACTTGTATGACTATGTTTTTATGTTGGTTAACTGTATGTTTATTGTGTGTTTATGCGTGATGTGTCGCCATTTTGTTCTCTCGAATGCCCAAGACAAATTTCTCCTATAGGAGACAAAGGCTTATCTTATCTTAAAACCAGATGTACACCATGGTGGAAGACTTAAACAAGTTTACAGACGTGATATCAGCTCAATTCAATTTTAGCACTACTGTAAAAGTACTAACTTCTCAGAAAGTTAGTAGGCCTACATCTCTGCTCTTCTACGCTCAGTGAAGTTACATTAGTGAGGAAACTAGCTGACGTTAGCCATGTCATCTGCCTTGGTAGCAGCCTATAGTATTTATTTCACTATTGTTAGACACACTAATTTTCATAGCTGGTTGCAAACGTTTAAAGACAGCGTTACGTTACCTAGTATTTGGCCGGGGCCTTATGTGCTTTTTCGGCACCCGAAAAATTCCCATATACCCGACTTAGTCGTTTTAGATGTGGGGAAAGGTTTGGGGGGGATTCACCACCTTCGGCCGTCATGCACAGACACTGGTCGTGATACTGCACGCTGGCAGGTAGAGGGATTGTGACCTGCACTTTCTGTAAAAAAAACAGCTCAACCACAGGAGCGGTATGACAGAACATTTTAGTGGTTTTGAAACTGATTTTTTCAAACCGTGGTATACCTTGAAACCTGTAACCGGCCCATGCCTACCGAGGATGGAGAGAAGCAGGGAGTGAGGGAGTTTATCAGTGCTTGATTGTGAAATGCAAGGTTCAGGTGTGCGTATCTCTTTTTTAATCATGTAAAATGAGCCTTTTATCAAAAAGGTGCATGTTACATGACGTCCTCAGTAATGTCAGAACGATAACCGCTGGACATGCATTATTTCTAATCTTCCTGCAGGGACATAGCCCATGTATGCACTGTCAAGTTTTCAGGAATATGTGAGATTTGTCTGCAAAGTGTCTTCCCATCTGCTCCATTCACCTCAGTCACATCCTTTACATCAAGCCCCCATCTCTTGTCTCAGGAATGGCAGTCCATTACTGCACATTAGCAGCAGAGTGAGGCAGGGAGATAAGGGAGGCTGCTGATCAAACACACAGACAAATCGCCAGTGACAGAAACACACATTTGTTGCTCAGCGTTTAGCTTTGATCTCTGACTCTGCTGAGAGCCAAAGCGAGAGGCAAGTCTCAGCCTTTGAACTGGGGCTTTTCAGAGGAGGTCTCTCTCTCTCTATCTCTCTCTCTCTTGCTCGTTCTCTCTCTCTCTCTTATAGAGATCTAATGTGTGTACACTCTACATTCAGTCATTTTCAATCCTGCTCCACAACTGATAGCGCCTACATATTCAGCAGGACAGTGTGGGGATGGATACAGTACAGGGCAGAGCAGAATATCCACATCACTGACAGAGAACATGACACAGGTGATGTTGATGCTGAATATTTGAGATGCTGGGCCTCTAGTGGGCTGACAGAGGCCTATTATAGTATAAGGATTGTTCAAGGTTTAACAGCAGTGTCCTTATAAAACCTGCATACATTCTCAAATCACAGTGGACCCAGTAGTGGTATCAACAAGTTGTGATTATGCTTCAATCTTGTGCGCACAGGCAGCATGTTGATACACGCACATATGTGAGACTCGCTTTATTCTGTTTCACAAGAGAGTTCTATTCAACCATAGCTCTATATCGAGCTATCTTCTAAACTTCTGATCTCTGATTTGTTTTGATATTACACTTAGTTTCGTTTATATCCATGCAATCGTGTGCAAACACATGCATGCGTGCACACAAATACCCACACACAGGGCAGTGAGATTGTTTTTGCAGCATAGTAATAACAGATAAGTGGCTGCTGTGTGTCTAAGCTGTCATCCATGGATCATCTCATTTCCTGACCGGGCCAGCCCCGGCCCCCTGTGTGTTATTACAAACAGCCCAGATCATGTGACAGGGGAGGGAGATTACTGGAGAAACTAATTGAGGCTTCTCTGTGTGTTCTCTGGCGGAGAACAGTGGGGTGACTGTTTGGCCAGGCGGCCTGATACTCGACCCTCCCGTGTCCCCTGCAACCACAGAATGGCCATTACAAACAATGACCCTGTCAAAGCCTACAGACCTGGCCAGTCTGTAGTGAACCAGATCGCTCTTTTGAAGCTTGGGGATTCCCCTTATCCTGAAGGGGGGTGTATGGGATTAGTACAGTAGTGCATCCACACACCTGGCTCAATCTGTCTTCAGATTGGTTCACTCTTACTCAAGGCAGGTTTTAAACTGTGATTAGACTGGCAACATTCTCCTTGATGAAGTGTGAATGAAACATAAGGCACAAAGAAATATTTCATGGATCTTGCTATTGTTGCTATAGGCAGTATGATGTATATTCACTGAGCTGAATTCAACACTGAAAACACCATTCACATCTTCTCTGCTTTCCCCAAAGCCTTGACCCAGCTACATTATTGATAGAGCATGTTGCTCTGGCTGCCGTGTACAACAACTGCCCCGGTTGTAGCATCACCAGCTCTGGCTTAGTACCATTCAGTTGTATTGTTACCTACAGTTCAACGGAGAGAGGAAAGAGGTCACCAGCAGCAGCTAGATCCCACTGGTCCTCCTCACATAGGAACAACTGTCAGCTAGCATTTGCTCTGAGTGGAGCAGTATGGCTGTCACACAGAGCTATTATTATTATACAGCCCTGGGTCAGGCTGGGGCTCCAGGGTGAAACGAAGTGATCCTGTGTCATCACTTTTCGCCCCACTTTCCCATATAACGGCATACTGTAAGGCCTTAGCGGAGGCACATTCACATTAAGAGCTAAACAAAATCCCTACTGACAGGATGATATACACATGGAACTATGAAATGCACACAGACAAGAAAACTTCCATAGGATATGAAGACCGTGGAAGGTATGCAGGCACAATACCTCATTTTTCAACAACATTTGCACAGTGACCCCTAATACCCACTGCTCTAACATAAACAGTCACATATACGCTGGCACTTATACGCACAATCCCAAACACACTTCTCACTAGAGAAGATCCAGGCCCTGGCCAGTGAAGCAGACATTTGGGGGATGGGGCTGTGGAAGGAGCGAGGGATTGTATTTCCTCTCAGGATATGGTCCCTGTGTTTTTATGTGCAGTCGGCCCCAGGCCCGGCCCAGTTCCAGCCTAGTGCCAGTGCCAAGGCTAGCACAGGCGCCATAGCTGGCTGGACAGGTCCGATAGCACTTATTTTTTTTAAAATTGGGAATCTGAGAGCCACTGTGCTTTTAAAGCTTGGCTACTTGTGCTGCATCTCAAATGACATCCTCTCGCCACCAATAAAGCAATAATCTTGACCACTCCTGTGTCAAGTGGCTCTCTGGTTCTAAGTAATGCACTGTGTGTGA
This sequence comes from Gymnocephalus cernua, assembly GCA_023631565.1. NCBI lineage: Eukaryota > Metazoa > Chordata > Actinopteri > Perciformes > Percidae > Gymnocephalus > Gymnocephalus cernua. Next base: position 17,869,022 of record CM042426.1, on the reverse strand, counting down.
GACTGGGAGATTTGATCTGGGCTCGTGGGAGTGATCGCCCTTCTTGGACAGGATTCTGGGGTTCGTAGGAGTGGAAATGGTGATTGATCTTTTACAGTGCTTGTTGGGCAGGTGAACACTGAATGGTGGCCTCATAAGTAGGAGCAACCCGGTCTACACGACTAAACTGCAGTTTTGTGGGAATCTTAGCTTTGACTGAATGGCTTGTGTTCAGTGGCTGCTCAAATGATACTGAAAAAAACTGAACTAAACTGAAAACTGATACAAATTACTGCTGTTAACTCTACAAACCACAACATTTTACAACAACATGCTCTCTATCGAGCATGACTGCCAACTTACTGATTTGGTGACTTTCACAGACTAGCATAATTTAAAAATTTATCCTAGCAAGATATATAGTGATTTTTCTGAGCAGAAAGATAATTTTCTCTGCTCACTATGGCTCTCCAGCCCACAGAATTGCTGATGTTTATGCAAGTCGAAAGATCCATGTTCAGTGGACCGAATAGCTGTGTATCTGCAATATGAAGCTGTGACTGATCATGCCAGCATGACCAGCTACCAATCACTGACAACTACTGTTTGTCTATCCGCCGCAACCCATTCCACATACTGTCATGACTACACTTCTCTACACTCATATACAGTTAAGGCTATACTACACAGGTCTTTACATATAAGTACGGGTGTCACAATTTAGATTTTTAAGTCGTAAATTGATCAAAATGAGCTTTCGATTTTGACTACCACTAAAAAAAACTCACATAAACTCAAACGGTTGTTGCAAAGTACCCTTCTGCTATCTAGTGTCTCTTATTGTGGAATTACTGTCCCTGAAAGAAAAATGTAATAATATTGAGACCTTTACAATCGAAAATCAAATAGAATTGTGGATTTGAAGAATTGTGAAAACCCTACAGATGGGGTACAATACAGTAAAATTCCAGTGATTTCTTATTGCTCTTTCATGATGTTGGACTTGCAAGAGACAGTGTCCTTCAAGAATGTTCAAAATCGATCCAGCAGAGGCTGAGATATCCTGAGATCAAGCTTAAATAAAAATACACTGGATCCTACACATCCCACAATTCAACTTGGTCTTTCATGAGACCATCCCTGCACCAGTGTGTAACATAGGCTTTCTGTTTTAAAAAAATGGCTGTGAGGACAGTAATGTGCAATTTAGTGCTTAAAGGCTTTAAGCAGCTTTTTGCAACTTTCTTTGCAAGCATTTACTTCCTTACACTGAACAAAACTGGCAACGCTCCTAGGTCCTTGTGCCACTCCAGATAATGTTTCGATTCATGCCACTGATGCTCCACCCAATAATATCTCACAACAAAATCTCCACCCCCTCCTTTACAGGTTAGTCACACAATTCTTTCAAAACAGTGTGTACGCTCTGGAGCAGCTTGGTTGCTCAATTTGCAGGCCATGAACAGAAAGGAGAAAACAGCAGGATGCGTCTTGCCTGTGTTGCAAGAAACCCACGCTGTATCTCTCACGCACAGACGCTATAAAAACTGTAGCAACACTAACGCAATCTCATTTGCATTTTCTTTAAAATAAATAATTTCTGATGTGTGATGTCCACTACATGTTCATCCCCATGTCATGCAGGGTTGCCTCTCAAAAGCATCAGCTGAAAAGAAGCAGCGCTGACAACTAGCAGCTTTGACACTGCTTAAGTCACCCATCCATTAGCTTGTCCATCTAAACCTTCAGAGCTAATTGTGGAATCAAATAATCAGAGTTAAGAGGCTCTGAAGGCACATCCACCTGCCGAGTGGATAATGTTAAACTCTTACAGCAGCGTTTATGCACCGCTCCCCATTTCCGACCCCTAACCATTGTTCCCTGAGGCACTCATTATCCTATTGGTGTGATATGTACGGGTTAGTGTTTTACACAGAATGGATGTATTCAAATTAACATGCTTGTGGATGTGGTGAACAAGTGACAGAGGCAATTAGAGCAAATTCACAGGTACACTTCGGATTCATTACGGGACCATCACTGTCACTGACCGCTCAGCGGTGCCATAAAAATAAATCAAATTCCATTATGAGCAATATTGTGGTGAAGCTAGTTAGTATGCTCAATGTAGTGAAGTGAATTTGTTTATTTATGCCGGCTGGCTTTTGATTACACAACATTTGACAAGAACAAATTCACAGTCATGCCAATTTTCTTCGGAACCATCCAGCGTGATAAAGACAACAGGGCTTTGATAGACTCTCTCAGGGGACTGATCATGTCAGCCAGATAACAGAACACTTGTTAAAAGACACATACCGCTTCTTTTGAACGCATTTGATTAGGTTTGTAAATTACTTGCATTCCTAGTGGAGTTGCCTTCAGTATACAGAACAAATGGAATGGAAATGGAAGTCAGATTGTGATTTCATCTTCGCATGCAATTACAGTGACTTGTGTATTTCCTTGCTGTTGACTTTTAGGAAAGCTGACATCACTACCAAATACATAAGTGTCCTATAATGCTGACAAATAGCCTCCAGTGTTGTGAAGGCAAAACTTGCTGCTTTAATGGAAGAACCATACAGCCTTGATGTATTATGACCAAACAGCATATGAATCAGGCAGGGAAATAGAGAGTGAATTAGCATTGGGACAGGTCTCCTCCCCCCAGCCTTCCGCCAGCCTCCCATCCATCATTCATTATGATGATCTATGGGTGCTCTTTATACCCTGACTTGATATTTCAGACTCATGTAAGGTGTGGATCATTAGGGAAAGCTTTTACCATTTATAAGCAGACGTTGTTTACATGACTAATACTCCAAGAGGCAATGAGGTTGAAGCATTTAGAGCAGGGATGCGTTTCAGAAAGCAGGTTCAGTGAAAACTCTGAGTTTGTTAACCCTGAGATGAGGGAAACTCTGGGTTTTCTGTTTCAGAAAGAGGTAACTTAACCTCAGAGTCAGTTACTATGGTAACTGAGCCTGTGAACCTAACCTGGTCGAGAGCAGGTTTTCTTCAAGAAACTTCGAGTTTCTCTCAGACTCCTCCCTCTGACACAGCGCTCTTTCATTTCCTCAGTCATTCATTCATTCATTCAGTCTGCATCAGGCGCATTTCAGCGCAGTTTGTTATCTGCATGAATAAAAAAACAGGGTTGGTTTATTAACTGTTAGGCAGACTATACAACTTTTTTTTTCTCAAAACATGGCATTTCCTTGTGTCGATGATCCCGTTGATGAAGAAGCTGTATTACTTTGCAGGGAGTTGATATTGAGGCCCCGACTATAGATGTATTTTCATTTCCAGATAACTACCTATTTGAGCGATATCGTTTTTCTTCCCAGTCTATCAGTTATGTAGCCTACATAACCATATCCATCCTCATATCACTGACCTCACCCATCGTGGACATGCTCTACATCGCAGCAGATTATTTGTGTCACGTCTTTTTTTTTTTTTTTTTTTTTTTTTTTTTTTACGAACGGCAGTTTTCTTTTCAACATTGGTGATGCGGAGCATATTAGTAAAGCCACTGTAGCAAAGCGCCGAAGAGTGCGACTCGATCGCTCTGAAACGTTTTTGTAGTGTTCCCTGGACACAAACCAGTAAGAGCCATTAAAAAGGAGTTCCACAGTATTGCAGGTGAATGATGTAAACCCTTTGAAATAAAAGATTATGAATTATTATTCCGTTAATGATGGTGATACAGCCATAGAATGGGATTAGTAAGCCTAGGACTTTTTCGCCCGCAGGATTGCACCTAAATGAAATAGATTATAGGTTCAATACCATTTCACCAGTAAGATTATACTTATGATTAAAAATGAAATGAATACACTATATTGGAACTCACGCATTTACTCTTGCAGCAATTTTCTCCCACGCAAATTCTCTCTCTTTTGCAGTAGCCGCTGTGTTGCTTTTTTAACAAAATATATGTTCAATCTCGCAATATGTGCACATGAGTATTTCTGCCGACCAGTTTGTTATCATGGTGAATCATAGTATCATGGCTCCATTCATGCTGCCACGGTCAAGGTATAGGCTAAACGGTGGGGTGATCAGGCTTTTGCGGTTGCTGCCCCGAGACTCTGGAACAAGTTACCCCCTGAAATTCGCACTATAACAGATGTAGCTCTTTTTAGGTCTAAACTCAAAACTCATCTGTTTAAATTGGCTTTTAATACATAGCAGTGGTGTGACAATTTATTTCTTCTGTTTCTTTGTAACCTTTTCTGATATTACTGTTTTCTATGTTCATTCCTGTTATTGTATGATATGTTGTTTTAGTCTTGGTTTCTGATGTTAAGCACTTTGGATACCTGCTGGTTGCTGTAAAGTGCTATATAAATACATTTTGAGCGATCAATTTTTATTGTGGTGGTGCACGCACTTGAGTGAACCTACTCTGAGTTGATTGAACCAACTCAAATCAGCTGTTCAGGAACCGAAAACTCAAGAGTTTCCCATCTCAGGGTAAATCAACTCAGAGATCAGGGTTAGACTCAGAGTTTGTTAAACCTCCTTCCCTGAAACGGGCCCCAGGACATTTATCTTCCCCACACCAGTAAATATCACCTGATGCTATTGATATGTAATGGGCTATAGAGGAAACGGCTGGAGTGGACAGACTTCATCATAAAGGCAACGTTTAAGGAAGGAGTAGATGGAAGGAAGGACTGAAGAAAGTCGTAAGGAAGGATGGAAGGAAGGTTTAGAATTGTAAAAGAAGGAAAGTAGGAGAATCAGAAAAAGCCTTTGTGTAGATTAGTTTGGTCAAACCAAAGTGAAATGCATGACCAAACAGAAATCACAGTACCAGACAAGTGTACAGGTATTGGACTATGTGTGAAGTAAGGAGTGACCTAGGTGGGGTTGTTTGCTAAGGGAGTCAGTGTTTGCTGTTGTTCTCATTAGACCTATTAATATCCAACCAGTGGTAAACCCGCTGAAGCACTATCAGCTTGACCTGTTGAGTTGACTCATCATGAGTATCTATCTACGCATGTAAACACGACGAATGTGTATGCCGACCATATGTGTATCCAGAGCTACTCCCAAACTTTGATAAGCAAAAACAATCTCAAAAAGATGCTTGACAAATTACAGGAAAAATTGAAAAAAGAAAAAAAAGTGAGTGAACAAACTGAATGCTGATGCCTCCATACAAGACATGAGGCAACCCTGTCATACCCTATCATTTTTATGCCACTATTTTGTTGTGTCAATTATGTTGTGGAGGAGGAGCAACTGCTGTCTGGATTATGTTTGCTGGCAAGGATTTCTCCCAGTGATGGAAGTGCAAAGTGCAGGCAAGTTGTAGGGAGGTGGACTGGGTAGAGGATGGGTATACAAAAGATTTCCCTAACTAAGTACTTTGAGTGCCTAAACATAAAAATAACATAAAAACGGTAATCACGCTTAAGTTGCTATACAAGCGGACACAGCACTGCTAGAGCGCATATGATAGAGAAAACAAATGGAGTTGGCAGTGATTGTTTGGATGATTTGCATTTGGAAGATACTTTCATTGTCATTATCTGGATTTAAAAAAACAAAATATAATAATTCAGTCGGCATTACATTTCTTTCACAACATATATGCTATTGCAAATTAGTTAAGGGGTCAAGTAATGGTTTAATAGGTAAGAAAATGACATACATTTTAGGTTCTGGTCTTCACAGTCACCAGATCGCAATACAAATGAACACCTATGGTAGATTTTAGACCAATCTGTAAGACAACGTACTCCAACACAATCATCAAAACACCAAATGAGGGAATAGCTTTTGGAGTAAGGGTTTGTCATCCCTCCTGTAGAGTTCCACAGACTCATAGAATACATGCCAAAGACTATTGAAGCTGTTCAGGCGGCTCATGTTGGTCTTCTCCTTTAATTTGTCACCCATCTGTACATGCACATGCACAGACTTACACACCCAGAAAGACACATTCACACAAACTACGCCATATGCTGAGTGAGACTGGCACTAATTAAAAGCTCTTGGTGAAAGGTTAGGGTAAGCAGATGCATCACTTGACCTTTTCCAAACATCATCATAACATAAAAAACGAAAATGGAGTGTGAGTAAACAGACCGCAACATTAGTATGTTTTGATGGCAACATGGATGAGGTGGGGGCACTGCTAATGACAAACTGAGTACTGCCAAAGAATCAGCAAAAGGAAGCACAGACATAACCTGATGTACCTTTTTGCAGCACAAACACTAACAAAGCATATTCCAAAAAGCCCCATAAAAACACTGTGATAGTTCAGTCATGCAGAGATCAGTGCTCCCATGTAGGCTGTGTTGCACTTGCCAGGGGAGGAGGCATTGAAGACCAGGGAGCAGGAAAACACAGCCATCAGGCTCCCACAAGACACTCATATCTCCTCGGTGTATGTAACTGTGTTAAATTGCAATTATGTCCTTGTTCATGCTGTAATAGAGCAGGGCATAGGGGAGAGTGGGGGGATGGACGCTGAGGTTGGGGGAGGTGTGGAACGACCACAGAGGTGAAGCGCCGTGCCAGGACTTAGTTACGTTTCCTAATATTCATGTAGAAGCTGGCAGGAGACAGAGACAGTTATTTTCTGCTAACCGATAGCTGGAATAGTCGATGACTGATGACAGCAAAGACGTTTCCTTCCACCCTATGGATTATTGAGATTAGCTTTTAGGCCCGCCTCCATGCCTCAGACCCAACCAGGAAAAAAGAATGGCTTAACTTGTCATCCCTTTAGAGAACGGTGTAATTAACAGGCTCTGATGAGCAGCTCAATCTCCACAGACAGGAGGAGATTGGCCTGGTTTTGGAGAAGAGGCGCAGAGTGTGAGTATGTGTGTGGGAGACAGAGAAAGAAAGAAAAAGAGACAGAGACCCACACCTGGCAAATATGCGCAACATCCATGATGCTGACTCGCCCTTGATTGTAACCTTGTAGGTTTTCCTCTGATTTTCATATAGCAGTTTTTTATTTTTTTATTTGATTCATCTAGAATCCTGATTTGCAGGTAGGATTCAATTTAATGTAAAATGTTGGCAGGAAACCCTTCACATATTAGTCAGAGGAGGTTTACAAGTGCCATTACAACAAATGTTCAAATAAATTTGACAAATCTGGAAAGGACAATATATTAGTATTAGCTTATTAAGTTGGGGATAGAGGGATAGAGAGGAATGGGGGGAGTGCTATCATCAGGACTCTGGCGGTGCCAAAGAGAAGAGCAGCACTTCCTCCCCCTGTGGATAAATATTTGAATCAAATTATCTACGTTATTTTTGTCTCGACCAGTGACGTTAGCTCTCAGCGTCAGGGGAAATGCTTTCGCACACAGAAACAGCGTTTCATCCGGAGTGGTATATTTCAAAACACCAGTAGTGACGTGGTGCTGAAGCAATTCATAATGCATGGTTGCACAATGCATACTGAAATTCCAGCGTGAATATGGACATGGTGACGCACAATTTTATGAGCTTGTAAAACATGCCTACTGTACTGTACTGTATGTGTGCTTTAGGGAATAACTAATACTGACAACTAAACCCTTTCAATAACATAATGGTGTTTTTTATCATATATGTAAACAGTAACTAATAAGTGAAATAATGTTATAGTTACATGTGAAGGAATTAACTGTAACCAGTTGGTCCTTGTGTGTCAATATACAGTAGAGCAAGACAATTGTTAAACTATAAGCAAAGCAGCAGGATGCATTGCCACTGTCAAAACAAATTCTTATATATTCTCATATAATAACACAATATGTTTGAAGATTTGTACTCCGAATTTGAAGTTACTTTCTACCGAGGAAATAGTCCCTATGAAAACTGTTTACAATGTGTCCTGTGGATTATCCAGAAAGCAACTGGGTTACTGTTTCTGGAAAGAGATGTTGCTTTTGAATTTTTTAACTGCTACCTTTAATGCTGTGAGCATTTCAAAAGAAATGTCATTGACTTCCATTTCACCTAACGCATGCTGGAATATGAGTTAGGTCTCCATGACCCTGAAAAGAACAAAAAAGGCTTTAGTAAATGGATGTTTTATTAACAGGCTGCCCTCGAGACTCTAGGCAACTGAATTAAATTCACAAATTCACGTCTTTTTCAAGAAATGTCTTTACATTTCTCTTTTGTGATTCCATATACAGAGTGTCCCTGCAACCGTCTGGTCATCCAGCATCCAATCTATCTGATGATGTCATTCATTTAACCCAATTTGAAATATAAAGGGGATGGGCGGACCATTCCCCCTAGTAATCTGTCAATATTGAGACAGTGGGAGCACTTAGAGGGAGACGGCGTTGAGAAAGCACAATAGAAAGTGTTTTAGCAGGGCCTGTTCTTCAGTCTGGTCAAACACAAATGCTTCCAGTCATGGGGGTCCTAAATGGAAATACTATTTGTTTCAGCTTAGTAGTAAGAAGGCCACTGTCAGATATCTGAGTCTGGACAAGACATCCAATAAGGTAACGGACAGTGAATGCTTGGATGAACTGATCTGCACTAGACTGTGTAAACATCTCATAATTATTGCAGTGTCTTTTTTAAAACAGGCTTTTTGTCCCCGGTTCTATTCCACATGCATTTATACCCATCTGGATGAAATATAAACAAGCAAGCATGGAGGAGCCAGGAAACCAAGAGAGAATTGGACATAAGAGTTATGTAGATGCAGAGTCACAAAATACATCTGACATTCCTGGTACACAACACATATGTGACATGCTTTTCGCAATATGTGGGAGTTTGCTTATCTCTATTTTCTCTATGTTTTTCGAACTGGATGGAAAGCTCCATCCGGTAGACAGGACAGGCTAAGCAATAACTCACCACCAACATCAGATGGACAGCAAAACACTTTTAAATGGGTTTGGTGTTGAGTCCTGTTTCAGAGTAACTGGGAAGGGGTGTAAACTCTTGAACTGGGTGCAGAGCATGAACTGAACATTGAACTCTGTGATTTAGGATGTTCTGAACTAAGAAAACAAACAATGTGTGCAAGTCAAACTTTAGAATGACAGTTTACTGTATACAGTAATCAAGATGTATTCTGTAAGTGAATGAACCCACATTGGTATGCAGCTCGCCAGTGTTATTGCAAGGCTTCGGGGAAGGGGTCAATATTTTATAGTTATAAGCACACAATAAATGAAGGCTGCAGTAAATAAGACACTCTAAATTAATATTGGATATATGAGCAGGGCAGTGATTTCCCAGACTCTCACTCACTCACTCACAAACATCTCATTTCTCCTCTGTTCACTATAGCATCCAGCTGTGTCCACATACACGCACAGCTGCCACTGAAAGAGAAGAAAATGTATTTGGTGAGAACGGACACTGTGTGAATGCTGTGTGCACAATAAGAGAGGCTGACTCACTCAACTCACTCAACCTTCATAGATGTAGTGACAATCAGGAGCAAGCAGCATGTGCGCCTTCAAAGCGTATTGTGTATTGGGAAGGTAAAACTTTCATTAGTATATCGTTGTCTTCAGACTCTTCTCTTCCTACCCCTTTCTGAGAGTTCTGACTGGCTTACTATTAGAAGCCTAAGGGCAGGGAAGTTAAGACGATTATGTTCAAACTGTCAGAACAGGAGCTACCTGTCGTTCACTTCCTGTTCCCCCAGTCTACTTAATATTTTCTATAGTTTTATAACAACTCAACAGATTTAAGGTGTGTTATAAAACTGTAATCTATTGCTATGGTGTGCCTTAACTGTTGAGGAGAAAAGACACAGAAGGAAACCAATGCCAGACCTTGTTAACCCCCCTCCCCCCCCCCCCCCCCATGACATCATCCTGTCTGGGACTGAGGTACGTGATTGACCTTGAGAATCAGACATTACAACATAGCCCTCATCTCCCCTCCAGTACAAGCCCTAAGAAAAACCGGTATCAATAAATAAAATAAAAAATAAAATAATTATTCATTATTCATTTAAATAATCATTCAAATAATGTGAATGTGAATATGAATGAATTCTGACTACTTCCATGCACTTAGCTCTTTCTTGCGGCAACGTGGTTTCCAATCCACCTGGCTCTTTTGCTGTCTGGATCCTCATTGTTTGGCTGACCTTCCCATTCTACTCAGTACTGAAGCGACATGTCCAATCTCCTGCTATCAAGTGAAAACCTGTCTCCTTAAAAAGTAATTCAAGGATATATACCCAACTATCTGCACTACTTGTTATTTACGTCGTTAGGGTCCTCCTATCTTGTTAAATGCGTCTTCGGCCTGATTCTTATTTCTTTAAAAAGTGCATTTTTATTTCATTTAAACCCTTTTCAAAGTGTAACCGCAGGGACATTATATGTATCAATAGTAATGTCTGAGTGCTGTGACTTTGACCCGTGTAGTTGTTAATTTTTATTGCTTGCAATGTTTGTTTAATCTTCTGTCGATAGAACATAAATGTCTGCATTGTTGATTTAAGTGCAATACAGACAGCTAGACTTGAACTTTTATGAGTGAGTGACCCAAATCATGACTTTGATTTTGTTATACAGTAACAGCTTTCAGGCAAAGGTGAAGAGTTGTTCCATTTTTATTCTCATTGTAGATTACCATTCTCATTGTAGATTACCACAGCATCAACACATGATGCTGTGTGCTTCACATTAATTCATTTTTTGCAGTACAATAGAGAACTCTTTCAGAAAAAGCTTCCCTACAGGTTTGCAGGATGCCAATGTCCTTCAGTTACCCTTCATTGACAGGCATATCACACTCATTTCAAATCATGAATTTCACTTTGCCAGGATTTTAGAATGCTGCCAAGCGCCGTTGTTTTTTATAGTGTTTATGACACACACACACACACACACACACACACACACACACACACACACACACACACACACACACAAAAGAGTATACTCATTAGTCATTCTGTCATAAAAGCAGTGTCAGCATGAACAATAAGCATGGCTCATCCAAAACAAGGCGTTTGTCTGTCTAAAAGAGGCTGTGTTGGCAGGCAGTGCCTCTAACAATGCAATAACCAAATAGGCCACACACATGTATATAGTACTGGATGTAAAAGAGCAGAACACTGCCCCTTTGGGCCTGTCTGATTACAGATAGTGATAGAAGAGAGAGAAATGAACCAGACCATCTGAAGCTAAAACAAATAAGGAGATGTAGCACAGAGACAAACGAGGAGGGGGTAGATCAAGCATACAGAAGACCAATTAAAGAGAGACAAGGTAGGATTATGAGAGGAAGGCGGTGGGTGATGAGGAGGAGGAGGAGGAGGAGGAGGAGGAGGAGGAGGAGGAGGAGAGTGGATAAAGCAGTAAATACATCAATATTTGCTTACTCCTCCATACAAAGGTGACAAGGTGAAAGGCACTGCTATACAGGTCAACAGAAATATATTAACGATGTGTTTTAAAGGTAAAGAATGGGAGGAGGATGGAAAGAAAGAAAGAAAGAAAGAAAGAAAGAAAGAAAGAAAGAAAGAAAGAAAGAAAGAAAGAAAGAAAGAAAGCCAGAGACCGTCAGCTGTCCAACATTGCTCAGCCATAAAATCCTAACTGGGGGGGAAATATGGACATTTCACACACCTATGAGCAGTGGTGAAGTATCCCCTGCTCTGATGTTCACACACAGCGCAGAGAGACAGTTCAGCCTGAGACCAGATGGTTCAAAATTCTCACACACACATGCACACGCACGTACACATGCATGTGCACACACAAATAGCCGGTGACCGATGAGGCTGGGATGCTAGTGAATTTTTAGGGGTTTGCATGTCTAGACGCAACACAGGCGGTGGCAGGCTGGTTCCAGCGGCAGGTGAGTGTCCGGATGCATAATTAACAGGCCGGTTTGGCACCTGACTGCCTCAGGGGTCATCGTGTCCTCTCCATTAGCCGGGCGCCAATCAGACTCCGGATCACCTGAGCCCGTCCTTGTCCCAACAGCAGATTGCCCAGAGGACATCAGTCACATTATACAGCCCAATCAGCGACTGGGACGCACACAAAGGCCTGAGCAGAGACAGCTAGAGATAGAGTACAGGGGTGATGTCTCCCAAATGAAGCTGAGCTGCCACTCAAGGCAGATGGGGGACAAAGCACACCCTGCACAAGGATACCACCTTCCACATGCAGAAGCATTCCTCCAGTGGCACAGATCAGAACAAGAGCAGACTGATGGCCACGTACTGATTCAGCCTGACTGGTGCTGCCGGTGGCAATTAAATTGGTTTCTTTACTCGATGCTGGATATATTTATGTCTCTTAAATCGTATTTGCTGCAGTAATTCCACTGATGGGTGCAAATGTGTTTCTTTTAAATGTCAGTCCCTCGCAGGTCAGTATAATTGTGTTTCTGAAAATGCCACAGCCGGTGTCACCAGCTATAATTTATCTTGGGCATTTTGTGGCATTTTGTTGAGATGTATTGAATAACTTTTGCGATATATATATATATATATAAAAAAAAAAAAAGATTACATTAACTTTTGTTTGAGGACCTGGACCCTACTGCCGCTTGTGACCAAGCAACAGGATTTAAAGCAAGAACCGGCGCCTCTGTCATCACAGTCATATTAGTTCTGCTGCAGTAATACTAAATACTTAAGTCTGCAATACCTTCAGTCTGATGGAAGCTCTGAAGCTACTTCAGACCGCTCACCAAACAAACCATTTGTTCCCACTCAGACTCCAGCTCTAAATCTCTGGGCCCCTATTGACCTGGAACTGGGCCTCAACACAATACTGAAAGACTTCTTTGAGAGAGCCAGTACGACAGGCTGGAGTAGGAGGGGTGTAAGGGAAGGGAAGCCGGGCTGGGGTACTGCGAGTTGAGGGTCCCTTAGCTCCTGTTTCCCAGCTTAGAGTGATAGACTCAGGGAGATGAAAGACCCTCATGCTCTGTGAATCCAGCTCTAGACAGGTCTCACAAAACTAGATGTAACACAGGGGCCTCCTTCAAGACCGCAGAATGACTGCTTTCAATTGGCAGGCCTACTGTCTTTCTTAAGAAGGTCGCTGTTTGACTTCTGATTGGCAACAATGCAGTGGCTATGTGGTATTGTTGTGGCTCAATTGAAGGCGTCATTTGGGAGGTTCGAAGCTGTAATGAGATTACAAATTCAACTTTTGTCTCTTTTCATGCTGCATTGAGTTAAACTGATGTAACCACAGAAAGATTCAGATTTCAAAATTCTATTTCAGTTAAGTGTGTTTCAGTTAAGAGGCACATTTTCTTAAAATAGAGAGAGCTTTGGGTTCAGCAATGTCACAAAGGCCCAGTTTCACGAACCAAGCTGTGATCAAAGTTTATTTGTAACGTAGCCAGGGGTGAATTTTATTGTCTTATTGTTATGCTGTCCTTATTGCAGACAGAAAACTGGTAAAACTAGCAGTTAGGTTGAGTTTTCTTGCTTCTTGGCAGGTTTATTTTCTGCCAAAGGGGGTAAGCAACCACTCTAATATCTCTCTGTTCTTGATGCCAAACACTGCTGCTGCTACTAGCATGCTACTTTAAGATGAGGTTTATTTTTCAGATTAACTTCCCTTCTTTCCCTTGATGTTTATTGCGAGAGGGAAGGACATGCAGCAAAGTCCCACGGGTCAGAGTCAAAACTGCTCCGCTGCTGTAAGAACTCAGCCTTGGTGTATACACACTCTACCAGGTGAGCTATCAAGGCACAGTGCAGCAGGAAAAGGGCTGGGTACCGAATTCAATACTTTTTAGGCACCCACCGAATTGCCTCTAAAGTATCAAGTATCGAAAAATGCCCCGTCATTCAATAGCCAATTGCAATACCTAAGGAGTAAATCTCATCAGCGTCAGTGAGCACATAAGCATGCAGCATGCTTCTACCAAGATCTAATTATGTTTGTGACTGGCTGTCTAACGTTACACGTTGTAGAGACACGCAGGAAATACTCTACATTACGCACAGAGACGGGTAGGAGCTGAAAAATAAGTAAAAAGTTTTGTGTTGTAATGTGAAATGTTGTAATTTCTTTTTGTTTTATAAAACTGGTAAGGCAAGGCAGCTTTATTTGTATAGCACATTTCAGCAACAGGGCAATTCAAAGGGCTTTACATAAAACATTAAAGAGCAGTTTAACAATTGAAAAATTAAAAACAGATAAAATCCGAGAATAAAAGTTACAGTGCAGAATTGATTTGATACAGTAATTGATTTTGTATCAAAAAAAGTATCATTTAGGAATCTGTATCAAAGTCACGGTATCAACATTTTTTTAACGATACCCAGCCCTAAGCAGGAGTTGGTTAACTAAATAACACTTCACATCTGTGTTAATTGGAATTACTACGTTATACTCATTCAGTGGTCTGAAAACAAAAATGTTTAAACAAAAATGTCACAGAGAAAAACAAAATTGTGTTCAGGTATATTTAAACACAATATAAGTGTTCATGGAGAGCAGGTGGTGACAAACTTCAGGTTAAAGCCTGCCAAGACTCACTGTTTGTCACCTGAAAGTGAAGAAAGAAGAAGAAAGAAGAAATTTAGCTATTTCCCTTTTGTTTTGGCTTTTCAGAGTAGTCGAAAGATGAAAATGAGTAGATGAAAATGACCTGAAAATCCATCAGTCATTTTCACATTTTTCAGATGTATCTGCCTTTCTGTGGATGTGCTATGGATCCTTTCTCCTTTGAATGCTTTTGTAAGCCAAAGCTCATCCTTTCAGTGAGAACAAATGTAGCAGCAGCACTACGTGGCACCCCATTATGTATCCACACCTTTGTGGTAGCAGACAAATCCATTCTGGACCTGTCAGTGCACACATAAGCAAAATCATCACTTTGAGTAACAAAGGAGAGTGGACCACACAACCCCTCTGGCCTCTCTGGCCTAGTTTCCCTTTTCTGTCTCAGCCAAGAGTTCTTCTCAGAACTCTGCCCACGCTACCATCCTACTTGTCTGTCAGCTAGCTGAGATGTGGAGGTTTTGTTTTTAGTTTGAAAGTGTCTTTAATCCTCAGCAGTTGGCTGGTCTGTCTGGATCATGTGATGAAGGGTCTTTTTGTTCCTCTTTGAAGATAAAGATGTGATTTAATGGTAAGTGCGCCGTAAAGAGGTTGGCAGTTGAATGTTACGTAAAGACTTCTAAAGGAAAGATATGCTTCACTCCAAAACATAAATTTGCATGGTAAAATTGTGTTTTGATCTGTTGATTGAGACGTGAACGTGAAGCCAATTGCATGCAGACATGCTCAGTGTGACGATTCTCTCTCATATTTCAGGACCTCATTTAAGTTGAGTGAATAAAGAACCAAGTTTAGATGTCTTCACTTATTCATACAGTCACACACACACACACAGAGCCCAATTTGTTGCAGTGGCCTGTGCTATTAACATTCCAATGAAGGGAACTGTCAGTCTGTAACATGCGGAGAGGGATGATCTTCTCTCTCAAGAGAAACCACACACACGGAAAGACCGACACATGAATTCACAAATTACACATAATAAAGAGCCAAGAAAGAAGTAGCTAAAAAGCATGCAAATACTCTGACACTGATACAAGTGAAACCAGAACCTTCCTCAACTTAGAGAACAAATGGGATAAAATAGTAGTTTTGACCCGCATAAATTAAATAAAAAAAATTTAAACTAAAATAAATTAGAGTTATCTGGGCGCCCAGGGCCGTAATATTCTAAGAAATCACAGAAAAAGAGATGCTCCTTATGACTTCAGAACTTGCCTGAGAATCACTACTTTTCTTCAGTATCGAAGTAATACAGTGTCTATATATAGTTGTTGTCTATACATTAGGGATGGGTACCAAACTCTGTACTGTTTTAAGTACCGACCAAATTACGTCGATACTACCGAGGACCGATTCACGTTAAATCTAGTGGTGCCAAATTTTGGTACCTGAGAGCGCGTAAGCGCAAGCTTATCTGTCCTTTCTGCATGTTGACAGAGAGCTGCGGTGCAGAGCAATTTAAAACAGTCATGAAAATAAAAACATGCTAAAATAGAATAATATACAAATACAAGAATAAAAGATACAGTGCAGTGTAAGAAATGAATAATTATTTGATTGAATAGGTTGCAGGGACGGGTTTGGGATTGTTTATTTTGTTTTGAGTGTAAAATGTTCTAAATAAATAGCAAACTGTTCTACGTAAATAGGGCAAATAGGTTTGGAATTATTTTTACATCTGAAATTAATTTTTTGGTATTACAGAGGGAACCGAATTTCGGTAGCAACAAAAATGTGAACGGTACCCAACCCTACTGTACATTATAAAAAAACTACTGATCATTCAGCAGCAGGTGGAATAATTTATCATACGTCATAAAATAGTGACTTTTTTGGCCTCTTTGGCCTCATGAAAAACACCTCGTCGTACATAAAAGGGATGAGCAATATTACATAAACAGTCTTTATCAGCTGTGTCTGGTCACACAGTAGCACCAATGTACTTTCACCACAACATTGCGCTCACTAACAGCTACCTCGGCTGCTCTGTGACATGACTATAGAATTCCTCATTTATTTCTGTGTGTGTGTGTGTGTGTGTGTGTGTGTGTGTGTGTGTGTGTGTGTGTGTGTGTGTGTGTGTGTGTGTGTGTGTGTGTGTGTGTGTGTGTGTGTGTGTGTGTGTGTGTGTGTGTGTGTGTGTGTGTGTGACTGCTGAATATATGTTGTGTCACATGATCGCCTCCTGGGTCAGGGCTTTATTTACTGACCGAGTTTTAGTGTGTGTAGTGGGAACACAGCCGCCACAGATCACTACGCAACCTTAATTATGTTATCAGTCAACTCGGGGTGTAAATATCCCAGAGAACATATTGGGCCCAGTGGGAAACGTCCACACATCACAAAAACACACTCAGACACACCAACTCAGTCTGTCAAACGCATCCACTCCTTTAGTCACCATCAATCCCAATCTATTTTTGCCATCTGACTGATCTGTGTGTGTGATCAATATGTCTGAGCAGGTACAGTGTACTTCTTATTTACTATCTAAGCATCTCACCAGGTCTCAGACAAAGTATGGGGAAGGAAACAAAAGAAGAAAGTCAAACCTCACTGCAAACGATGAGGGCAGGGGGAGAGGGTGAGACCAAGACAGATAGATACACACTGGGTGAGGAAGAGGAGGAGATATGGAAGAAAAGACAGTTCAATCATTGCATAAAGTAGCAACTTCTCGAGGACTGCTCTAGGCAGAGATTTAACATTTATCACACACATACATGCACATACACATACAGATACACATCACTTCAAAATGAGCAGGATTTGTCGAAGTCAGTGTTGTTTATCCATAGTGAATATATGAAATATGGAGCATGGCTGTGTCAGGCAGCCTGGAGAAACCGAGCCTGTATCTATGGGATAAATAAACGTCCTGTGCCAGAGAGAGTTCAGGTTTGTTTTCAAAGGACCTTCCAGCCAACACTGTTGTTTTGGCTCTTAGGACCTGCCTGGACCCATGTTGCAATAATAACTCACTCTTGAGATAACTTTCAATATTTTCACCTCCGCCATGGAATAGAAAACACTTGTATAAGGTATGACAGTGCACTAGCCATCCACTGCTCCTTTGGAAGTCAAGAGTTCAGACCCCATTTTAATTAAATCCAAGTCATTCATGATTTACTTCTGAAGTCGATCACTCAACTCCACTCCACAGCTCACTGAGAAAAATGTGGCAATATACTGCACAATTTTTATGACTTAATAAACACATAGTTGGCTTCTAATGCCTGACAAACTACGCCTGAGTTTCCTCACGGTGATGCGATATCAGAAACTGTGTATTTTGTCTTCATCTTAATAATAGTATATATTTGCCTCAGTGGTGTGTTCGTTGGGCTGTAGCCAGTATTTTAGTGACACTGATAGAGTAATTACCATGTGTGTGACCCTCTCCCATTCTGTGCTGTCCTGCCTAATTGTGGTTGTCACCACAACTTCCATTTAGCTCCAGATAAGAAACAGCTGGATGCCGGTACACACAGACTTAAGTCCCTTTTCACAGAGGGCATATGCAGGAAGATAAATGTGTTTACTAATAACTCTATCACAGCCTCCATTCAGCCTGTTTAATGCCTGCTGGCTGGTGACTCATTCTCATCAGTGCAGGGCAGCCAGAGAGGTGTGATATTACAGTGGTGTGTACATTGCTGTATGTATGTGTGTGTGTGTGTGTATGTGTATATATATATATATATATATATATATATATATATATATATATATATATATATATATATATATATATAGCTTGTACTGTAATAAAAAGGCAGGGATGGAAGTTTTTTTTTTAAGGGAGACAAATTTGGCACAAAATTATGCACCTCTGCAAAAGATTGTGCTAATTATGTCCTCACACAGACCTGACAACATGCACTGCGCTGATAATAGGGCCAAGCTGAGTGTATACTATATGTGTACGCATGTGCCTAAAGTGATTGATAATTAGTTGTCCGCTCGTCAAGTAACAGCAAAATGTACCATTAAACTTTAGGATTATATAAAGAGCCTTACATAAAGCCTGGAGCTAGCTAATAATACAGAACCCCAGTGTCCTTAACACTATATATAGGCCTGCCAGTGAATAATTCAATACAAGTGAAGTCTGACCAAAAAATACACAAATTTACGCAACAACTCAACTCAAGTACCCTGCCTGCCTGCCTGCTGAGATTTGAGGTCACCGCTCTAAGTGGTTCGAGCAAAGTTTGCAGCTGTAGTTTTTAGTAGGCAGTAAAATGCAGAGAGAGTTGGAAACAGAGCTGGAGATAAGCAGGTAAGTCTGGCTGCGAAAGAGATAAAAGACAGATTAATGTTTTGTTTTCATTTTTCCGCTTGGTTCACATTGCTCTCTGTGAATGTAACCATCGGTGGCTGTGTGTGATGCTGCTGATAAACCCTTTGGAAAACCCTTTTGTCAGCCCACCCCAAGACCCTCGTTTTGTCTGGAACAATGAAGTATACAAGTTCAGTTTTAAAAATTGATTTTCATCTTCAGAGAAGAAGACAACAGCAGGGGAGATGTGTGTCCTCAAGGTAACTGCTTGACCTTGCTGCACTGTGGAAGAATTCATCAGCTGTTGGCATTTTCCCAGCATGAGCTTTCTTTTATGCAAACATGAAGCAGTGCCCATGCCCCACCAAGTCACACAATACTACTGTCTCATAAACACACACTGGATACGAATCATTACATATTTATTTGTACATGTGAACCCTTAAAACACACACACACAGACACAAGTTATCTTTCTGTCTCTCATCCTTTCTGTCTTACATTAACACACACACACACACACACACACACAAATAGAAATAACACATACGGGCAAATGAGACAAGGACACTCCTTTTCCCACGCCTGGATTTTGTTTTTTATTCAGCCACAGTTGAAGATGGATGTCGTGTTTTAGTCTTCCTAAACTGGCATCACAAACTGGAGTCAAAACACCACATCCCAACCAGGATTGCAAGACACAAAACAGCAGGAAACCTGTTACCTCACCACACTGATGATCGGACAACATCTTGAGCTAGTGTTGTGTATGGGTTTGAGAATGTGTTTTTGTGAACAGTAAGATGACCCTGAATGTGTCCCACAGGGGGGCTGATGGATGGGATGAGTGGTAGACCACTTGGCCAAACTTGAAAGCCCTCTTTCTTGGACCCTGGTGGTTCTGTTTGTCACAGCTCAGAACACTCTGTTTGACTCTGGACGTACAGTATGAGTGTGTGTCCCTGTGTGAATGAGTGTGTGTGTAGGATCCTGGCATGAGTGGTAAAATGAGACATCGGGGAGGGGAGGGGAGGGGAGGGTGGGGGGGGGGGGGGGGGGGTTCCCAGTTCTCTTCTCCTCTTGATGTGTGTGACTCTGCAGGTAATGTATGGCATGCTATTGATAATTCAGGCATAATGGGAATGATGTAGTAGATTTAACTTATTCACTGCAGTAGTAAGATAATATGAATTGCAAGCCTAAAAGTATCCATTGCTGTATGAAACTATCTTACAACACAAGAGACTTTAGGAGAAGGAAAAAAAAAAATCTTTGGAGAACATTTTAGGAACCATAATGGTTAGCAGAGTGGGCAATCCATTGAAAATTTCCATCTGGATCTCATCACAGGGAGGCAGAGAGTGGCTTGCTCTTACTGCGGTGACTGAACTCACCACACACACACACACACACACACACACACACACACACACACACACACACACACACACACACACACACACACACACACACACACACACACAATCCTCGACAGGAAAGGGAAGTGGTGTGGAGCATAAATGTACCTAAAATGAATTGCTGCATCCTAAAAACAGTTTTAAAATCAAGCTAACCATGCATGAACATTTCTCTGTCAGGCATGGCCACATTGATATACAGTGTGGCTGCCATTGTATGCAGCATACATATAACATGTAACTGGCACACAAGTGCTTCATTCATAATTACATAATTCAAATTGATTCAAAATACACTCTGCTTACGGTTTCAATTCATGCTAACAATTCTTGTATTAAGTGTGAAGACCGCGAAGGTCAGCACAAGGGAAAAGAGAGAAAAATAAGATATCTTATTTTTTTCTCTCTTCTGGGCAAGTTGTGAGCTTTCTTGCCCCTACGTTTCTCTCTCACCATATCTTACAACCTCCTTTTCTTTTTGCCTCTGATAGTGATCAACCGATAGGGATTTTTTAGTACCGATGCCGATACCGATATTTTTACATCAGCCTTAGCCGATGTCCGATACGGGCTGCCGATTTTATAGAGCCGATATTTGGAGCCGATACTGCTTTTGCTCCCTCAATTTTCTACATAAAATAAAATGAGCATGTGTAAGGCTAATATGGCGCCTAATATGCAAAGACTACACACTAGTAGTTCTAAACAAAAATGTAAAAGAAGCTGCCAGATTTGTCAACCACAGAACATAAATCAGCAGAGGAAAATAATGTGATGTCAGATGCACATTAAGCAACACATTGTTCAAGTTTCTGTTCTAAACTGCATCAACGTTAAAGGTATAAATATTCAACCACATATAAAACATATCTCAAAGTTTTAAAAGCAGCACTCGCACACACACTCGCACACACACTCGCACGCACACACACACACACACACACACACACACACGGCTCTAAACACAACATGGTGCAGTTGTGTCCGATGTCTTTCGGAGAGACACAGAGACACACACACATACATACCGTCCAAACGTCAGCCAGCTGGTCGCTGAATACTCCCAAAAATACCACGGAACAACGTGCACGTATGTCTGGTACATAATAAACATTAACACGAATAAATATGCAACTACGTATAAAACATATCTGTCATCATTATGCTCTTCTTGAGCGGGGGTGCCTGCGCTCTGACTGCGATGGCAACTCCGCCCAGCTCTCTGTGTGTGTGCTCTGGACGCTGTGGTGTGTGTCAGATCGCTGAATCAAACTCCCAAAAATAGCACGGAAAAACGTCGGCATTACTTAATCATATGACCAGTGTTCGTAACAGCTAGGTGTATGGCAATATTTCAGCTAAGTCAAACAGTTAAAAGATACTTTGAAAGTTTAAAACTCACCGTTGTCTTAGCAGCGTTCCAGCACTCTGCTAGTGGGGGAGGGGCAGCACATGGTCTGACTGCATGTGAACGGGAGCGTCCCTAGCAACACAGAGCTGCCTTTGCGGATGCCTGACTGTAAATAATGCCGGGAAAATCGGCGAACGCAGCATCCGCGTATCGGCCGATGCAAATACACGTAAAAAACGCAAATATCGGCCCGATATATATCAGCCGGCCGATGAATCGGTCAATCACTAGCCTCTGGCAAAATTACACTTATGTTAATCCTTTTTAAAGATTTGTGGATTATATCAATTATGGCAAAGATTTACAAACTCGGAAACACACTTTTACCCCTACAGCTCACAACCATGAGATCCAATGGCTAGTTATTGACCACTTATGCTGGCTCAACACGAAGCATATAAACAAACTCATATTTTAATGTAAGACTATATTTGTATGGTGAAAACAAATTCTCATAAAAATTGTATGCAGTTTTGTTTACCAGTCCACAGCATTTGAAAACTACATTATAGCCACAACATGCATACCTCCTTACATGTACATGTGCATGTATAATACAACCCCAAATCAGAAAAAGTTGGGACAGTATGAAAAACACAGATAAAAAAAGAAAGTAGTGATTTCTAAATGTACTTTGACTTGTATTTCATTGCAGACGATACAAAATATTTCATTTTGTCTGGTCAACTTATTTTCATTTGTAAATATACATCCTTTCCTCCAACTTTTTTTGAAATGTGTTGCAAGAACCAAAATAGGAATTTTGTTTTTTTGAAAAAAAAAACAATAAAGATCATGAGGAACATATTAAATTATGTGCTGTTGTATTGTCTGCAATGAAATACTAGTCAAAGTACATTTAGAAATCACTACTTTCTTTTTTTATTTGTGTTTTCCATACTGTCCCAACTTTTTCTGATTTGGGGTTGTACATACAGAAAGTGGCTAAGGGAGAAATTAGAGAAGAGAGAACAAGACAGGTGAAAAACATTGACTCTGTTTGCTCTTTACCCAGCCACTTGACTTCAAACAGCCTACTCTGCTCTCCTTTGTTTAAAGAACGCCCTTACTAGGAGATAAGAAGGGAAAGATAGTGGGGAAGACAGTACACTAGGCTTCCAAAGTGGTCAGAAGTCCTTGCTATTTGTAAGAGGCAGTGAAATAGACTTCAGAAAGAAGAGGAGAGATGCTCCCCTCCACAACCATAGTACATCCCAGACAGAAATATAATTGTATGGATCATCAAAGGGTTCCTTCCCACTCACTTCCTGCTTGCTATAATTAGACCTGTGCTCTCTTTGGCAGTCACTACCAACTTTAGGAACCCTCTCTGCGTTGAGCCAGCACAGACACTGGTCTGGGGTCAGATTCAGAGCTTCCTCAGAGGATGCGGAAGTTGTTTGAGGAGGGAGCTCTGATGTAGCATCTCGTGCCTTGGGCAGCATTTATCATCTGGAGTGTGGGACTAGCTAGTGGATGGGAACCTGGGGGAGTCCAGATCAGCTCTGGCTAGCAGTCATTAGGAGGGTAGGAGAGCGTATGTGTGTGAAGTGGAAAAACACACACACAAACACACACACACACACACACACACACACACACACACACACACACACAGATCCTAAACAGGGCATAACAGCCCAACAGTTTGGAGAAACAACTGGGTGACCTGCAGCAGAGTAAATTCCCATGTATATTGTGTGACTCTGCATGTGTGTATGTATGTGCGTGTACGCATGCATGAACTCGTGTGTGACAGAGAGAGGTGGAGTTGAGGCTTTTCTATAGAGCGAAAGCAAACAGTCCATAAAGAGGCCCTGCCACTCTCCTATTTCAATGTAAATGAGCCTGACTCTGTTAGGGGGTTAAAGAACTCTCTAAGGCCCTGGCGACTACCACCGCTGGGGTCACACATGCACATGCATGCACACACACACACAAGCAAGCAGAAACACACAACACACAAATGCACAGACACAAACGCACAAATGTACACGCACAAATGTACACATACACATTCTGAGGCGAGAGGCCCAGATAAAGAGCTCAGAGAGCCTGTCAGAGTGTCAGCTCCCATTAGGCCAAAGGCTGTTGTGTGTGTGTGCAGGCAGGCGTACTGCTTTTTACATTTCATTCAGCACACACACTCTTTTTCTCACACACACATCCCCCCAGAGCCGTCCCGCCTGGCTGACATGCTGTTTCAGACAAGACACACAAAAGACAACGGAACCCGCCTGAAAAGACAGACATCTCCTACATTTCCTACAACACACAGCGAATAAACAAGAGAGGAAAGAAAACAAGCTCTAAATGATTTTAGATGAGCAGAGGTTGCGCTGAAAAATGTGGAAGCTTTCAAGGATTCCCTTCATGATTAACCTCTGAAGTGAACAAGAAGGTAAACATCAACAGCAGTGATGCATTCTAAGTTTCCAGCTCCAAACATCAGAGCGCAGTATTTATTTGTCATGGCAATGTAAACTGTGATGTCATGCATTATTATACAGTAACTGAGTGGGGAGCAGAGACTAAACCACATCTAAGCGAGGGAGGCGGAGGCAGAACGAGCAGAAAGACTCAGAGAGGCTGTGTAACCTCGGTGACCTGCACAATTAGTGCTGCACTCCATTGGCTGCCTGTGGCCAGCAGTTGTGTAGAGCAGGATGGGGCTGTTAGGACACAAACAGGGAGGACAGGAGGGCTGCTCCTCCCACAGAGCCTTCAGAAGCACATTACAACCTGAGGAGGAGTATGATAACAACCTTAAGGGGAATAAAGTGAGAAAAGAGGTGAAAAAGAGTGACAGCTAGGAGGAGAACAATCTTTTGAGCCCATATATAACCCAAAATCCTGGAAATAAAGACGTGTACACCCACATGTCTCCAGCTGTGCGTGCCCTGACTCAGCTGACTCAGGCAGGTGTGTCAATGTGTTACAGCCCAAAGCACCGGCATGCTCAGGCAGCAATATTGGCTCTACCCACATAATCAACATTGGCAATGCTGAACAGAATGGATATAATGATTTGACTTCTCTTTGTACTGATTTTTTTTGGATCCCTGGTCTTTAGATCTTGCCCTTCTTGCCTTCATTCTAAGTCTTTCATGTCCAGAGTGCAGGCTGACAGCTGTAGCTAAAAACAGTCATCTGAAAACAGTGTGTGCTTGATCTAGGGGGAACTCCAGCCACCACAAAACACTCATCCTATGCTCACACACAGCTAGTCATGCTACTGACACACATCTCAGTCTGCCTCTCCTGCCTAATCACGCCTTCTGTTCAAAAGCTTGAAACCACAGCCCAGACCCCCTTAGGCAAGAGACGGATTTGCAGGCATACAGTCAGAATCTTTCTCGTATACATGCTCAGAGTGCTCATTACTGAGTTCAATTTTCACCCACGTACATCTTCCCTAAAAGTCAAGGGATTGGCCGTACATCAGTCATGGACCTACATGTACACACAGGCTCAGACCGGCGGGCAAACAGGGAAACAAACAGAAAAACAGACGCACACAAACTGCTCATTGCGGAATTACTGCTGACTACATGTTTACATGGGCTGGGCAATATCTATGTGATTCATGAACTTATCAAAACCCACAGGTCTTTTAGGGATACACCCAAGACCTTTGGAGATCGTTGAGGAGGCAATGTTTTGCCATGCTTATACACTATTACAAATAAAATATGTATTTGAAAGTTTTTGCTTTTCAAAACACTGGCACCGAGATCAAAGAGCCTGCGGTAATAAAGCTGGCAAAACCTCATATAAACTCTTAAGATATAGCTTTTCAAAGTTAGAATTAAAAACCATTGGCATTTTGGGGTTGTGTCACAAAGGGTTGAATTTTTCTAATACCCCTTTTCCACTGGCCAAAAAACTCACTAACATCTGGCTTGTGTCTGCAGTGGGAAAGGGTACAATTGGCATTCAGTCCCGGGACAAATGACTCTGTAGAAGGCACGGGTATTAATTGGCTCCAGTTACAATCGGCAGTGATGGAAACAGAAGACCCGGGTAGATAGGGTAATATTCGGCCCTTTTCTAATGCGATGCTGTGATGCGCGTCTGCTCTGTCGGTAACTTTTGTCATCTTGGCCACACATTTCATCTGTTTCCACCCAAGCAGCACTGGAACATCAAAATAGTCACCACCAAGTTTAGTTTAGTTTGTAGTTTATTTTGAACGTGTAAAAAATAAATAAAAAAAATGATATACTGTGTGTGTGTGTGTGTATATACATATATATATACACTGTATATACACATACATACATATATATATATATATATATATATATATACATATATATATATATATATATATATACATATATATATATATATATATATATATATATATACACACACACACACTAGTGCTCAGCATAAGTAAATACACCCATGCTAAAGTTAACTAAAAAGAGGAATACAAAAAATCATCTTTTGGAAATTGATAATGCCTTAATTAAAGAAATGAGGAAAAATCCAACCTTTAAGGGACACCAATTTTCTTTGTGAATGAATAATGTATCGTGAATAAATAAATGTTCTTCCTTAAAATACAGGGGGCATAAGTAAGTACACCCCTATGTTAAATTCCCATAGAGGCAGGCAGATTTGTATTTTTAAAGGCCAGTTATTTCATGGATCCAGGACACTATGCATCCTGATAAAGTTCCCTTGGCCTCTGGAATTAAAATAGCCCCACATCATCACATACCCTTCACCATATCTTGTGATATGATATATATTTTTTCTTTTTAAATAAAAGGTACATAATTCCTTTAATCGTCCATTCTGCTTCTATCCAAGCTCTCCACTGTGCCGCTTTGCTAAACCAACTCTAAAATCTCACTAACCTCACTGTCACACAATACCTGTTGTCTCTGCCATTTGGCTGCAAACACAAGGACAAGCTATAGCAAAAAAGAAGTCTGCCATTCTATTTGTAACAAGGGCAAGGCTGATGCTGTGTGAAAGCAGCAAGTCAGCAACATTTACCTCTTAGAGAAATGAGAAAACCCAGGGCACTGGCCACTAGCCCAGCAGCATTCCTGCCTATGAAGTATAGATAATTGTTTTGAGAGCCCCTGTTGAGAGCCTCTGTCTCATTTCCATATCTTCATGATATGATATAGTAGTGTGGACCATGATCCACTGAAAATGGCAGACTGTATAATAACCCTCTGACAGCTGCATGCTGGTAGCTCTTCTCTTATCAAGAAAAGAATGTGGGAATTAACAGGATTTCAGAGGGATAAAAGAAAGGGGAAAGACTGACAAATAAGGAGATAGACAAAAAGAAGGATGTCAGAAATGGAGAGAAGCACTGAATATAAAGCGTGATTACGTAGGATAAGGCTCATTGGTATGACTTATCATCTGCTGGTATCCATGACTGCAGCTGTAACCTTTGGTAAATGACTCTAGTCCATTGCACGACCACCAGCCTGATGGGAGATCAAATTAACATCCAACAACAACAGCACACAGACACACACATGCACACTTAAAGTGTCTCTGTAGAGATAAAGACACACACCCATAACATACACTAAATAATATTTATTATTAGTATAAGTATTCAACAGAGGAAATATTCACTGATCCCTTTCTATCACTTTACTCAACAAACTGGGAGGAGTAATAATATGTAGTTTACTTGGATATTATAATTTAAGAAATGATTCCATTAACAATGCCTGGATAGAGAAAGAGGAGAAGGCAGAGATGGGACTTGATCTAACTTCAGGAATGGGAACCACAGAAAAGTGGCTCACAGAGGGGAAATACTTCATTTAGCATGCAGAATACCACTTGTCTGTAGCCCCAGGTAGGGCAGAAACACAGAGCTAAGCTACTTCAGCACTCCATCCACTATGAAAAGTGCAGAGAAAGGGTTTTCCCTCTAATGAAAGCCATTAATTATCATGTACCATTATACTTTGCAGTCATTACTGTCTTTTAAATCCTTTGGAAGGGAGTGTGTATTGTCAACGATCAGGTTTTTATTCTTTGTAAAGAATCTGTCTGTCTGGAGTACACTTAATGGCCTGTACACACTCTGGACCTTTCTTATGGAACTGACTGATCTTATCAACAGATGAATGGCCGTTCAGGTCAAAGGTCAAGTCCAGCTCCGTTGTTTTGACTCTGAAACCCTGTGTGTTCACTCTGCTTCCTCTCCCCTAATCCCCACCAGCTGTGTGTGTGCGGACGTGCACTTATGTTTGGGAGGCTAATGCAGAGAAAAAAATGCTGAAGTCAGTGTGGTGTGTGTGTGTGTGTGTGTGTGTGTGTGTGTGTGTGTGTGTGTGTGTGTGTGTGTGTGTGTGATGCTCCTAAAACCAGATGACTTACCAGAGAAATAAGTCAGGTATACTTCATTTAAATATAATCTACCTATGGGAGACATAAGACGTTATTTTTATTCAATGACAGCTGGCATCCAGAAGAAGCAGAGAAATCTATCGAAATATTCATTTGGCGCAACAGGAAGGAGAAATCAATCCCATAAAAAACTGAGTACTTAATAGAGTTCCATTAAACCGACTCATCACGACGAACAGAAATGGCCACTCCACTGCAGGAGGGCACTGAGAGGCCACACTGTTTTCACCAGGCTACAATTTAGACTGAATAAAGTCATGCTCCATTTTCAGCCAGTCCTGACAACTGCTTTTTTTTAAATGACACCTGATACCCTCACACTCCCCCAACGCCCACCCCCTTCCACCATTTAGCTGGAGACACACTTGAAGAAGCCATGCGTGGGAGGGGGATGACAAATGGATGAGTGGTGTTGTGGAGGAGTGTGTGAGGGGTCAGACGCCAGGGTTGCACATCTCCGTCCCACCACCAAACACAACTGTCTCCAAGTGTTTGTTGCAGTGTGTGTGTTTCACATTCCACCTGGTCGGTGACAGTCGGAGTGAAAGTCATGCATATTCCCAATCCTTCACGCTGTAGCCGCAATCAAGGGTCACTGTGGAGCTGTCTGAAAGCTCAGCGTCAGTGATCGATTTCATTACTTAGTTTTCAAAGACCTTACAGACAGGCCTTGAAGGCTAATTCTTTTTCATTACAAGTCTTGTTTTTGGAGTTTTGTCATTATTCCTATCAATAATAATAACACTGTACTGAATTTAAAAGCTGAGATCAGGAAACAGCAGAATGCTAAAATCGTAGTCTGCTGCGGCAAGGAACACGAGCAGTCAGACAGTCAATTTCAAACAAAGTCCCAGTTAAGACATTGTTATTTGATAAGACTAAATGAAGACAAATGGTAAACACATTACCCAAACTGTCTGTTGTAAACATCCACCACAGATTACAGACTGACTCTCTGGTGTAACTGTTGGCTTGTTTATAACCTTATGGTCCCGGGACCACTTGATTCTTGCCTCATTGGTTGTTGTGTGTGTTCTCAGAGTGATAAGTAGTACAATGTTATCATGACCAACAGAAATGATGGCCAGAACTATTCAAATTTAAATAAGACCAAACATAATTTTGACTTTGACTTTACACAACATTTTCAAAGTTGAAAACAAAATCATATTTGCTCACTTCTTGTACCTATTCATGCAGAGAACTCTGGTTTAAGTTTTCTGAGAGAATTCGATCCGGCACTGACGAAACAGGACTGGCGTCATTCTACAGAAAAACTCATTATTGCGTGGTTCTGCATCCTATCTAATCCCATCTACTCATCTATCACTTGATCCCCTGAGAAGGTGTGACATAGAAGCCGAGAAGCAGGAGCCAAAGCATGTTGGAGCGTGTGGAGGCTGGAAAGTATTAACCCTGCAACGGCTGGCTGAAGAACTGGGTGTGCGCTGCAACGTGGGTCTGAGAAGGAAAGATTTCCCTGTTGGTGTATGTTAATTAAGCTCGAGTTAGTGGGGCCTGCTACAGCTTGTCTGGTGGCTGACCTGGAGAGACGGGATTACCTTGTCCAGCTGCTCTCCTCCCTGCTGCCTCTCTTAATGCCACCTTTATTAAAGGAACAGATGACACTGACTATCTCTCACAATCGGACCATTTGCTAATAATAAGGTGTGTCAATTTATGTCATTATCTCTCTCTTACACACGCACACACACACACACACACACACGCACACACACACACACACACACACACACACACACACACACACACACACCTACCTGACTGTGTCTGGACATCTGGTCTGGACGTAGAAGCCCAAGGCATTTTTGAGTGCTGGGATCTTAATTCCCCTGATTAGCCTATACAATCCACCTAAGGGTTAATCAGCATGTAGCATCACATCCCACCAGCGCAACCTTTATGTACACCCACTCAAGTGTAAGTGCCTGTTTGGATAGGAACATGTATGCTTACAAACAGATGTAGAATACAAATAAATGAAGCTAAAATCAACCACTAGCTTGACAGTCCTTCCAATCACTCATTTCACCCATAATATATACACCATGTGTTTGCCCTCTCAGAAGAGTTTTTTTTGCCATCTCCGAGAGGCAGAAAAGATGCCATTTGCAGCATTTGTGGTGTGTTGCTGACATGAGACATTTGCTCGCCCCAGCCTGTAGAGAAAGTCCCTGGATAAAGGGCTTTTCCCTTAAATCCCTGATAGCCTCCAAGCTCCAAGGAGGACTTAGCTGGCGACTGTCAGCCAGGATGGGAGGTGGGACAGGGTTTTGATGTTGGAGCTTATGACTGGTGTGTGGGTTGGGTAAGGAGGTAGGTAAATATTTGGGCCAGCGGTTGTGGTTTAAGTGCTCTCTCTGACAGGTTAGGGGTCTGGTTGGAGTCTAAGGCATATTACAGATATATGGCTGCAGGATAGGGTTAGGGTTTTGGGATGTGCAGCAGAGGCAGGGTCATCTTGCTGTCAGGTCAAGCATAGATATAATGCTGGAGACAGTGAGTTCTGTGTGGGGGCGGGTGCAGTTGCCTTTCCGGCCCTTGAATGGCACCTTGCAGCTGCCCTCTGTGTGTGTGTGTCTGTCTGTCTGTCTCAAACGCTGCGTCCGGTGGTATGGTCGGAGAATGCAACAGCTACCTCCCAGCGCACCCAAGCACAAGCTCCTACACACAGCTGTTCGCCATACAGTTAGTACCACACACAGCACCTGTCTGCATGTGTGTGTGTGTGTCTATGTGCATGTCTGTCTATGTATGTGTGCCAGCCAGATCACACACAAGAATAGACCCATACTTCAGAGCGTGTGAACGGAGCAACCTCTATGGCTCTTCCTTTCCTGTTCACACTTCAGCCTCTGCCTGCTAAATGCGCTTCTATCCTCTTCCACCCTGAATAAAGTCATATCCTTCCTTCCCGAAAATGTTGACTCCTCCGTTAGCTCATTAACTTCATTACAGAGAACGTGACAAGGTCTTGGACCATCCGCATGGTCGACTGCTATGTTTGGAGCATTCATTAACTGAGCTACAGTGATGGATTTTAGCAGAGATGTTATGGGATCAATGCTGTAATGAAGGGCAGAGTGTGTGGGAGGAAGCATTTATTATCATTATCAGAAGTAATAAAACTTTTGCCCCCTAACAACGGCCTCCCTCCCACACCAAGTGAATGTCAGTGCTAGGCTTGGGCCAGGAGTACTATCCTTAATAGGTGGACGCATTGTCCTAATGTTGTCAAGGTGGCATTGCATTATAGCCACATCGTCATTCATTCCATACATAAGACAGAGGCCAAATGTGTCACCATCAGCTCAAATCCAGGAACATTTCAAGAAGCTTTCCCACGTGCGCGCCTCGATAGCCAAGCAGATTCAAACATTTAGATGGGAAATGAAATGAGATCAATAAATAATGAGTTGAAAATGTCATGTGTGTCACTCAATCATCAGCAGTTCACATTGATATGGCAGCTTATCGCAGGCTGCAAATTACCCACAGCACTGGCTATGAATATGATTAGCTTTCTCATTTTGCCCGAGAAAACTCTAATAAACACAATTACATTATATCACAATGCATTTCATACCTTTCCGTGCATTTCCTTGAGTAAATGTGGCAGTCATCAGGATTGGATCAAAGCAAACTACTGCTGCAATTTCCTTAAATTTAGAGCAGAAAATAAGTTGTGACAAAATAGATTTGCTTTCCTCCTTACCTCATCTACAAAATAATCTCATAAAAAAAGGGAAGCTGAAGGAGCGATATGTGCAAACAGAACAAAGGTCATTCCACTGCAAATTACAGATATATGTTTCAGTCCTACCTCCAGTCAGTGTATTTAACTGTTGGCTATGAAAACTTGTCACCTGTCTGTGACCTTTGCTTAAGATGAATTTTCTATAAAAGCAGCTGATGAAGTAAAGAGGACGGCATAATCGTCACACCTACAATCTGTGACACACAACTTATCAGCTTAGATGAAACCGTTGTAGGACATAATGTGGAAACTGTGCTTCTGTCCCTTTACATTATTAAAGATGTGGGAGGACCCATTGTGCTGTTAAGCTAACATTCACTCAGAAAGTGAGCCTAGCTTTCTAACGTTAGCAGCTAGGTCAGTTGTGGTGATGGCAAATAACCAAACTGTCAAAACTCACAGCAACGAGTAGTCTTGTAGCCTCAGCACTCTGTGTTTACCTGTATTTTACAGTTTTTCTCAGTCGCTTTGGTACATTTCTCGAATCATCCTTGACATTTGCAAAACAGTAAGTCCATTTCTCAAAACAATTCGTACAAATAGCAAAACACTCTCTTGCTCAAAATCCTTAGTTCATCTCTAAATATCTGTGTCAATGAACATGTCAGTGCCATCTGAATAAGCCCTTGTGTCATCGTGTACGGATAAGACAGTCAAATTGCTTAGTCATGTTGTCAATATATATAACAGTGTACTCTGGAGGGATGTTGTGATGTAAACTATGGCTAACGTTTTGATGACAATGATTGTAAATTGTAGGTTACACCTTAGTGTATGTGGGAGTTTGATTGCAAGAGACTGAACAAGATTCACATTTACACTTTTACTGTTTGTACTGTAATTTGTTGACAGACCATGTCATTGCGATACAGAAAGGAAAAGACAGCACTGCATAGCACCAAGAAAAAAAACTAAAAAAATGTGAACATAGGACAAGCTCCTTAGGGAAAACTGCACATGCAGTGCTGTTGGAATTACAATGCAGTCTTCCTAAACCTCCTGACGTTCCTGTCTGTTGGGCCACAAATTCTCATCCACATCACAACAAATATCTTCTCTTGCGATGCAGCGTGGAAAGTAGAAAAAAGTCTAATGGAAATGTATAGAAATATGCTTGACATATTATGACAACTTGTTCAACCATCTTGCATGTAAAGACTTACGCTATGAACTAATGCCTAAATGTTGTGGGGGGTGAGACTATTCAACAGAGACCCATTATAATACATTTTGATCAACATGACATAAGCAATTGATAACATAGGAAAAAGCAGAGAACTGTACATAATCATTTGCATGGATGTACCAAAGCATTTGCAACTTGTTCAAAGAAATGAGAAACTCATTTTTTTTTTATGTGCAAAAGTGACACGATGTAGAAGATTGAACAGGTAGTTTTGAGAATTTCAATTCTGATCTGAGAAATGTACCAAAGCGACTGAGAAAAACTGTAAATCACAACACAGAGGAACTATCATACAGAATCACATGCTGTCACAGCAGGAAAAAAAATAACTTTTCTGTTTTCTTTTTACAATTTTGACCAAATAAGTACACAATTCAAAACAAACACCAATGGTATGGCTTATACAGTATACTGCTTCAATGACCAAAATGTATTTCAGTTCAACTTTAGATCAGCTTTTAAAAAAAGCAACCTGAGACAAATGTAGTAAGGCATCACCTACAGAGAAAGTGTTTCATGTGTAGTATATTTTGTAATGTTTTTACATGCCATTTGGTGTTTACTCTAATCCAAAAGGCTAAGCACCAGAATGAGTGAACAGATTTTTGACATGGGTGGTCCTCGTGGGTCCGGCTGAGTTGGGGATATAAAAAAAAAAGGTCTGAGTGTAGATTGGAGGACACGAAACTTCTCAACAGGACTGCACAGTCAGGTGACAAATGGTGCCCCAGGCCAGCCAAGTGCCAGAAATGGCCTCTTAATCAATCAGAGGTCACCGTGGAGGCTCAGTCCAGACTGCCTCCACCCTGAGAGGCAGCCATCTGATAGAACACTCAATGCCAAGCCGCAAAGCACACAACCTTTTCTCCTAGTTAGCACATCACTGCTGCTGTTAATGTCATCTCATCGGTTCTAAAAACTGGACCACTCACAGCAGAGATGGCTTTGTCTTTATTTTGCTTGTTCATTATTACAGTGATGCTAAGTCAATTGAGCTGTCCTCGACATGTTTAAATTCAACTAGACAACGTTGAATTTGGTACCTTTTGTTATTCTAGATGTGTCACCTTAACTTGCCCTTGCCCGGTTTTTATTTTTTCAATTGCTCTGATTAGCTGGGTGGAAATGGTGATGTGGTAGTAAAACATCCGACCCTGTGGTTCTCGACATCTTTGGCCTCAGCCCCAACCTTAAGCCTCTCACCCCCATCCTTGACACATGGCCATCTGTAGTGGCATTTCAGGCAGTAAATAAGGGAGTGGAGGGTAGTGCACTCTCTGGTAGGCCCAACCTAGGGGCCAAGCCCTCACATTCTCCTCTGCACCCCGAGGCCCACCCCCACACACCCCCTGGGGTTGACCTACACACTGCAAGGTCCCCAAGGGAGCATATCAGGCTTAAGGAGTAGCACAGGCCTTCTGTCCTCTGTCCCCCGTCTACCCTCAACACATATCACTCTACTCTCCCACCATCACCATACATCTCTCCATCTCCCAGCATCTACATACATGCATCTGTCCATCCCTACTATCAATCCAAACATCAAATGTATCAAAGACCTTTGTCGCTCACCCATCTGCTCTACTTCTACTACTGCTATGTTTGTAAATATGTCTCAATGCAATGCATTTATCCTCCCATGACTTCAATATATTATTTGTTCAAGAAAAATAAATAATAATAAAAGAAAGCAAAAAAGCAAAAGGGGTAATGATCAGTCGGCTCCCCGAGGTCTAAAAAAGTGCCTCTGTACACACCGAAGCGACGCCGACTTGAGCGTACATTCTGCGTGTGCACGACACGTAATACGTCTCCATAACAGCAGGTGCTGCTACTCTGTATTGTCGCCCAAAAAATAAGGAAATAGCGAACGCGTCACGTGGGTCTGGCTTCTCCCGAATTTCAAAGCCAACCATAATGGCGGCTCATTCGCAATACAATTTTTTTTTTGTTTGTTTTTTATGAAACGTGTTTCTGAAATCATTTTCAGCGAGAAATAGGCCATACAGTTGCTGAATCTGTCCGTTTTTTTGATCAACAAAGGTCGGTCTGAAAGATTTTGAGAGGCGTTCGTCACGCTCATCCCGCTCGTCATTTCCGGTAAGTGTTTTAACATAAGTGCACTGATTCGCTAGTCAAGGGCTTGCACTCCACCAATCAGATTGGTCACTGAGTTCGACTGCCCACTGGCCGACTCAACAAGTCAAATCGGCCCAACTTAAAGCCAACGGCTCCTCCGGCTGACGACGGCACGGAACACACCAAACAGACTTGAGTCACCGACCTCGCCAGGCTGTCCGACGGCCGATAATCGGGTTGGTGTGTCAGCGCCTTTAAGTGTAGGAAGACAGTAAAATCATAAATTATTCTTTGACTATACTTGGTTTGGTGACAAATTCAAGTTGGTAGCAAAATAATTGCACTACAAGCAGATTGAGAATTGTCAAACCCAACAATAGTGCACCAAAACCCATTAAAACCTACTGAAACTGTGTCACATTCCCATTACTCCCATGATAAAACTGTCAACTCATTGGAAAAAAAAAGACCAATCAATACACCCACCAATCACCAGATAGCCACAGATCCATATGTGCGTTCAAACATCCTGACACTCAGTACCTTCGACACATTGATCCACTATCCATCTTCCCCCTCTCCCACCATAATAGAAGCTTGTGCTGATTCAGTCCCCCATGGGATACAAGGACTCCACACAGAAGTAACCTAGGACTGACAGAAACATTGAGTGGCGAGATTGAAGCATGAGGGGCCAGAAGAAAGGGACTGAAAGTCAAATAAATGACAGATTAAACTCTATCAGTTGAGATAACCCTGGTGAGATTGGAGAAAGAAATGGAGAACTATAGGGGGCCCTAAGGAAAAAGAAAGGTTCTGTCAAATTAAGAGACTGGATATCGAGAAGTAGTAATAAAAAGAGGAAGAGGGTGGGACAAGTGAAGGACAAGGGGGGGGACAAAGACATGCAAGTGCCAAACCAGGATCAGGCAGATCAGCAGTGCAAACTAGTGTTTCCTGTGCAAGTATTGAGATGCAGATCCCACTTTCTCAGCTAATAATGGGGGCTGTCAGGAGTGTGTGTGCGTGTGTGTGCGTGTGTGTGTGTGTGTGTGTGTGTGTGTGTGTGTGTTAGAGAGAGAGTGAGTGGGTGAGGATGTTCGCTTGGAAGAGATATTCTCACACATCTGCCAGCCTGTTTTTCTAATGGGGTGCAAATGGGCCTCCATTGTGCGGCCTTGCAGACCTGGTTGGAACGACCTGACACCTTCAATGACGAATTCAGCTTCGCATGCATACGGGAACACGCACTCACACTGACGTTGACACACACATGCGTGCTTGTATAGAAGTAGCTTAAACAACAACAAAAAATGAGGACAAGGGTCATTTAATATTCCTATAAAGATGGATTGCGTTTGTACGTATTTCAAAATTAAGAATAATATTATAGCAAAACAGCTTGCTAGAATATATAATGTATGAGTTTGTAGAGTTATTTGACAAATGTAAACTTTTACTCTATACTATTTATATTTCTCCACTTTTAATAGAATAATCGGCCGCATGATAACGAGATGTGTGCTTCTTCCTCTTAAATCCAAACATTTCTAAAGCTGTGTTTTACTAAGCAGCCACAACTCAGCTGAAATGATTTTTACTAGGCTCTCTTGCTGACTTGGAGTTGGGGGATGGGGTTTAACAGAGAGGGGGGGGGGGGGGCA
Source organism: Gymnocephalus cernua (assembly GCA_023631565.1). Lineage (NCBI taxonomy): Eukaryota > Metazoa > Chordata > Actinopteri > Perciformes > Percidae > Gymnocephalus > Gymnocephalus cernua. The sequence goes on along the minus strand of CM042426.1, from coordinate 17,832,322 downwards.
ATACGGGGTCACACAGGAGGAGAACTGGGAGGGAGGGGGTGGGGGGGGTCTTTTTCTTTCTCTCCGGGATCTAGGAAAGAAAGGAAGGAAGCCAGAGCAAGGCAGAGAAGCCCAAACCAACTGAGGAGAGATGGATGGTGGGGGGAGGGACTGGAGCAAGAGCGCTGCTTATTGGTAGGCTGTGGCTCGCTCTCTCTGGATGGATTGACTTAACACGGGTCGAATTACACCATTCGCCGTGCATTAGTTTGTTTTTCTCTCAGCCAGGAGAAGTTGATTCACTACGACGCGCACAATCATTTTTTTTGTTGGATTACAGCAACACAAAAAGGATACAAAATAAGCATTTCAGATGAGGTGAGTTTTCGTGCCGCTACGTGGATATACACTTTGTTGCGCCGCATTACGCAGTGAAAGTCGAGGGGAAAACTAGAGAGGAGAAGTCTTTGCTGGAATACTAAATATTTCTTCTGACCACGTCGCTATGCTACTCTGCAAAACTGATGCTTGCAGGACAGAAATAGTGCAGGTCCGGACTATTTTTTTTTACTTGTGCTTCAATCCAATTTACTATCATTCGTTCACGGCACTGCTCGACGCGTCTTTCCAGCGCTCATAAAGCGGTGTAACAAGAGGGCAAACCAAATCTAAAGTCACCTATTTTATTTGTGCTACAGTTTACTCTCCTATTGAAGCTGTCAGAAATCGTGATTAGGCTATAATAAGTTCTACAGTGGCATCATTAAAGCATGTATCAAAGTGGTGAATCTAAAGCTAAGTGAGCATTGGCTATTGAGATAAAACAAGCACATAAAATAGTTTTGTGTAAATCTAGTTGTTGTTTTTTTATTATTCTGGTGGCTTTGTGCGATATCGTGCTCTCCGTCAGTAAACGCGCCCTTTATCATCTTTAATCAGCATTAAATCAATGATTGTCGGCTATGAAGTCAGAGCGCGGCGTAGTGGATTGCGCGTCGTTAATGTTTATGTCTTTTCCCTCTGGTGTCCAAAGTTAATAGTAGTGGGAAGGGGGCTGGTGTATCGGTGTATGAGGGAGGGGGCCGTGTGGTCGTGGCAGAGCTTTGAAGATCAGTCAGCATGAGCTCAGGGGCCCGGGGACGGAGACAGAGCAGGCAGTCAAAACGCTCATATGTGGCGAGCGGAGCTGAAATCTGTCCGAAACTGGATAAAAAGAGAAAAGTGGGGTCCGGGTGGATCTTAAAATAACAGGAATTTTACATGCTGGGTGTTTTCTCTTAAATGGATTACCAAAGGAATGTGACATGCAGTCGGATTGCCCCATTCATGAGTGAATTTGGACACCCAAGGTAGGTGTCCTCGGTGGGTTTTTTTTTTTTAATTATTGGTATAGTGTATTTTATTTCTAGGATACACTCTGTGGTGTATTGTTAAGATGGAGCTTGGATTTAATAAAGGACACCTAACTGCTGGCTCCCATGCTATCCGGAGAGCTACTTTGTGAACGGAATCGAGTAGGATTTCAAAGTAAACATATATACATTTTTAAAGCAGAGATGTAGGTTGTACATAGATTCTGATTTGCCGAGAGTAAAATCAGAGCCACGTCAGTGTTGGTCTTGAACAAATGTATTTTTGCTACAATTTCAGTCACAATAGCTACAGCAGCTAATCTCTGGTGTGTCTTCTCCTGAGTTGTGTTAAAAAGGTTCAACGCATGAATAAATTAAAGTAGTTCTGATATTTCGTCTTCATAAAATAAACTTGGAATAAAAAGGTAACCAGCGCATGACTGTACGGACCATGCTGTCAAACACACCTAGTAAACCGTAAAAGACGAGTAGGACGGGCAGTTTGACTTGAAGGTTGTCGACCGCTCACTCACCTTTAATCTATGTAATGTATTCCCAATATCACTGTGGTATTATAATATTGGATAATACGTTAGGGAAGCGCTCGTAACCTTTATGGAGGCAGAGCAGCACGAGTGCCCAGCCCTGCGCATGCATTAAGTGCCGTGGAGGCAGTTAAACGCAGCCCCATCACAGTTGTCACTCCACCGCTGTCCCCCGCGTCTTTGTTGTCTTTTGTGTGAGTCTTATTACATGTGGGCCAAAGGGGTCTGAAGAGATTTGCCACGGTTAAAACTTGAATGTCTTTACGCCCCAGTCCGCACAATGCCTGCATTAGAGCCCGGGCTGCTGCATGGACTGTGTACGCAAAAGAGAAGCGGAAGATCCTCACGCAAAACTTGAAAAATGACCAGCGAACGAAGGAAGAGGAACAGAAGAAGAGTAAAGAAAGAGAGAGAGAGGGAGAGAGAGAGAGATAATTAGAATGTTTCATTTTTTTCATAAGGAGACATAGGTTACAGTTTTAGGAATTGTTCTTTTCGTTCTCATTGTTTAAGAAAATTTGGCCAAATTAAGTGACTAAGCAAAAAGGAGATGAACCAAATATACAATTAAAGGGCTACTCTGAAGTTGTACTTAAAGACTAATCCGGTGTGCTAAATTAATCCCCCCCCCCAAGAAAAAAAAAGTGAACACTGGATTTAATGTTAGTTTGTCTGGGGTCCAACTTGATTGGTGCTATTCTCTCAAACCAGTGCAGTCCCTTTACAGAAATAAAAACAGAGCAAATCTGTTTAAAAGCTACACCAGATGTGTACATTTCCCCTGAAACTCTGGAGTGTCAGAGCTCTGTCACAGAGAGAGGAGAACCGTGATGTTGGCAGGAGCACCACACTCCGGCCAGGTCAAACATCAGAACCAGCCGTGGGTTAGTTGACAGCACAGCTGGCTGGTGTCTCACCTCGGTTCACTGGCCACGGGGTCAAAACTCAGCGACCAGAACGATCACCGTTAACCTCCACTTTAGCCGGCCCTAACCCCGGAACAACCGCCATTGAACCATACAGTGATCAGTGTTAACTCTTTACACCATATGCCTCATGGTTGCCCCAAACTGTTGCTTGGAAACCAGTTGTTCAATGCTAAATTGGTTGAGTGATACAAGTTTGACCCTGTGTGCAGCATTTGGAGTCAATGTGTTTATATAGTTTGCTTTGTTCCCTCAGAACCCCCTTTTATTAGCCCCAGAACAGCTCTCCTGAATGCAGGTCCACTGGTTGGGGGTGGGGCTCTATTGTGTTGACTTGCCCAAAGCCCCCTTTGTTTCCTGGTCACACCTGCAGCTCAGCCCCTTTTGTGCTCTACTATAGCAGAACTACTGCTGAGAACAGCCTTTCTCCTGTTTCACTCCTCCTATCACCAAGGTAGAGAATAAAGGGAGGGAAGCACAGTTTAGGGTGGCACAGCCCTCTCTTCTGCCAAATCTCGGAAGCAACAAGTCCAACCAAGCCCCTCAGAAGTGATCCTTAGGTAAATAGCACGCGATTAGGTGTAGTGGTTGTTACTGAAGTGGTGAAAAGGAGTAGTAATTATTTTCTGGGCCTGTGTGGTGGCTGCTCTAATCATCCGGCTGACTCTCGTTCCTGTGTGGCTGCATTTTGATTACTTTCTGAGGTCGTGGCAGAGTTGAGACAACCGTGTTACACACGCATTTAGACATACATACACCAAGTGTGAAGAGTGAAATGTTTGAAACTAAACTCCTGGGCTATCTGATTTCCTGTGCTGTTAGGTTTACAGATCAGTATGGTGCAAGATGACAAGCCAAGCAGCCTCAAGCAGCAGCAGCCATTGTCCTTCTGGGATTACATCCACCCATCATACTCGCACGCAATTTCCGAGACCTCACGCACCCCTGTTGTTTGTCTTCCTTTTATTAGCCCCAATTCCTCCCAACAGGACTTCCATGCAAACATAAATCCATTCAGTGTTGCAGTGGGGGAGACGTTATGGCTGACATATGCCGGTGAAAGCACAACTAAAAGGAGATGTGCTAATCTGTCATTTTAAGCTTGGAACACTAAATCTTCAGCTGTAACTACCAGAATTGGACTACAGAACCTTACACCCACCATCAGTAGAAATAGCAATCCACCAGACCCCCCTCCCCCTCTCCGGGTTAAACACCATGGGCCTGAGCCAACAACATCAGCAGGGAAAGTGCGTGGTTGTAGGACATTGAAAAGCCTGTAATAACAGAGGTAGAGTGAGGCAAGGCTGAATAGTAGAGTTGCGTGACAAGCCCAGCATCTCTAGGCTTGTTGAGGCCTATACACACACACACACACACACACACACACGCACACACACACACACACACACACACACACACACACACACACACACACACACACACACACACACACACACACACACACACACACACACACACACACACACACACACACACGAGGGCAAGAACCAGAGAGCGCAAAGGAATAGTCAATAGAAAACATGCTGGGCTCACTAGAGACTGAGAAGTAATTTTAGATCGCTGACCTCTGGATGTCTTCTGTTTCTGTTTTACATTAAAGTTTCTGAGGAAAGCCTTCGCCTCCGCAGTGTGGCTAATACCACGCAAGGAATCATGGGAGATCGGAGCTGCCTCTTGTTGGAGTGCTTTTCTTCTGAATTGTTTAGTCAGGGAGAATGGCAGGGAAAAAGTGTTGCATGCTTACGAAGAGGGGATATAGAGCAGGACTCTAAATTCTGACTATACTAAGGAAATTATTTACCTGTGAACACAGCCAAGTTTGGACTGGAAGCACAGCCTGCAGTTTGTATGATAGCACTATAGCATTGAAAAGTGGAGCATGGTTTATTTATCTTTCATAGATCCTGTTTTATATATTCTCTATTGTGGTGCGTTTGGTATCTATTCCTGTCCCTGGCTTCTCCTAGAAACTCAGCAATTTATTGCTTGGGCCTTAATACAGCACATTTCGCGTTGTGAGATTGTCTGAACCAGATATTAAAAAAGTAGATGCTATGTTTTTAAGGAACACCACTGTCTCTCTTTTTAGTAATTTTAGTGATTATCGGAGCTTTAAGTACTTATATCATGTTTTTAGCATGTCTGTCTATTGTCTGTGTCCCTGTGTCATGATGGATGCCTCGTCTTACTGCAAACCAAATCTACCTACGGGTACACATCAATTAACCTAAACTATCTTTGCAGAGCAGTGTCATCATGTCTCGTCTAGATTAAGCTGCTGACGATGTTCTTCTGTATAGATCTGGGACCCTGTGTGCATAGATCTGTGGATCGTTTGTGTCCAGCCTAGATTCATTTGTATCTAGATTAGAGTACATGGACTGCTCCAGCATCATTGACGTCGTAGTTTTTAGGAAGATATAGGCCCTCATTAAATATTTTTGTCAAAATATCAAACCTGTAATTTAGCTATTAAGTGGACTAATTGAGATGAAGCGTTACATTACCATTGCTCTTTCAAAGTATCCCACAGAGTGCTGAACAGCCATGATAACACATTGTTTATGACTAAAACATGCTGGCATTACTCTGCTTCCATCTCCACCACTTCCATTATTTTTAGTGACACATTATCGTACAGGAACTGCTCATACCAAAATTGGATTATTAAGTCCCTGGAAAACACATTGTGCGCTTTATATCAACATAGGCTTTAAGGCAGTGCAGCCAAATTGTGTAATACATACTCCACATACACTGACAAAAGGCTGACACTGATGTATATTGTCGCGTTCAGGTAAACACATCACGCCGCGTTATTTTCTACTTGACAACCATGTACATTACAGTTCATTTAGTGTTTTAAACTAAGTGTTTGGAAAGATTTTTTTATTATTATTTTAACAGCCCTTTATAAGATGAAAGTGGGCATATAGTGAGTTTCAAAGTTTTCACATGGCTACAATGGTAAGGTAAAGTCCATAGATTGCCTTTGCTGGCCGCTGATCTGCCATGCTTCCTGTGTGGATCAATCAAAGCACTAATGGCTTGGCAGGCAGGGCCCACAGAGCACTGGAGCAGGTGTGCTTTGGGGCTAATTGAAAAATGAGTCAATACTGTGTGTGTATGTGTATGCTAGTGTACGTGCACATGCATCAGTCGTTGCATTATACCATTTGAAAGAGTGATTGTGTGTGTGTGTGTGTCCTTGTGTGTGTCCAAGTGTGCTCCCAGCTAATCCATCCCTCTGCCTGTGTGACGTCTCCCGGTAAATTGTTTATATCCGTTCAGGCTTTGCCTGCATGAATAATTTGTTTGCTTTATAAATATTTGAATGTACACCGATCATTAATATGCACAGACAGTCTGTCTCTAACGCACTCCTTCGCGCACTAACATACACACTAAACTCCTGCCACTCCCACAATGAATTATTACCAATGTAGTTGCTGGTTTATCATGTCTACAATCAGATGCAGTACAAATAAATATGTATACTATACAAAAACGTACATGGCTTGATCCTCCTAGAACAAAGATGATTCACTGCACTGCAATAAAGCGCCCCCCCACCCTGTGGAAAGGCTGGAGCAATACCAGCCAACAGAACGCTAATAGAAGTCAGCTAAGGTCAGAGCAGAGGCTACACCAGTGATGCTGATGAAGTTGCAATGTGCTGATTAGTGTTGAGCCTCGCCCGGGACAAACCAATCAGAGCACAGATGTACAGAGACAGCAGGCCCGCTACGTTTCTAACAGAGTGGACTTCCGCTGCATCCAACACAGCCCGAGACACCCCACCGGTCACTTGGCTGACCTTCCCTTAGACAGCAGATGCAGGGAGAGGTATAGGGGAAATGCCAAGCACTGCCACTGAGAGCTCAGTCATCAATATGCCTGAGAGGGCATTCTGTGTGCCTTATGTTTGTATTTCACTAATGTAGTGGGTATCAACGAGAAAAGGAAAACCTGACAGTGGAAATTTTCCATTGTTTTCTCATTGTTCTGAGGCAGCCAAATGGTTAGGATTTGGCTCATACGACTACAGTTTACAGCAGAAGGTTAAATATAACATGAAATGTATTACATGTCAAGCAACAAAAGCATGCATTTTGTGTGCGTTTCCAGGTAACATCTCCACCAGAGTGAAACAGGAAGTGTCGTCTGTGAGCAGCCATGGGCCAGAGAGCTGCGCTTCTGCTCAGTGAGCTGCTGCTGCTGCTGCTGACAGCCTCACGCACTCTCCTCGCAGTCAGCTTCCCCGAGGACACCGTACCCCTCGATGTCGTTGACGCACACTGTAAGTACACGCAACGCAAATGAGTTCAGCAGAGACGTAGGCAGAGATTAAAATTGCTGCAAAATTACTGGAAAAAGTCAACAACTATTGTTAATATAGACTTTACTCACTCCAGTCACACATGGAATGAAGACAAATACCGGCAGCCTCCTTCTTAGTCGTGTCAGCAGTTCAGACACTAGCACACCAGCATGCCATATTCATAGTAATACAATCAATCTGCTGTATGGTCAGTTGGAGCATTAAGTGGATTTCATTTGAATCTCTGTGATGTACTGGAAGAACAGATGTGCTGACATAGGCAGCCATTATCTAACGCAGAGATCTTCAACGCGGGGATCCGGGACCCTTAGAGGGTCCTCAGAGTTACTGTAGGGGGGGTCACCAAGTTATGGTTTTATCATTTTGTTTTCAAAACTTAAAATATGTCTTAAAATATACATAAACCTGTTAATAGCAAAGACAAATTGGCCTATTTGCGATTTTTTTTTATTATTATTTTTTTATTTACACAATATGGATGACAGGCTGTAACTAAGGTAGCCACTAAGGTAGCCATCCACAGATACAGTTAGACTTCAAGGATCCACTGTGCTACATGTATGTTTAACATTAAAACATATTGTATAAATATATATGAATAAGTCAATTATTATTAGCTTGGTATTGTATGCACCGTAAAAAAGTATGTATAAAGGCTTTAGGCCACCCTATACATTATTGTATGCAACTCAATTTTATACAATATGTAGGGTCCGTGCTCCGTCTCTCTTTCAGCCAAGGGGTCCTTGCCATTACCTTAATCACAGGAGGATTTGTATAAAGCACACAGCATATTTATTTCTAATCAGTACAGTTAAATATAGCAAGAGGTGAGTGTGGTTTATCCGTGCCAAATTGTCTGCTTCTATCACAAGTTTCCCCGTTAACAGCATGTGTGCGTGTGTGATTTCTGCACAGTTTCACGGAGGTACCCTGTGTTCAGAGGCAGGCCCTCTGGCAACGAGTCACAGCATCGCCTTGACTTTCAGCTGATGACCAAGATACAGGACACTCTGTTCATCGCTGGCAGGTAAACTCAACCCACATACACACTCTCTATCACTCTCTCTTTCACACATCCCCCACACCATTAAACTCAGTCACTCCTTGGCAGGTAAACAGTGGCGTAAGGAGGGGCGGGGGGGAGCTCTTAGTGTTATTGGATCTGTGGCTTCTAGGCCTGCATTTAATGTATATTGCCAGTATTGATCCAGGGAAAGGCGTCTATCATGCCGGCCTGACGCTCCGTCAGGGATTTCTTGGCATCTTTACATGTCTTTTTGGTATTTACGGGCACTGGGATTAATCTGACCGCCAGCACTAATATTGTAGCAGGAAATCAACTCGACATCTACAGTATAAAACTCCTACCACTGGACTCCCTGTAATCACAACCACATGTATCACTGTTGTCAGGTAGATCCTCCTTTTTCCAGTTTGGGTTATTCATGTTTTTACTAAAACTGAAGCAAAATGTTGTTCTCTAGGGGTTGATAAAATGTGATCCCCACTGCTTTTATTACATTTTCATAACCAACGTATAATCAAAACAATAAGTGACTGCCATGTAAAATGGTATAGCAGAGAGGATATTCAGGTTTTCATAGGGCAGTTGCTTCAACAGGCAGTTGCATAGAAATAACTGAATTCACTATGCCTCAACCCTGCCACACCCTGTTTGCTGTTCACATAATACAGACATTTAAATTAACTATATTTTAGTGTCACTATTTTCAGGTTTTCACATTAGACTACCCAGGTCCTCTAATGACAAGTGCAATTCTAAAAAAAAAAAAACATTTGGGGAAAACAATGCAAATAAGCTGCTGATTATTCACCAGTTTTCATCTAAGAATTAAAATAAACTGCATAGTAGATTTTCCGGAAAAAGTTTTTTTTTAATTGAGACCTGAATTCATTTTTAATGAGAATTGTACCCTTTTATTAAAAAAAAATAAAATAATAAACACCCCAGTTTAATCTTTAATACAGAAAAAGAAAAGGAGTTGTATTCCTGGTTGTGCAGTGTTACCGAGCTGTGTGTTTTGTTGCTGTCTGTCCACAGAGATCAGGTGTACCTGGTCAGTCTGAGAGAATCCTACAGGAATGAGATCATTCCTTACCGGGTAAGATTCTCGCCACAAGCTGCTCTCTCAATCCACAAACACTAAAAGGGCTCCATAGAAAATACAGAGCAATTCATCACACACTGGACAGGTTGTAAAATGAGAGAGTGGAAAAGGGAGGACTGTGCGTGCGCGTGCATGAGTGAGTGTGTGCGAGTGTATGTCTTAGTGTGCCGCGCGTGTGTCTAATGCGCCGTGTTGGTTTTCACAGAAGCTGACATGGCGATCGGGCCAAGCTGACAGAGACATGTGTGCTGTCAAGGGAAAACACAGAGTACGTACAAAAAAAGCCATTCACCTTTTGTTTTACATTCCACCATGCGGACAGAGGCTTAAACATGTGAGCAGATAAGCTGGCTGCCTCTAAAAAATGCTGCCCCATGTTTTTTGTCTGCGTTCAGGACGAGTGCCACAACTTTATCAAAGTGCTGGTTCCCAGAAACGATGACCTGGTGTTCATCTGTGGTACCAACGGCTTCAACCCCATGTGCAGATACTACAGGGTGAGTATCCAGTGCCAGGGCCTTGCATGCTCAGATGTGCAAATGCTCTTGAAAGTAATTTGGGTAACACACCCTTCATTTTAATGTCTTGTTAAATAAACTAGACTTGTTTGAATGATTCATGTGCGTGCTAGTGTTTCTAGTGTGTTTGTTTTCACTGCGTCCCTTGATGAAACTTTTTTTAATGTGTGGGTGATTGGTGTGTTCCCTTCAGCTGGATAACCTCGAGTTTGATGGGGAGGAGATCAATGGACTGGCACGATGCCCATTTGACTCCAAGCAAACCAACGTTGCCCTTTTCGCTGGTAAGAGTCAAACACACACTTCGCCCACACACATAGTTAGTCTTGCTGAAGAAGAACTAATGGATTCCTACTTATGCTCTCATCACCTCAGTGCCTTTGCCACAGTAAAACTGTGCCTGCAGCGATAACAACTCAGCCAATCAAGCCTTTAAAAAGAGAGAAAGAAACAAAGCATTGAAGAGCAATGTATCCTAATTTTTGGTGACTGTACTCGTTGTTGTTTTGTTTTTTTTTTTTAGAGGGGAAGCTGTATTCGGCAACTGTAGCCGACTTCCAGGCCAGTGATTCTGTCATCTATCGCAGTATGGGTGACGGATCAGCCCTAAGGACCATCAAATATGACTCCAAATGGCTGAAAGGTAAGTGATTGCCTCTTCATCACTCTCAATCTTTATTTATCTTTCCCTTTGCTTTCCTCGAGATACACGTGCTACCTTCCAGCTAGCTAAATGCCCATGGTGCACGTATGTGCGTGGCTGTCAGAGCTATTGTTGGAGTGATAGAGAGATCTCCTGCCTTGCCAAGCTCCATGGGGATATGGCCTGTTCTCTCCCAGGCAATCTAGGTCACCCCCAGTCATATACTGCCTTGTACAAATCCCTGAAATATTCAACATGCACAGTGGTGGTGACGGTGCAGAAATACACTTCAACTCTCTGCTTCTGTCTCTCCCTTTAGAACCTCATTTCCTGCACGCAGCAGAGTATGGGAATTATGTGTACTTTTTCTACCGAGAGATTGCAGTGGAGCACAGCAATCTGGGCAAGGTAAGACAGCGCACCTGCCGTTTATAAAGCATTACATATTCCAGACAGATACAGTATGCAGGCCTTTATCCAAAAAAATGCTTACACCTCCCTCAGTGCATGTGTTTTTGCCACAAATAGCCCCAGTGGTAATAGGGCCCATTCAGTGACAGTACATTGCATGGAATACACAACAAATTTCAACAGCCAGTGTTCGCTGGGAATGTTCTACTAATGTAAAACCATTACACAGTGAGAGGCTTTGTCTCACGGAGATGTGCGCTCTTGGTCTGCCACCTACGTCACATGCAAAGGGCATTAGGATGTTCAATGTTTGGAGGCCAATTTCAGATTTGACCATGCCTCAACCTAAACGGGTCTGGCCGAGCCGCAGGAAGCCAGCATCCTCCATCAGCCAATAAATATTTCAACCCTACTAATGCTTGGGTGACACCTGGCCTCTGATGGAGGTTTGCACTGGTAAATAATTAAAACTGTCAAATCCAACTGCTTTACACACTTCATTTATACTATAAGCCTCGGTAATGAGTGGAATCAAACACACATTCACATGGTGCTGCACTGGGCCAGTCAAGGTCGTCAGATGACTTACTTTAAATGGTTGCTACAGTCAGGGTGAACAATCTCTACACACAAAGCTAAAAATGAGAGCGTGTGTTTGTTAAGTCATCTGTACCGAATTGCTACAGGGTAGAGAGATGCATTATTCAACATGTGAAAGTGTTTTTAGTGACGTTCACTCAGCTGCCTTCCTCTTCCACCCGACTTTGTCCTCTCTTAAACCCCTTCTCCTCGCAGGTTGTATATTCCCGTGTGGCCCGGATCTGTAAGAATGATGTCGGTGGGTCACAGCGGGTGCTGGAGAAGCACTGGACATCTTTTGTAAAGGCAAGGCTGAATTGTTCAGTGCCAGGGGAGTCCTTCTTCTACTTCGATGTGCTTCAGTCCATCACTGACATCATCAACATCAACGGAGTTCCCTCGGTGGTGGGTGTGTTCACCACGCAGATGAACAGGTGAGCAGCGGATGCTGTTAGTTGTTAAAGTAACCAGGCGAGGACAGTCGTATTATAATAAATATGATACATTGAGGTTTTTCTTTCTCTACAGTATCCCAGGGTCAGCAGTGTGCGCCTTCTCCATGGCCGACATAGAGAAAGTATTCGGGGGTCGGTTCAAAGAGCAGAAGACTCCTGACTCTGTGTGGACTCCATTTCCAGAGGAGAAGCTGCCCAAGCCTCGGTAAGGATCAAACTTTTTTTTTCCTTTAAAAATTTCCAAATTCTAAAACTTCCAAACCGTACAGAGAATGTAAAAAGAAAAAAAAAAAGAATGAGGTGGTGCTGGACTCAGCAGCTGTTTACCGCCTGACAGTTTTTCCAATTTTCTTAACCCTTCTTTGTCCAGGTTAAACCCAATGAAATCAAATCCGTTTCACTAGTAAAAGGGACCAAGTTATTAGCTCTGACCCAGCACACACATTCACCATCTGCTGATGATTAAATAATTAATTAGGCATAATTAGATGTGTTGCATATTTAACCTGTTTACAATCAGCACGTATATTTGTAGCCCTGCCCTGTGTCCAAAACACAAAGTCCACGAAGCGCCTCATTACCCCGGTAAATCATTAATGTAGGATAACCATGCATATGTATATTTTATGTTTCCAGCTGAGGCCTTTATGTGATCCTAATACGCACCTGCCGCACTCCCCCCACCCCCTCGTTGCACTTCCTCCCTGGTGTGTGATCGTATAGGCTGATCTTTGACCTTTTGCCCTCTGTTCCGTGTGCACCCTCCATCCTAGACCCGGGTGCTGTGCAGGTCATGGTCCAGCTGCGGCCTTAAAGAGCTCCATCGAGTTCCCGGACGATACCCTGCAGTTCATCAAGTCCCACCCCCTGATGGACACAGCTGTGCCTTCCATTGGGGATGAGCCTTGGTTCACCAAGACTCGCGTCAGGTAAACGCAGACGCACATTATGGGATTATGGGATGGCAGTACCTTAAATTAATTCTAGAAGGTATTAGAAACTGTCTGATACCTTCTAAGATTAATTTAAAACAAACTCATTTTTATGGTCAACCAAATATGATACATTTCTCTCATTGCATCACTACATAATGCTGTCACAAACGGCTCTCTGAGAACTTTGCCTAATTACTGTAAAGTTAAACAAAGCTGTATTAGTAATTATCAAAGAATAAATAAAAAAAGACCAAACTATCAATACTAATTCAAACTTGTTTTACTGTGTAGTTTAAGAGCCAAAGTGATTCATGTATTCAAAATGGCTTCTCCTATTTTGTATGGGATAACCACTACTGTGAATAACACATGCTTCTCTGTGTGTGTGTGTGTGTGTGTGTGTGTGTGTGTGTGTGTGTGTGTGTGTGTGTGTGTGTGTGTGTGTGTGTGTGTGTGTGTGTGTGTAGGTACAGACTGACAGCGCTGGCTGTGGACAATGAAGCAGGACCTCACAAGAACTACACCGTGGTGTTCATCGGGGCTGAGTCGGGGGTTGTCCTCAAGGTTTTGGCCAAGACCTCCTCTGTGTCTCTGAACGACAGCCTGCTTCTGGAGGAGATAGAGGTCTTCAACAGGGCCAAGTAGGGATACACGCACTTTTCACCCTCTCTCTTCTCTTTTTCTCTTCCCCTTCTGACTGAGGAGTCAGCAACTTTTACAGTGAAGCATCCTGGCACAGATGGCAGTGTCTGTCTGCTTTCTGTGCATGCACAGTATGTTTTTAGTGCTTATTTGTGGATGCGGAACACGCTCCCTGCAGTGTGTTGGAGGTTAAAATCCTGTTAGACTGTGAGATCAAGCTTGATGTGACTTCTACACCTAACAAGTGATTAAATCTACTGAGACTGAAACAGTAGACAGACTTATCTGATAAACTTCTGATCAGGTTTCTCTCTTCCCTTCCCAGGTGCCTGTCTAACCATGAGGATGACAAGCGTGTCCTCTCGCTGCACGTGGACAAAGAGGCACACAGCTTGTATGTTGCCTTTTCAAGCTGTGTCATCCGTATTCCCCTGAGTCGCTGTGAACGCCATTCTTCCTGCCACAAGTAAGTGACGCGCAAATGCACACGTAGGGGGTTCAAATGTGCTTTGTACGGTCGGTCATAGGTTTGTCACTTAATTGTTTTGTGTTTCAGAAAATGCCATAAAGGGAATGATAACAGCTTTATCTTATGCCTTTTGGTTAATGTTCAGTCAGTCACAAATTATTATAGTGCACTTCCCAGGATGATTAAACCTGGTGTTCTGAGTGAGTGTGTGTGTGTGTTTGTTTGGCTCCAGATCTTGCATTGCATCAAGGGATCCCTACTGTGGCTGGAAGCCTCATGGGGCATGTGAGAGGATACAGCCTGGTGTTTTGTGAGTTCAAGCCTCAGCTGTGATATAAAGTGCAAATATTATAGATGAGAAAATGAGATGTCAAGAATGTTTGCAACGCTTTGATAAATCTCTCTCTCTTTTCTTTGCTCTCTTCAGGGCTGGATATGAGCAGGACATAGAATTTGGAAACACTGCACACCTGGGAGACTGTCAGGGTACGGATCTCATCTCCATACCATTCCATCTATCCTGAGACACACAAACACAGAGACACATACACTGACACACACATGTACGCAAAGAAACTCATTTCCACACACACCATAAGCCTGCACACTCACACCAGTAACCACTCCAGTAACTTGCCCCTACATAAGTCTATGTGCAATATTAACACACACATCTGCATACAGTACATGGCCACCTGTAACTTATGCCACCTGTGAGGCAGAAACATGGACATGTACAATTAAGGGGTCATGTTTAGCTGGTGCAAATGGTAGACGTCTTAAGATATCAGATGGCCAGAAAACATGCCTTTGCTTTTTTGAGTTTACTGTAAAATGCCTGTCCCTTCATTTGTACCAACTAAACATGACCCCCGCTGAACCTCAGTATTGATCAGAACCAGAGGGCCCACAGTGACTCCAGTGAGAAAAGGACACTGCTAGCGGGTGCTTTATATCTTTATTATTTAAACCAAATAAACTGCACTCTTAGTGTCTCATGGGAATTTTATTTTTTACTCTTGAATTCCTTTATACTGATTTCTTGTCCTTTTAATTCTTTTAGCGTTTTTGGGCACTACATCAGCGCCAGATTACAAATCATTTGGCGACCCTACCTCTGGTTAGTTTGATCTTTTACTCAAATGGTTTCTTTCCTTGAGTTCAGCATCTCCAACCCTGTCTTTCCACCACTGCCACCATGCATCTTTTCTTACCAAACACCTCCTGAATGCTTATGTCACCTGCTTCATTTTCATCGTCACAAACAAGATTCATAGGCAACATTGTGCTCTCTTAACACAAATTCACTCTTCCTGTTTTGATCCCTCTTCCATCTTGCATGCCCACCCACCATCCCTTGGCACCCTTACTGTTGTGTACCAACTCCTCTTTGAACATCAGTATCCTCTCCTTTTTCCCTTCCAAATTGTCTAAACAAAACCCACAAAAATGTACTTTCATTGGTCTATGAATGTGAACTGCGATGAGGTTTATTCACTATTTTGTCAGACACTAACCTTAAAAGATTACCCATTGCCCATGCCTACTAACCGGGATGATAACAGTATGCTTTACCCACATCTGCACAGTTTGTTAACAAATTTGTTTGTCACCACAGACATGGAGTTTTCATCAGCGCCAGTCACTGTCCACCCCAGTGGGCCCATACAGCCCCCAGTACTCATACCCACTCAAAGCCCCAGCTCTGGGCCTGGTCCAGAGCTCTACGGCTCAGGCTTTGTGCTGCAGGATGACCCAGCCACCCATTCTTTAGACTCTATCCCAGGGGGCCAAGAGGGTAAGGCCCGCAGGGAGGCAGCCAACATGCTGCAAGGAGCCTGATCTGATAGCTGCCAACAACTCTCACTAAGACACAAACATGTGAATCCACACATAGGCTCACATATGCAAACATACTTGCACACATCGGCAGCTATTTAGGGTTTCCATTAGATAACATGGCAGATTTTAATGCAGTTTCTTTCTTTTTAAAAACAGACATTTCCATACATAATTTAAGTTGCTATACAAATTATATTTTCACGTTACTATTATTTTCTTTCCTTTTAAACTGTAATTTTCTTAAATTATTTCTTTGTTTCTTTTAAATTACTTATTATTTCTTCTTTTAACCTTACACTCACCGTTCTCATATTTTTCTTCTTCTTTGCTTTGGATTTAGCTTCCGTCTCTGCCAGTTTAGATTTCTTAACTCTAGCTGTAGTAACAGTTTACCCTGGCTGGTAGATCATTGACTGGGCCTGCTCTGCCACATAACTATTGTGGCCGCACGGTGGATGACTAACTCTTTCAATGTCTGTGGTTACTAACAAACTACCAGTAGAGCAACCGCTATCTCAACACCTGGAAGACGAGCACTGCTTCTCTTTCCTCTGAACAACTTCCTGCTGGTTGATCTCTTGTGCAACTTAATTTGGCTCTCCATGTCAAATAACAGTGTACACCTAACCCTTTAGTACCGGTTTAACGCATGACAAAAAGTCTCTTGTGGAACATGGATCAAGGACCTTTAAGTCTTCCCTTCTTCACTAACATAGCACTGCTTCTTATAGATGGTGAAATGGATGTGGGTACCTAACAGCTTCGGCCAATTTTCACCATATTTCTTCTTCATCCGGGTTTAGATGAATAGGAATGTGTCAATATTTACGAAATTTGGTTGTTGTTGACTACCTTGTATAGAGCAGAGTTGTAAAATCAGATACTCATGCATGGTTGTGTTCTCACACCAACATGCACATTTCTGCTGTTGAATGTAGAGGGACGCTTCACTGAGCACTTTGACTCTTTTCACCAGGAGGTTAACCAATGCTTCAATGTTTTGTAGGTGTGTGGGATATCCAAGCAGGTGAGACCAACCAGATGGTCCACATGAACATCCTCATCACCTGCGTGTTTGCTGCTTTTCTCATGGGTGCTCTCCTGGCTGGTCTGATTGTTTTCTGCTACCGAGACTCATTCCTCCGTAAGCCTAGGCATGTCCACAAGGATGCAGAGTCTGCACCTTCTGGCTCCGACTCCACTGGAAGCTTTGTCAAGCTCAACGGCCTCTTCGACAGCCCTGTCAAGGTACAGCCATAAAAACAGCTCCAATGCTACATTAAAAGTCTGTGGTGGAGATGGGTCATTGAACATGATGTGTCTTACTCCTTTGATTTTTCCCTTTCACATTCCTAGGAGTACCAGACCAACATTGATTCTCCCAAGCTGTACACCAATCTGCTGAGCAACAGTAAAGACCTGAATTCACCCAACGGAGATACCAAAACCATGATCCTGCGGGACAGCTGTCAGCCCCCTGAACTGGCTGCCCTGCCTACACCTGAGTCCACTCCAGTGCTTCAGCAGAAAAACCTGCAGCCCATCAAAAACCAGTGGGAGAGGGCTCATGGAAAGGCCAGTGGGCCTCGTAAGGAGTCCAACTCATCAGCCAAGAATCCTCAGTTCCTTCCTTCTTCTTCTGCTCCTCCTACCTCCAACTCCAACCACCCTCCCCTCGCCTTGGGTCACTCCCACATCCCTAGTGCGGTTGTCCTGCCCAATGCCACACATGACCGATCTAACCTTGACAATGGAGATGATACACTGCCACATTCATCTGAAAGGAAACTGAAGAACCCAGATTCTAAGGGAAGTAGGAAAGACCAGAAAAGGTCTGTGGATGCCAGAAATACCCTAAATGACCTTTTAAAACACCTAAATGACTCAGTGGCCAACCCAATTCTTCAAGAGGGATCAGGGCCTCGCCCACGGCAACAGCTTACACTGGAGCCCATGGAGGAACTAACAGAATTACCCCCCAAGGTGCCCAGCCGTGAGGCTTCCCTGTACTCTCCCTCCTCATCCCTGCCAAGGCACAGCCCCACCAAGAGGGTTGATGTACCCATGCCTACAACTCCCACAACACCAACGGGCAGCCTAAGCATGGGGGGCACCCTGGAGAGACAAAGAGGGGGGTATCAACTCCACCGGAGTGCCTCTCACAGGCAGTCCCTATCCACCTCACCAAATGGGGTAACCATGGGGGTGTCTGTGTCTCGCCAACACAGTATGAACAGAGGGGGTTACATGCCCCCAAAGCCCCCCTCCAGACTTGACTCCCAAGGCGGAGTGATGGGGGCAGGAATGCACTCAGCCCACCCATCCTCTATACCCCGACAGACATATAGTGGGTATGGCTCACTCCCTCGCACAGGGCTTAAACGGACCCCATCGCTAAAACCAGATGTGCCCCCTAAACCCAATGGGTTTTCACCACAGACTCCACAGATGCGAGTGGTCAATAAGTACAGTTATTAAATGAGCATGGACGCTTCTGAGTGAGCTCTTGGCCTTAACTGTAGAGCTTTGAGCCCTGAGGGCTTGGGGGGCTACGGATGGGGTAGGTCCTAGTGTGTGTTTGTGTATCGACTTGAGGTGTGTTCACCCTTTAAATGATATTCACATTCACTCACACTAAAAAGGGAAATCACGCATGTGGCCAAAGATACTCCTAGGGGCTTTTTTGTCCCTACATCTCCATCTCCCACGTCACGGTAGCCACGTGATATGAACAGTGGACAGTGGTGAATCTGCTGCTCCCCATTGTATATGGGCTTGGGTGTCGCCCGTTCCCATATTAGGTACGAGGTTCAAGACACCAGCTGGGACCGCTACAGCGTCTGTGCGTGTGGTGCCATGTTAAAAAAACAGTGGAATACTTGAAGAATTGGTCTCATTTGTCACTGCCCTTGAGCACTGTCTTCCCACTAATGTGAACTGAACAAAGAGGAGAGGTAGGCCATGCCTTTGTTAGTAAGATGGCTTGGGGCAGTGGAGAGGAAACTCAAAAATCATAAGTGTGCGTGTTGCTTAAGATACATATGACTGCTAACAGCTGAATCAAGCAGCAGGCGAACAGAGAAATTAATGTGTGTGTGTGTTGGTTGATTGGAAAGCAGATTTGTGTAAAGGCAGTACACATATTAGGCCTTCACATTAGGTTTATCAAGAGCAGTGCAACATGCCAGAGGATGCACCTTAAGACCTGTCTAAGACCTAAGTCATCGTCTCTAATTTCAATAATATTTTCTCTTCTTTGGTCTTGTTTGAACCCATCTAAACCGAGCCAAAACATATTTATGTGCCACTCTGTAGTGTTTTTGGTAAATCAGGTTAGGCTGAGGTGAAGTTGGTCATGACTGGTGTATACTAGGACAGAGACTTTGTAACTCACTGGGAAATTTTAAATTTTCTTTTTTTACATTTGCTGCTATTGGTTTTAGACATAGGTGTTTGTCTTTGATGCATTTACTCTATCAGACTGGAATAGCCCTTTATATGGGTGTGCACATCTATTTGTGTGTGTGTGTGTGTGTGTGCGTGCGTGCGTTATATTGCAGACAGAGGCCAAGAAGTACAGTTTTCAGCAACCAAACGCACTAAAACTAATACATGGAGAAAATAAAATGCTTCTCCCTAGGATTGAAACCTCCCCTAACCTCCACTGCCCCTTTGTAGAAATGATACTGGTGGTTCAGGAGACTTCTTTCTTTATGTAGCAGTGGTATTAAGAAAAAAAACATACATTTCTCATCTCATTCTATAAAAGAATTTTGAACAAAATGATTTGCCTTTATAATGTTTTACTGTGTTATTTAAAAAAAATACCATATGACACTAAAGCAACACCGATGGTATAGCCCATGTATATGAATCCATCATTTCAGGCCACTTCTATTCCATTAAACTCGTGTGTCCTAGAAGAACACTATAATTTTCCCTTTACATTAATCCTATTAAAAAAGGTATATTAAACCAACCCTAGAACAATACATGGATGTAACTCCTCTGTCATCTGCCGTGCTGGTTCTGCAGCCCGCGTTCCCTGTGCAGCTTCCCTGTGAGTGGCCAGTGTACAATCAACACAACAATTTACCAATGTGTCCAAATGAGTCATGCTGGGAATGACGATATCTTGTATATACTTAAATACTATAAATAAGGAGTATACATATTTTTAGGCAAGTGAACCTGAATCTGTGCATTGTGTGCCTTATTTGCAAAATGAACTACTACAGTATAATATTGGCAATGTCAATTGGTCCTCTGTATTGCTGTCTGTATCGTCATATGCTATATAAACGATTTTTATACAAGCAATTTGAAAATCAGCAGGATGTGTTGGAAAATTGCGATTTTAATGCAAACGGAAGTGATGTGGAAAAGAAATTGACAGACATTTCACTTGTGAATGATAATTGTACAAAAGGACAGTCAAAAAAACATTGGGGTATGAATCCATTCTTCTCTTTTACTGCAGGTGTTGAAAAGCTGGTGTTTATCCACCACATAGAGGTGCCATGCAGTGAATGTATTTTCTTGACAGTGGGATGTAGGGTGGTTAGACCTTGCACTGTGGAGCAGTCGGCTCAATGCAGAACATCCTGCCCACAGCCAATGTATTAACACAGTGTTCACATTAAAGCCGTCATGTAAAGATGTTGGCATGGGCAGTAGTCACAAAGAATCCATTAATCCCCAGGATTGCAGTGACAGGAATTGTTTTATTGGCCAGTAGTGACGACTGACTTCTCTTGGGTTAATTATTTGGGTGACATCTGCAATCCTATCCAATTGGCAGTTGCCTGTTCAGCCCAAAGCCACATTTTGTTTACAAGTGATGATTGTATGTAAAGACTTTCTGCCTGTCATCTGACCAGTTTTTGGGCTCTCTTTTCTACTCGACACATGCACACTGACATCACAAACAGACACTCAACATACACTGCTCAACTGCCTTGTACATTGGAATATGAACTGGGTATTTCTGTTGCAATCTAAATTGAAGCCTTTATATTTCAGTCTGAGCTCCGTTCATGTGCAGATGAACCGGATTTTGTCATGTAATTTTGATTTAAAAATTGTGCAACATGGCGATGCAAGGCCAGCTGTATAGATGATCTCCAGAGTATTTCAGCGTGTAGATATGTTGTAAAGTTGTACTGTGAATGTGTAAATAATAATGATGGTCTTTGTTTCATGATATTTTTTGTTGATTTTTTTTAACACAGCATGTATAGTTGAAATAAAACATTATGGCACAGAAGGAGTGGTCTTGGTTTTTTTCTTTTCTTTTCAAGTCAAGGAGTTTCATATGTTGGCTCCTTATGTCATGTACAAAGGCTGCAGCCCTTTGCTGCATGTCATTCTCTCTCTCCCCTCTAACATATTCAGCTGTCCTATATAATAAAGGCCTAAAATGCCCAAAAAATGATCTTTAAAAAAAAAAAAAAAGATGCTTAGTGTTTTGTGAACTAGGAGCCATGAGATGCATTCGGTACTTACAGCGTGACTTTGGTGGGTAAAACTGTATGTGTCCTAGCTGAACTCTGTGAGCTGACTATCAGAGATATGAGTCTGCAGAATGATTAAAAGCTTCAGACTATTTTTAGAGCTGGGTTGTTTTGAAGTTTGGGGCCAGCACAGTCAACTACGCCAGATAGCATGTGGGAAGGTTTCAAAAGTAGTGTGTTTCTTTAGACACCAAACATCTGGACTTACTGCTCAAGGCATAAGATCTGAGTCACCAATGAGCTGTGGAAGAACGCACACACACTAGCACATGCATACATTTAGACGCATGCAGCATAAACATCCAATGCATGATGTTACGCACAGATAGCCTTGTGATAAGACTAGCTGTCAACAAAAAAAGAATACAGGAGTGATGGTTGGATGGAGTCACTTTTCATGTGTTTTCAATTTGAAGAATGGAGAAATAAATTGCTTGTTGAGGAATGACCACTCACTCCCCTTCAAAAAGACATCCACATTCACATACCATAGTACTGAACTTCTGATAGGCATTCATGGTTAAGTTCACAGAAATACAGAAACGTGTAGAAAAAAATAGATTCTAAAAGCAGGATTCAGTGTCAAAACATGACAACAGTAATGCAGATGTCCAAACCACAAACACGGGATGTCCCGGTGGCTTAGCGGTCTAAAAATGCATCCCACAATACAGCAACATCCCCGATATGAATAATAATATAGACCTTTGTTGCACGTCATCCCCCCTCTCTCTCCTCCCCACATTTCCTGTATGCCTCTTCACTGTTTACTATCAAGTAAAGCAAGAAATGGCCAAAACATAACCTTAAAAAACATCACAAACAACTTTTGACTAAGGGTGCTCCGATTGATCGGTCACCGATCGGTATCGGCCGATAATGGCTTTAAATGGTTTGATTGGTGGTCTCCATAAAGGCCGATCAGAGAGGCCGATCAGATGACGCACTACCATGGATGTATTAAGAGCGCACTACTCGTGAAAACATTTTCTACATGGAGCTAAAATGGCGGCCTCCCTACATTCAGCGGTCTGGCAGTTCTACAAGGTGTCTGAACGGCGGCAGAACAGCAGTTGGCCTGCGGGCCGGCCGCGGAACAAAGGCGGTAGGAAGGCGGCTACCGCTTTTAAAAAGCGGCTGCCACCAGTGGTGTGCCGGCAAACGTGTTTGCGATTACGCCATTCTGACACTTCTACTGCCTCTGGAGCACCGGCGGTGGTCCGCCGACTCATTGCTATCTGGGAAAAAGACGGTTGGTGGTGTTGAAATGTCTTTGGAGCTTTCCGCCTCGTGATATTTCCTTGGCACATGTGTTGTTGTCATCAGACATTTGAAGGTTAGTCACGGAAAGGAGTATGAGGAGTTTTCAAAGTTAGCTAGCGCTAAGGCAGAACGGTGTTGCAGCTCTGGCGCCACTCAAACAGCTGTTTCCCCGTGTGTGCGCGTGTGTGTGTGTGTGTGTGTGTGTGTGTGTGTGTGTGTGTGTGTGTGTGTGTGTGTGTGTGTGTGTGTGTGTGTGTGTGTGTCTGTGTGTGTGTGTGTCTGTGTGTCTGTGTGTCTGTGTGTGTGTGTGTGTGTGTGTGTGTGTGTGTGTGTGTGTGTGTGTGTTGAAGAAATGTCTGCAGTGATTGAAAGGACATTTTTTAGATTTTGAGCTAGGACAGAAAGCCAAACAATTACTGATACATTCTCTAAACATGTGTGACTGTTACGTAATGGCGTAATTTTCAGTTCATATAAGCGATCAGTGATCAGTATCGGCCGATACATCTTCCAGCAATCGGTGATTGGCCCCAAAAATCCTGATCGGAACACCCTTACTTTTGACCATCATATACTGTATAATCATCACTTCAAATGCTAACTTCCTGCAGAAGCTCAAGGTAACAACTGCGGAAACATTTATAGTAAAATATCAAGATTGAAAGAAAAAGTGTTTTCATCTCACTGATCTGCGCATAAAGCCCTCTACAGACCAAGCCGAAAATCAGCCGTCGAACAGTCTGGCGAGGTCAGTGACTCGATTCTGCGCGGTGTGTTCTGTGCCGTCGTCCGTTGGAAGGGCCATCGGCCTTCATTTTCGCCGATTGTTAGGGCATAATTTGGAGGGCTCAAATGACCAATCTGATTGGTAGAGTGCTAACCCGGAAACAGGGAGCCAAATGGCCGTGACTAGAGTCTCTCAAAATCTGACGAAAATCTTTTAAACTGACCTTTGTTGATCTGAAATGAAGACAGATTCAGCAACTGCATGGCCTATTTCTTTTTTTCAGAAACACGTTTCGGTGAACTATTTTAGTACAATTTAAGATCGTATTCTGAACGAGTCACCATTAATGGCCGTTTGAAAAATCCAAAATCCGGATGCAGCAGCCAGACCCACGTGATGCATTCGTCCAATCAGCTGCCGGTTTTAAATTTCGGCCGAATACAGATTAGCGCCGCCTGCTGTTATGGAGATGTATTACGTCTCTTCTCCTCGGTGTGTTCTCTGGCATGTTTTGACCAATTTGGGGAGACTGATCAGTCCAAATGCCTTTTCCTGCCGATCATCACCCTGTCTGGTCTATGTGCAGAGGCCTTTAGGAAGAAGTGCAGGAGGGCTCTGATAGCACATATCCTGCTTTTTTGCGGAAAGGTTATGCCACACACACACACACACACACACACCCATTGGTTGGCAATGGGGAACAACAAAGAGGCGCCTCTTGCTATTCTGATGTACATCCCATCCTCTCAATTTATCAATTTATCAGATGGTCTCTTTGAATTAGTGAAGGCAAATCAAACACGAATTGTGATTCTGTGGCTGTTTCATTCACTTGTCCATCCGCCTGGCCACACTTAAGTCTCATTATTAGCACCAAATGCTTCAAGAGAAAAAGCACGTGTTTGTTGTCATACAGACGTGTGTGTGTGTGTGTGTGTGTGTGTGTGTGTGTGTGTGTGTGTGTGTGTGTGTGTGTGTGTGTGTGTGTGTGTGTGTGTGTGTGTGTGTGTGTGTGTTTATTTCACTTCACAAGGGACGGAGGAAGCAGATGCTAAAAAAAACATCTCTTCCACTGCATGGTCACTCATCTAGATGCAGGAAGATGAAAGTAAATTGCTTAAATTGAAAGTACAGATTAAAATGTGCTTTCAAACTGCAACGCTTGCAAGCAGAAAATACAGAAACACAGACACAAAAACACACATACTAAACATAGTACATACTAACACAGAGAGAGTACTTTTGGTCCATTTCTCTGCTTTCTGGCTTTCTCTGCCAAAGCTGCATCTCTTTAGAAATTTAAGGATGGTGATTAGGCTGAAAATCATCCATCTGTACTCCTTCCTGTCCTTTTTTCTTAAAAGCCCGGAGGTGAAACCAGCAATTACATTTACAAGTCTTAGTGTGGAAAGGTGCTTAAGAGAGTTTCTTTGTGGGCTTTAGCAAGTACATGTGCTCTCTCTCTGGTGCAATAAAATCTGACAGAGTGTCTGCGTAATGCTTCATTTGAAAGTGGAATTAAATGACAGGGAAGAAGCTAAAATGTCTCCGAGTTGGATTGAAAAAAAGTTTTGCAGTACACTTTTGCAGTACAGCCTCTACAGTCGGGAAAGGCCATCAAAGTCTAATTCATGTGCCAAGCACCCTTACATTGACAGTTGGTTAATGGCACATATTGTTTTGAAAAGTGACTTAAAAGGCAGGCAAGTAAAAGCAAGGAAGAGAAAGGGATTGTTGAAATTTGAAGAAATGGAAGTGCAGACAGGAAGGGACCGTTATATGAGAAGATACAGGCAATTGGATTGTGGACAAACTATAAACAAAACTGCTTAATGAGAGAGAGAAAAAAGCACATACAGGGACTTTTACCAGTTCTCAGTTACTGAGTTTCAGCCGAGCTCCACAATCAACTACTACTCTGACCCCACAAAGAGAGACAGTGAGAGAGATGGCAGGAGGGAGAGAACTAGGCTGCAGAGATTTTAATTCATTGGTATATTATATAATGGCTGCTAAGATTTCCCTGCAGTGAATGGCTGCTGTGTTCCAAGATAACCTCTGAAAAATCACATGACAACCTCCTTTTATGCATGCATATGAACTGCCACCTGTGTTTTATCATGAGACATTATTGTTAAGGAAGAATATGGAATGGGAGACATACGGAAATAAGTCCACCAGAGCAATAAATTATATTATGCAATGACGTCCAGAAATTATTTTTGAAATATGGAACATCGATGTGTTCCTCAACCGTTTTTGTCAGCGTTTTCTCGCAGTCCAAACACAGGAGCTCTGTTGCCTCAAGATAACAAACTGTGCGCTATTATTCATTTTCTATCTTCTGTTTCTCACCAGCACTTCAATGAAATCACACCTGGATAATGTAATCAAGCTTCGTATTCACTGTGATCGTCTTTTAAGTTTAAAGTCATATTCACACACTGAAGAGGCAGGAAAAGCATTCAGAAACAGAGAACAGTCTGGTCTGTAAAATGGTCAGCAAAAAATACATGACATTGTAGTAAATTAAACATGCGAAAAATGTAACTTCATTAATATAAAATTGTCCTGTTTAATTAGGGTTGGGTACCGAACTCTGTACTTTTTTGGGTACCGTCAGAATTACGTCGGTATTACCGAAGAGCGAATCACGTTAAATCAAATGGTGCCAAATTTTGGTACCTGAGAGTGGGTAAGTGCGAGCTTCTGTCCACTCTGCAGTGACAAACGGAGAGGTGCGGTGTAGACGGAGCAAAATGACGTCGCCTCTGCAGTTTGTTAAAGTCACAGTGAGAGATGGCAATGCCGGTAAAGCGGTTGCAAGTGTGGTTACATTTTTTCAAAACTTTACGCAGACGCCGTTCGCTGCAATTAAATATAATGGTGAGCCGAAAGCACGTTCCACTTCCTCCGAGACAGACAGGCACAGTAGTGTTTTCTATGCCCTGGTGACTGACTGACAGGCTGGAGATTGTAGGCCCAACAGTGTTCTCTATGCCCTAGTGACTGACTGACAGGCTGGAACTTGTAGGGCACGGCAACTTTATTTGTATAGCACATTTAAGCAACAAGGTAATTCAAAGTGCTTTACATAAAACATTAAAGAGTAATTAAAAAGAGATAGAAAATAAAAAGATGCTAAAATAGAATAAGATACAAATACAAGAGTAAAAGTTATAGTGCAGTGTAAGAAATTCATTATTTGAATGTATGATGTAGGTTGGAGGGACGGGTTTGGGGGAGATGGAGGGGTTTTATTGTGTGTGGTGTGTAAAATGTTCCAAATAAATAACAAAATGATCTAAGTAAATAGGATAAATAGGTTTGGAATTATTTTTACAAATTAAATTGTTTTTTGTTATTACAGAGGGAAAGAACCGAAAAAAGGTACCGTTGGGTACCGGAACTGAATTTCAGGTACCGGTAACGCTATGTTTAATACATGTAATAAACTAGAGATGTGACAACATAGAATTTGTGTTACATAAGGTCAGCATATCCATTCACAATATTACAATGTTGTCATCCAACAAAAGTGCACTTTTAAAAGGTTGTGGCAATTTATACCCATTAATGACCTTGGCACTCCAAGTGTTAGTCTGTGATTCAGTCACTTACCATTACCTATGCCAACCTTACGGAAGAAAACTTTGAAGTTAATTTAACTTATAAATTTAATTAAATGTTTTCATTACTTTCAATAGATGTACAATATGTCTGCTGCCCTATTCTGGCAGGCTGGGACAGTGGACGTAATGTACAGTAGGCTTGGGCCTGTGTAAACATTTTCAAATCGGTTTTCAAACAGCTCCACCTTCTGGTAAACAAATCATCACATCTGGTTGCAAAAACCAAGATGGCGACACCTCGCCAAACTCGAGGCTTGAAAACGGCAGTCCACAGACCAATGGGCGACGTCACGGATGCTACGTCCCCTATTTTTACAGTCTACGGTTCAACCGGTTAGCGTAACATCCAACCAGTTTTGCCTCGTACACGGGACTGGAACAGTGAAACCGGAAATCGACCAAACTGTTAGATTAGATTCTAGATTCAGGTCATACAGGATTACCATGCATAGCATCAACCCACTGATACAGGCCTGTGCCTGAGAGAAAGAGCCAAGAGATACAGATAGAGAACAGTGTTAAGAGCAGGAGGAGCGAGTGAGATGAATATCTGGCCAATGTGGTTCTTTAAGATGCACAGACCCTTCTCCAGCACCTGCAGGTAAAGGTGCTTATCTGTCAGGTTTCATCTGCTCACCAGGCTCTCTCTCTCTCTCTGTGTGTGTGTGTGTGTGTGTGTGTGTGTGTGTGTGTGTGTGTGTGTGTGTGTGTGTGTGTGTGTGTGTGTGTGTGTGTGTGTGTGTGTGTGTGTGTGTGTGTGTGTGTGTGTGTGTGTGTGTGTGTGTGTGAGAGAGTGAGAGAGAGTGTAAAAAGTGTTTTGGAGACGGGGTGGGTGAGTAGGGCAAGTTGCAGCAAGCCTATCAAGCACATACAGTATTCACTTGCTGAGACTTTAAACACCGGACTGAGTCAAACTCTTGTTGTGTTCAGGTGAGAGATTATCACAAGGAAGTGTCCATCTGATAGCTACATAACCCTAAACCTGCGTAGTCTAGGTGGAAATAACGTTATTACTCTTTTCTTTTTTTGTTTCTTTCTTTATCCGCCCCCCACTGGAGCCTGACTCAGGCACTTTACAGTGTGGGTGTTTTGGGAGCTTTGTTAGTAAACCAGTGGATTATCCCAATTGCTTTATGACTAAAGCCTAACCTGCTATTACAGTGCTTTGTCATAAGAAAATCACATCTTCCCAGACACTTAGCCTGAGACACACCCCGACACAGACACACACACACACACACACACACGCACGCACGCACGCACGCGCGCACGCACGCACGCACGCACACACACACTATCCCCGAGGGTTGATGGGACACATACACATTGCAGCCCTCATCACCTACTACAGTAAAACCCTGAGCCTGGGAAAGCCCCCCAATGCACGAATACATACAAACACACATAAACAGCCTGTCATGTAGACCTGCCTTCAGGCAAACACTGTGGCTGAGAGAGGTGCTGTAATAATGATAAAAGGCTTATGCCATGTGCCGCAATATTTTCTCACATAACAAAGAGCCCTTTTAATTGCTGTTCAGATCAGAATAATACAATCAGACATGAATTACTGATCAGAGCACACCTGCATGAAGACAAGCCATATGAATTACAAAAATACTAATATAACCATGTCCCATGGATCAGATAATGTGGGGCAGTTGTAAGTGCTGCACTCTGCTTTTGTTACCAGGCTTAATTGAACATAGCTTGGATCTGACGTTGGCTAACAACATGAAGTTAGCTCCCTCCTGCATTAGTGCCAGAGCAAATTAATTCTCCCTACAGATCAATGGGCTTATAGTCTATACACATCAGCACAGAGAGATTTCACGAGCGGGCTGCTGTATCAGCTGCCTAATTTTCTGCCTCTACTCCACAGCCATCCCCCTACCAACCTTGTTTATCATTGAGAAGAAATCAGATCAACACACGAGGCCAATACAGTGCCAACAACGTTCTCCTGTTGTTTCTCTCGTCTCCATTTATATAGATAAACGCAAACGTGCCCTCGCTGCCCTGCACTGAGTCCAGATCAATACGTAATGGGCGTCACACTGAGCAGACGAGCTCTCTCTGACTCGTCCCATCCTGATTGAACACTGTCTCTTTGTGTTAAGGGCATTCGCCAGTCTTAGAGAGAGCGAAGGATTGAAGGAGGGTAGCTAGCTGGAAGGATAAAGAGGAGCAGGGACAGAGAGTGACGGAGGGGAGAAGATGGCACGGAAAGGAGGGAAGAGTGGAGTGCCAAGATGTTGCACAACAACCTCTAGTCTTTCCAACAGGCAGAATTATCATTCAGGGCCAAAACACATCAACAACGATCCAATACCCTGGACTTACAGATACAGCTTAGCACCACCCCCATCCTCAACAGAACATACCCACACATAAAGGAAGCTTTCAGACATTTTCATCTCTCTAAATGTAGCTAAGAAAATGTATATCTCATGACATATCTATAGACATTATAGTTACCCTTAAACGATAAGAAGTATATAATAAGAAATCCCATTCAAATTCCATTACTCAATACTTTTTGACATCCTTACGCTGTCTGTAGCATGAAGCCTATTTGTCCCTAATGAAGATGTACATCTTAGTGACAAATACATAAATTTGATTTATTTTTAAAGGCTCAGTCATTTTCTTAAAAAACGCTGGGCAATGTAGTTTTTAGAAAATACTTCAAACTAAATGTATATAAGTGAATTTGTCTGGGACTATTTTCAGATGCAGATGAATACACTGATGGTGTAGTTAGTATTTACAGTGTGAATGACTCAAAACAAATTACAGTGCCCATGTACTGTACATGGTAATGAAGAAACGTTTCAGCCAGTGCGATTGTGTGGGCACATTTTTGTGTTTTGAAAAATGTAACAATGAAGGTCTACGGCACAGAGGAACAAGCTATTTCAGGCTTTAGCTACACAAGCAATACTTGTTAGTGAGGGAGTTCTTTTTGTTGGATTTTCTGACAGTTACAAAAATAGAGGATCGCCAGATTTTTCTTCTGAATGACAAATCTTCTGAATGAAAAAAAGCTGTCATAACCAATTGTCTGAATTCAATTTACAAATTTAATTAAAAAAATGTTGAGTAAAAGCAAAGCTATAATATACTAATCTACCTAAACTAGGCTATGTAACAAATACCAAACAAATTGGACCTAATGCCATCAAATGGGGGTAGTCGTTCTACAATGTAAAATCTAACTTTCAATTTACTTTCCTTTCAAAATTATAGACCTAAACCATATTTCCAAAACTCTATCCAGCCAGGACTACCTGCTTTCAGAATACGGTGCAAGTGCTTTTAAAATCTACATCATGTGGAGAAAATGGCTGAGAACCTTTAGTCCCCGACAATCTGCCCTTGAGTGCAGCTCTTGCGGTACTAGCTAATCAAAGTAGTAGCCTTAGCTTAGCAGTTGCGCCTCTGCATGATGTGAAAAGTAAAAAAGGCTGTCGACTGGCTTTCGGAGCACTTCAAAAAGCCCAAAGCAGTGTGAGCTAGAGCACAAGTGACAGACACAGGGTGCCAATGGCTTGTGCGTGTGTGTCTGTGTGTACTTGCTGTATAGGTGCACGTGTGTTTGCGTGTGCTTATGTATGTGTGTGTTTATATGCGTGCTATGTGTGTGTGGGTGTATGTGCTGGGTTAGGGGAGGCCTATTAAAAAGCTGCCTGAGGAGAGGCCTTTCATTTGGGAATCTATGGGGGGCAGAGAGGATGGCAGGGCCATTGTGTGTCAGAGTTCCATCCTGAGAGCTGGAATTAGAGCCTTTTTCCTCTGCACGGCTGTAAGACTCTGTACCACCACGACCCCGTGTTTAATTAGAGCAGCTCTAGAGAGACAGCCGCGAGAGAAGAAGAGAGAGAGGAACAGGAGCGATGAAGCTAAAAAGGCCAAATGAAAAATATAACACAATCATTGGAGGAAAGAGGGTGAAAAAAGAAAAGAAAAATTGGATTCATACCGTTTGGCAAAACTGTGCAAGTCTGATTAGAAGTGCAATGACGAGAATGATGTCAACATGATGTGAGCTATGATAAAGGTTAGCCCTGGTGAAAATCTCTGTAGCTTGCCACTGATTGGAAATATTTTTTACAGGGTGAATTTTACTTTTAATTCAATAAGCTTCCAACCCTTTCAGGATTCCTCACATAAATAATGGCCGAGGAGTACATAATATGCCTTTGTGGAGGTTATAGTCAAATCAAATTAGGTAAACAAATATTAATGGATGATAATGAATGTGAGCATTATCTCCAAATAGAGTGGCCATTAATATTGATGATTGTTTTGAATCTGATGCATTACAAACCAAAGCAACATCAATATTTGTCAGAGCAAATGAGTGTGAGAATGTACATTTTCAGTGATTGGATAACTAAATGGATAGATGGAGGAGATAAACACAGACTGTTGTCTCCTCTGCTGATGATCTATCCGTTTAGGCTTGTAAGGTTCATTTATGTTAAATGGGCTGATTGTTATGGGAGGTAAACAATGTGTCAAGCTTTATTCCAAAACAACTCATTCTGCTTAACAGTTAATGCCATTAAGGCCTGCTGGTAAAAGGGCTTGTCTTCCAAAGAGCTGCTTGTTTGTTTACTGGCAGGGCGATCAAACAGGCTGTCCAATTGAAAGGTGTGTGTGTGTTTAAACTCCCACCTGACAAGAATCCTCACAAAAGATAAAAAAAAGTTTTGTGATGTTGATGATGGATTGTCTAAAACTCCCATGTCATAACATAATACTGTAAAGCAATTTAATGGGAAAAAAGGCCTGTCATGGGACTTCACAAGACTGGGTCTACAATACACATGCACATATACTCCCCTAGAGTGAGGTGTGTGTGTGTGTTGACCCTAGCTATATTTGGGCTTTCTCTCTCCAGTGTGTCTTAATCCCGCTGTCTGCTGTGTTTCACCTGATTAGTCTGATCATTCACTTCTGACAGGCCCATTTCTTAACCTACCACGCAAACACACACACACACACACACACACACACAAAGGAAGTCATGCACACTCATACAAACACACGATACATCACACACAGACATTCGGACTTGAAGGGCAAGGAAATAAAAGCCTGAAGAGAACGACGCGTTTGCCCACTCACAGGGAAAATATCCATCATAGCCTGCAGTTAACGCCGTCACACATCACTTCACATGACCAATCGCAAACACTGGCTCATTTAGTGTGAGGTGCATACACACACACATAATTAAAGCTGATCAATGTATATAAATCCCTCAGGAAAAGGAACCCACACCAAATATGCATAATGAACCACATATATTCCCTTAGGGGATTTCAGTGCAGAGATATAGATAGGTATGAATTCAGGAGGGAAGAAACAAATGCAAATGTGAGGTACGACTGTGGAGTAGAAGCTGGGTTTCTCATACAACGCCTGAACAATATTGTCCTTCACCTGCTGAGATCTAAAGCAGTAATCAAGAGGCGTGGAGAGCCACGGCGACTATTTCAGTGCAGGGGACCTCTCAGACTCTGACTGATTCCCTCAGGCAAAGATAAGAGTCAGCAAAGTGTGTGTGTGTTCGTTCATGCATGTAGGTGAAGGAAGTCTCTCTCTCTCTCTCTGTTCCTCGATGACCAACCTCTCTCTCTCTCTCTCTCTCTCTCTCTCTCTCTCTCTCTCTCTCTCTCTCTCTCTCTCTCTCTCTCTCTCTCTCTCTCTCTCTCTCTCTCTCTCTCTCTCTCTCTCTCTCTCTCTCTCTCTCTCTCTCTCTCTCTCTCTCTCTCTCTCTCTCTCTCTCTCTCTCTCTCTCTCTCTCTCTCTCTCTCTCTCTCTCTCTCTCTCTCTCTCTCTCTCTGAGCTGTTGTTGTAGTCAAAGTTGATTTAGTTGAACTTGCTGTGCCTGAACTCCGAGGGCCCATCCTGCTCAGCGGCTGTAAATTACATTTATTTACAAGGAGGACCAAGAGAGGGAGGAAAATGTGAGTGTGGGTGTGTCATCTGTGCTCACGTTGAATGTGTCCAAAACAAGTTGGTATTGCTTTCTAATAAGGCACCCCCTTATAACAGGTATACAGTTGGAACTAATGGTATTGTCAATGGTTAGTAAATACTTGTTTATCCTCCTCAAGCTTGACACTTGCTTTACCTGTTTAGGTATCACCTTAAAGGAATAGTTTGACGTTTTGAGAAATGATTTGCTCTCTGGTAGAGAGCTTGCTACAGTTATACTAACTAATATTAATCAATCTTCTTATCTAACTCTCCACCAAAAAGCAAATAAGCTTATTTCTTGAAATGGCAAACCATGTCCGCTGATCAACTCTTGGACCACTTACCTGCAAAGCATCTGGACCAATTCATCAACCATTCATCAACAACCAATTGACATTTACAACAGTAGATGCGATAGTTTCTAATTTTTTTAATCAAGTCATCATGTCTGCAGTTATATATGGTAATAAGTCATTAGTAAAGACTTTTTTTCACCACAATTCATCAAGTCTGCAGTTCTAAATGTGTTGTTAATAAATGGACTTTGGTCCAGATGGTCTGCAGCACTTTCCATCAGTCTTCCTGATGAACTAGAGGGCTAGCTGAAAAGAAACTGCAAGTGTCCTCCTGGGGGGGAAATCTGATCGAACTACACATATTCTTTTTACAACCTGGCACCCCAAAAGTTGTTTTCATCAAGTGTCTTATAAGGACGATTATAAGACAAGTTATCATTAACCTGTACGCCAGGGGGTTTTCAAATTGAGTGAATGTGAGCCTCCCCTTAGAGTAGGTAAGGACAGCCGAGCCCCCCCCTTGCCCAAAATCCCGTCCGCCTGCCCTAACCCGCACACGCCTCTGCAGTAAATGCCATATTTTGTGTGTTCCAGGCAATGATGAGTTTCAATGACAACTGATAAAATCTAAATATTTTTTTAATATTGTATTTGAAGACATTTTATTTCCACAACTTTTTTAAAAAGTGCATTCATAAATGATTCTTTGCAAGAGCAAATCATTTCCAATTTCACGCAGGCCTGATTGAGGCTACTTTTAAAATCACTGAACATCAGCAGGCCTATCCACAAGTCAACAAAACATGCTTAACGTGTAATCTGCAAGTTAGATGGCACCAACATCTGGCCTAATCATACCTGGCCATACCAAAGGACAGGGTTTTGTTGGACAGATTTGTGTGGCGACTTATGATGGGGGAGTCTGGGGAACCACCCCCGGAAAATTTAGAGCATTAAACACTTCATTTCCTGCATTTAGGTGAGTTTTTATGCACCTATTTCTAACTTTTTCTGAATCAATGTATGCTGGAAATATCTTTATGTAAAGGGAAACATAGATTACAATCCAAATTTAAAAACATAATGGAATATATTGCAATAAGGCTCTCAGGCATTCTGTATTACTTTAATCTATTTATTCTCCTTTGGATCTGAGTCAGCACACATGTAGCCTACAGGCATCTTTACTCTTCCCTCCTCTTTTGCATCTTTTGTTGGGGAAGTAGCCTCCTTACATGTGCATATGACAATTATTCACTTCAATGATACATTCATTATTTTTTAATGAATTAATAAACCCCTGGACTGTACTATTTCAGATGTTTGAGCAAGATTTCTGCTCATGTCCAAAACTTTGTTTGAGAAAAATAAAGTGATAATAGGCTATTACAAGAATAAAGTCACTATATTTCAGAAAATAATCTATCTGCACCATAGTCTGCTGTGCAGTAGGCTATGTGATTGCTCTGCTGACAGACACAGAGCCCCGTTTGAGACTCTGGTCTCTGAATGACACAAAGTTTAAGTTTAGTGAAGTGGCTGAACACTGCTCTAGGTGGAAAACCGAAACAACGGCAGAAATACACGGAGCTCAAACGTGACACATCTGCCACAGCATGTCGACAGCAGAGCGCGTCCATAAACCTGAGGCTGCACAGCTTTTTACAGCGAGAGTGGACACTAAGCGACGTCCGGTTTCATATTTGTCAGTCAACTTTTCAAAATGCATTCCCCGGCAAAATCAGCTGACGCTGTGTCGGTCAGTGGGAACAATAAGGCCGCACTTTTGATGGGCTGAGGTGTTCGATGCGAGGCTGCCCTGCAGAGAGAAATAAACGCAAGTCGTCATCCTCCACCTGCAGCCATGATCTGTATTTGTTTTTAATACTCACACAAGTAGGGGATTAGGATGTTCATAGCCTTAGTGGAGATCTGGGGGAACTCGCTATACACAGACAACCAGAAACGCGTGATCGGCATTTCTCACACACTGCGGCAGCCTTGGACCCCGACCAGGTGAAACCTAGCTCTAACTCAGGATCATGTTTTCTACGTTTTTTGCTGGGTCCTGTCTCCTCCCTTAATGCTAACTTCTGTTGACTTGGGACAAGGAAACGATGCATTTCAAAGCTAATACACGCACGCACAATAACCAATATAAATAGTGCTGCATACGGTTATTTTTCTTTGCGTGTTGCGCCTCCCCTGTGGCTCTTTGGCGCCCCCCAGGGGAGGTGCGCCTCACCTATTGAAAACCGCTGCTGTATGCCATTTATAAAAAGGTTTCCTTATTAGAAAATAGTAAGGGTGCTCCGATCAATTGGCCACCGATCGATATCGGCCGATAATGGCTTTAAATAGTTTGATCGGTGGTCTCCATAAAGGCCGATCAGATAGGCCGATCAGATGACGCACTACCACGGATGTATTAAGAGCGCACTACTCCTGAGAACATTTTCAAAATGGCGGCGTCCCTACATTCAGCGGTCTGGCAGTTCTACAAGGTGTCTGAACGGTGGCAGAACAGCAGTTGGCCCGCGGCCGGCCGCGGAACGAAGACGGCTACTGCTTTTAAAAAGCGGCTGCCACCGGTGGTGCTCCGGCAAACGTGTTTGTGATTACGCCATTCTGACGCTTCTACTGCCTCTGGAGCACCGCTGGTGTTCCGCCAACTCATTGCTATCTGGGAAAAAGACAATACACTAGCGATTAGCAACGTGTGTACCGAGGAAATACCACGAGGCGGAAAGCTCCAAAGACATTTTAACACCACCAACCTCATCAGACATTTGAAGGTTAGTCACAGAACGGAGTATGAGGAGTTTTCAAAGTTAGCTAACGCTAAGGCAGAGCGGAGTCGTGTAGCTAGCAGCTCCGGCGCCGCTCAAACAGCTGTTTCCCCGTGGGTGTGTGTGTGTGTGTGTGTGTGTGTGTGTGTGTGTGTGTGTGTGTGTGTGTGTGTGTGTGTCTGTGTGTGCTGAAGAAATGTCTGCAGTGATTGAAAGGACATTTTTTAGATTTTGAGCTAGGACAGAAAGACAAACAGTTACTGATACATTCTCTAAACATGTGTGACTGTTATGTAATGGCGTAATTTTCAGTTCATAAAAGTGATCGGTAACGGCCGATACGTCTTCCAGCAATCGGTGATCGGCCCCAAAAATCCTGATCGGAGCACCCTTAGAAAATAGTGCCACTACTTCTGACACAGAGCAAGAACTTCATGATATTCCCCTGGTGGCTAACCTCACCTAAGCCACAAATCACCTAAACCACAAATCCCAGCTCAGTCTAGACCACACGGGAAACTCTCACAAAGAGCTGCGGCTGCAGTTTGGAGAGGGTGAACACAAACAAACTTTGTCAAGTGATTCCCTCTCTCTCTTATCAGCATAACAATCCTTTTCGAGCCTGAGGCTAAGATCCTCTTTGTTTACGCAACGTCACATGGTGTTCCAGATGACCCTACCTGAAGCCAGGGACTCATATCCATTTCCCAGCTCTAGCTCCACATCCCTCCCCCTGCTCAGGCCTCAGCTCATCCACAGACCAGCTATCCCATTGCTTGGACAAAGGAAGCTTCACTGGGATGTAACTCATGCCTGCACATATAGAAAGTCAGGACAAAGCCTTTATTCTCTTTGAGCAACAACAACACCTTTTGTCTTCTCTTACAAAAGGAAAATACATTGTGCGGCATTTGCCACCAACAAGTAAAAGAGTTACAATCAGCCTGGACATTCGGTTAAATTAGACACAGACAACACATACCAAATATAAACCATGGAACAATAGCATATAGTTACATGCTGGTAAATTTAATTTGTGAGGGTTTGTGCATGCACTAGGGATGGGCATAATTAATCGACGATCGACGATTGATCATTAAGAATTTCGTCGATCACGTTAATTTGTCATCGATTAAACTAATGCTGGTTGCGTTGTGTAGTGTGATTGCAGCAATGAAATGATTTCCAGTGTGTCAGCAGCAATTAAACATTTTACCACCCGGGGGCGCCATAGGCTGCTCAGTTAGCTGCGAGTTCCGTTTTGATTCAAAGTAAACATGAAGAGGTCACGGTGAAGTGTGGCGTGGGACCATTTTGATTTAAAAAACGACTTAGTTCACTGCAAACACTGCGACACCGTGTATAAGTACAACACGGCCACGACTCAAATGATGTACCACTTAAAGTGCATCCGACTCTGGTTAACGTCGGTGGCGGTGCGTCCTGCTCTCAGTCTCAACCTAGCATCAACTCGGCGTTAGCATGGAGGAGCTGCGATGTACAACGAGCAGAGGGAATTACGGAGGGATCTGCACGTTCATTGAGATGGATATTGGAACCAGCATTTCACATTCCGTCACGACGTACCATCACCAGACTGGTAGAAACTCACTACGAAATGAAGAACGGAATGAGGTTCCCCGGGCCGGGCTGGCCAAGTTAGCGCGGAGGTAGCTACCTGAGTCCCGTGCCGGCGGGTGTGTTCGGCGGCTGAACTGACTATCACCAGGTAGCGGTCGCGTCTGACCCATGGATGTATTAAGGGAACCTGAGATCCCAGGAACCAAAAATTGTTAGCTGGGATGTCAACCTGCTTATTTTTCTCAACAAAAACCAGTAGACTGGTGCAGAAGTTCTATGTGAGTAACTGGTTATTTTGTATTAGGCTTTGTCCGTGCCTTGGGTAGTTTTGAGTTACATTTTGACAAAACCTGTCAGATCTAAGTAATATTATGTTTTTGGTTACGTTTTGGTTAAGTTATTATTGAACATGATTATTTTTATTCATTATTTTGGAACAAACGAGGGTCTCTGTTTAACAACGCCGGCTCGCAGCAACGGTTCCGCTGCTAAATTAAACACCGCAGCGCATTTATCTTTAAGTTTAGCCAAACCTCCAGTTTAACTGCCACAAGTTGTTCTTCATCTCATCGAGGTAAAAACATGCTGTATTTTTGTATTTTCATTGCGTTTTTAATTTATAAAAAGTTAAATAAATAATGAATTTTAATATAAAAATATTAATGATTAATCGATAATTGATCATTAATTCTCCCGACGATCGACGAAAAAAATTTAATCGAATGCCCATCCCTAGCATGCACACACAGCTATCCAGAACGGCTGATCAGAGGGGAGCTAAAGATACTTACTATTACATTTTTCTACAAATAAAACAGCGATTAAACTCAGTTTGTTTAATACAGTAGATACACTGTCAGCTAATTTGCGCTGTTAACACTGTCTTAGCGTACAAGTTTGTAACAGAAAAAAAAAGAAGTCACTCTGAGAATTATGCAATCAGGATCTTATCGTAGACTTAAGTTTCCTCCCTGTGGCTTATCTGATTTCCAAGTGATTGCTAGTGTGTGCAAAATGATATTGCACCATATAAATGTTAAGGTCACAAGGAACCAATGTGATGATGTTGTTTTCATAAACAAGATATGGAGGTGGGGCAAAACAGAAAAATATATTATTTAAAAGCGTATAGAAAAAAAAAAGAAATACATAATCTACAAATAAGAATATTACATACGTAGATGCAAAGAGAACAACAACAAAATACTGACAAATCTCTTCTATTCATACTAATGGATGAGTAACTCTCTATTTGCATCAAATCCACTCCAATTTTAGCTTCTCTTTCTATAAAAATGCCAAGTGAAGTTGAGCCATGTCCTAGCACTGACCCTTTGTGTACACAAATTAGGACAAACCCTTCCAGTGACTTTTATTGGTAAACCAAATGGCAGCCACAGCTTGTGGACAAACTGTGTAGGGAAGCCCAGGCAGGCCTGTGACAGATGGTGAGAGCGAACGGGTGACTGTTGACAATGTGTGCTGCGTCTAGGAAAGCACATTCAGAAGAATGACACAGAAAAGAGACAGAGGCCAACCTGAAGCTTCTGTTGTGTCACTTTAGACACAAAAAAAAAACCACATGTACAAATGGATGGTGACACACACATGCACAACAGGACTGAAAAAGACAAGGCCACAAGGCCAGCAGGAAAAGATAAGGATACAGCAGCCTGCAGCCCATTCACCCTGGGACATTTTTAAACTGACATTAACTTGAGTTGTTCCTAACTATCTCACCTGCTATCTCCCTCACATCAGACTCCTAACAAACATTATACCCTCCAATCACCATGTAAAGCCTTTGTTGCTTTTCTTTTGTCCTTCTAGTGCTTTGCTTTTAAAACAAATGGGTCATTAATTAAGCGCCGCAGGCAACAGGACACATGAGGAGTTAATCAGACTGGATGGATTGACTTGCTGGGAAAAGGCGCGACACACAAACACACATACACATTCATGCCTGCTTTCACAAACTATTGACATTTCTGAAAAGTGAGCCCCCAGTAAGATGTGCATGAATAAAATTACAGAAAATGGCAGGAGTTGATGAAATGCAGCTTGATCATTGATTCGTTTTGTCAAACTGTGCTGAGCGGCAGTTTCTTCTGGAGAGGAAACTTTGGTTGAAGCCTTGCCTCGGGCCATCAACATTCAGAGTAAGACAAGACGATATTTTCTAGCGTGTGATGGTACACAGCTCAATCGTTGAGACTGCTGACAAATCATTTTTCCTACAAATAGGTCTATCGATGGGAAAACGCACACACAATTTCGTGTTGACTGGATTTATACTGAGCAAATTGGTTTGATAAGTACAGGGCTGGTCCCAGACAGGTGTGGGTGTGCTGAGACATCACTTCGGCTGTTGAGACAGAGGCTGCTTGTGAATGCAGACATGTTTCCTAGACCTTTTCTGTGGGTTTCTCTTGAGGCACATAGAGC
This sequence comes from Gymnocephalus cernua, assembly GCA_023631565.1. NCBI lineage: Eukaryota > Metazoa > Chordata > Actinopteri > Perciformes > Percidae > Gymnocephalus > Gymnocephalus cernua. The sequence goes on along the minus strand of CM042426.1, from coordinate 17,792,291 downwards.
AACTCCTTTTATCTTTCTTTCTCTCTCTCTCTCTGGCTCTCTCCCCGTCTCTCTGATGTATGTGTGTTTGTGCAATAGATGATAGATAGATTGGGGGAGGACTGAGGTAATTGCATGCACAAATGTTGGGAATGTTTGGAATCTGTACCAGCAGGAGAGAATACAAAATGTGCCCTGCATGCACCCCAGAGCAGGAAGTGCAATAGCTACTAGGGATGGTACGATACCAAAAATCTAGTAGTCGGTACCGATAGCACCAAACGTACGTGACACTCGATACCAAAGACATGTCATGTCACTCCTTTTTCAGGGTCAGTTTTTTTTTCCTCTCAACTTTCTGTTTCTGTTTTGGTGTGGAGTGGAGGCGTTTGAGTGGAGGGGGCAGGGAGAGCATGATTTTCTCAATTAATTGTTGTTGTTGTTTTTACAGTAAAATTGGGGATTATAACTTTATAGTTTGCCGGAGCAGCAAATATTTCAATTTGCTTGTTTTGAACCACTAATAATTAAAAACCCAACACTATTCAGTTTGCTGTCACATAAGATAAAGAAGAGCAACACATCTACACATTTAAAAAGCTGAAGAAAGTGAATGTTTGGTATTTTTCCATAAAAATGCAATCCAGCTATCCAACTATAAATGTCTGCTTTCAATCTAACACAGATTATAAGCCACTAATGACCACCATCTCCACCACATACACACAAAATATACACTTATAAAGACACAGGTCGAGAAATCAAGCCATCAAACTTGTCCAGAATATAATGAATGAAGAGGTTTTCCTTGATTTCTCAGCTCATCAACATATGCTGTATTCATATGTCTCCAGTAGATGGCAGACTTGTAATCATTGCAGCCCATTTGGCAGCTTAACCAAACCAGACCCAGCACTTGAAGTGAATATAAATCTAAACTGGAAGGAGTGATACAAAAAAATAGATGAAAGGTCCAGTTTTTTTTCACCTATAGCATGGTCTCTTGAACCATTGTGTGGGATACAGATAACCATAACCAACATCATTTCCTTCCCGTCATTGAGTCAGAGCAGGAGAAGTGTTTCTTCTTTAAACATCCTATTCTTTTCTTTTAACCTTACATGCCGGCCTGCCCTTTTGAGGTCTGTCAGCAGGAAAAAGAGAGCAATGGGGGGTGAGCTGGCCGGCACGTCAAAAGGACAGGACAGTAACGACAATGACACAGGATGAGAGTTGTTTTGTCCAGTGCACTCAGCACCATCTGATCTGCCAGAGGGACGACAAGAGGAAGGAAGGGTTGACAACATCAAGCAGAAGCTAAGACCTCACCTGGACAAATCTGAAACACTGCTGCTGTGGTGGTACGTAATAGTATGCAGAAAATGTGAAGTAGACTTTTCCTGATTAGATAATGCTGGCACTGGCAGTAAACACCCTGCATTGAAAGTACTGAGCCAGATATGAACCATAAGTAAAATATTAACTTTCTTTTTTTTCAGAGAAGAGCCAGAGTCTACCCAATGATGCAAACATAAACCGATTGGCCAAAAAACATAAACCCTGCTGGGAGGAAAAACTAGTTGTGACTAGTATACCCAATATTTGCACTTCATCACTGCGCCAATGACATTTAAGGATGTGAAGTAGGGTATTATATGTATATATCTGCCAGAGCCTGTGTAAGCATTGAGAGAGGAAAGAAATGTTTTATGTTGTACTTACTGACTAAATGGATACATTTGTTTCTTGATGCACTTTTGTAATCAAATTTCCCTCCATTAAGATAATTACTCAAAAAAGTCTGGGACAACAGAGCCTGAGACAAGACCAACTGTAATTTAATTAGGAAAACCTTCTTTCGCTCTGCTGAAGCTGCACAGCCGAGGGACAGACCACATACACAGACAAACAGTCGATAGATGGTTATAACTCTTTAACTGGGCCATCAAAGTATACAGTCAGTGAAGTACCTAATTTCAATTTGGTTGGATTTATTACTCTGTATTTTTCACTCAAGGATAAATTACCCCAATAACTTAAGACCAAAAATTAAAGCTTGGGACTGCCTTTGACCAGTTTTAACTTTGCTTGCTGGGACTGAAATTAAATAATGATAAAGATATTTTTTTCCACCAGGTGGTGTTGCAGGGTGAGAGTAAGACACAGCAAGGAGCACAGGCCTGCAGCCTGAACATAAAGCAACGTCTTCATGTTTAGTTAACCACAAACGATTGCCCTACTTCTAATATTTGTTATTCAGTCCCAAGCCTCCAGGTACTTTCGTCGCCATGAAAAACCATGAGATATTTACTGTGATTAGACGGTACAGGAGTAGATAAGCTCTCAGGCCACTACAGTAGTTAATTTCACTGTTTGATTCCTATCTGGAACTGAAGGTCAAGTGCAGTGTTAGAGTACAGCCACAGACTAGTATGCCATTAAATGAAAACCTTCTGACTCAATTTTCTCTTTAACAACTGCAATAAATCAGAGGAGCGCCACCGCTGAGCAGAGCGTGCTTCGAACCCACGGCTTGCCAGTTGTTCCCAGCCTGGCCAGTTAGTTCAGTATTGATTCTCTGTCTCGCTGTAATACCACTATAACCACCTGACCTATGAATGCTGAGCTCACAGCACTGGGCTGAAATCCAGTGCACACTTTGCCCTCAGAGGGGAGAGGGAACACCAAGACTCAGCTCACCCCATGGGCTCTAGATTGTAGTGCTTGCCCTCAACTCATTCCCTGTTTCTGTACCTGAATGAGCCTCTACACCTTTTTACCATATGTCCCACTCACATACACAAACTTTTAAAAATGTGCTCTCATGGTGCTGATAAATACAACCCCAAATCAGAAAATGTTGGGACAAATAAAGGCCTAAAATGCCCAAAAAATAATCTTTAAAAATAAAAATGAAAAATATATATAGCTGTTGATTATGAGTAAACAAATGATAGTATGTGTGAAATAAGTAAAGACAGGATGCTCTAGGGCTGCTGTTCCCATCCTGTGGGTCAGGACCTCTCAAGGGATCCCAAGAAAAAACATCAAGGATTCACCAGGTACTTCTTTTACACAAATGAGTCGGTCTTTTTCTGATTTTGCTATTTTGTTGTGAAATCTACTCTAAAAAAAATAAATAAAAAAAAACATTTAATTGGTTGAACTGCTCAACTCATTTCCACACTAATACATGAACTGTGCTGAGGGGTCACTAGTGGACATTACTTTATTTTAAAGAGGTCACTGTTTCTATCAGCTGTTTATAATCACACAAGCCCAAAATCCAAAAATCCCAAAATCTTGCAATTTCATTGAAGACTTAACTGTGGGTGTACTTTTAAAAACACAACGGATAATAAAACATATTATTTTCCATTGCCATACAGCTGCATATCTGCTTGCACAGCCGGGCCCTTCTACTTATGTGATGTAATGACTATCCAGCTCAAGCTCAAGGTGTGCGGATCGGCTCCCACCTGTGCAGAGGTAATTATAGTTTCACTCATCTCCCATAGTCATTGGGAAAAATAACTACTGTACCATTACCCTGAGACCATGCATAAGCACACATACAGTAGACCTGCCTGATGTAGACACCCTACATTCAAACTCACGCAAACTCATATATTCCCCCTCCACACACACATGCAGAAACACCATTCATACAAGCACATATGCTCGTAAAGTTGGCCTCATTTTGAGGGATTTATTGCATTCTAATAAGCATCAATGTGATTTAATACAGCAACTAATATTCATTTTTACAGAACAATTTAAGACTCCTGGAATCTGTAAAATAGCAGTGAAAATGATTCAATATAGAAAAATATATTAAGTGTCACAATGCCCACCAGCAAAAAAAGAAATAAAAAATAAAAAAAAGTTATTTAGCTGTATCATTTACCTAGGGACACTTGATCTTGGAAATGCAAGAATCTTAAACATGTTCCATAATTGACCCATGTGGGAGCTCAGAGGTAGACCACAGGAATTGAATAAACACCAATCCAAATAATTCAAAGAAAAAACCTGGAAGACCTTTTTAAGAACAATTTGTGCTTGCACATGAAAATCAGCTGTTTAGTGAAGGATGACTATATGTAAATGATTACCTTTAAACTAACAGATAGAACTTGACATGATTGATAAATAAATCTCAATATATACAATTTTAAACTCCATTACACATAAAAGGTAATTTCCGCCTAACCAACAGTCAAGATACATTTTTATCTATTATCTATTCATATTATCTACAGTTCTTATGACGTTTATTGCTTGCCACATTCTCAAAAGTACCTAGAGGCCAACCAATTTAAGGACTTTATTTGATACGTACCAAACATGTTTATACGAACCATTTTCTAAAGAGTCACAGCCACTCTGTCAGGTGATGTTATTCACTCATCATCAATGTGTCATGCTGCATTTCCTGTTAAGGGTGTGTTCATAAGGGTGTGTTGCCAAATCCAGCCTGACAATTAAAATGGGAAAACAATATACTCTAATTGAAAAAGAGCAGGACATGTCTAAGTATTCAAATTAATTGAATTAAGAGAAACAAATAGAAAATATCCTCTGATTTTAAAAAGACAGTGGTCAATTGTGAGGGAGTGTGAGCAATGCGATCAAACAAGCTTTTTGTTGGGGGAAAATTGGCCGCGATGACAAACACGTATTCAAATGCTCTACTTCACTTCCTTCCTGACCAGTATGGAGCGTGTGTTTACTATACAAAGCAGAAATTTGACACCGGCATCATGACTACTCAGTTTTTAGAATCTATTCTAGCCATCCAAAGGACACTTTATGAACACACCCAAATGTTTATACACTTGCACCAAGACAGACACAAAGGAAATGCAGTGCCATCCAAGCAAATCACACAAGGCCCATTAACATTGCAAATCCTTGGAATTTCTTTTGAAAATCTATTTTCTGCATTACAGGATGAACACTGTTTCTCCTGTTGGAACATTAAGGATTGATTCCATTGTGCTGGTTCAGTGTATCCCAGAAAAATGTGATGATACATCTATTGAATCTATTTCAAACAGGGAATTTGACTGTGTCCTGGTTTGCTGCTTGTTTCGTTTCCGTTGCTGTTGTTCATCTTCTCCCAGCCTCGGAGTCTCCCTGGAAGGCCCTGTTGTCATAGAGATGTGGTTGTCTCTCTGGGTGAGCGCTCGCTGGGTCAGTCAGTGGGACTTCGTACATGGGTTCTCCTCCTGTCACTGTGATCACAGTGACATCTGGTGGTGACTCAGCAGAAAGGTTCTCTTTTGTTTCCTCCTCAACCCCCAGGGCCTTCAGGATGTCACACTTACACATGGGGCAGGTCCTCCTCTCCAGCAGCCAGGGCTCGATGCAGGCTTTGTGGAAGATGTGGTCGCATGTCAGCACTGTCACCACTTCCCCTGCCTTGTAGGAATCAATACACACGGCACACACATGGGACTCAGACGTAGTTTCCTCATCCCCCGTCTTGAGTTTCCGTACTTGCAGACGCCCAATCGCCTTCTTAGCCTCAGATTTCAGCTTCTTCTCATTGCGCCTATGCATACTCAGACTGTAGATACGATTGGCAGAGATAAACACAAAGTAGGCGATGGAGGCTGCCGTCACAATGAAGAAGGCGATGGACAGGAAGTAAAGCCAGTATGTGTCCATCCAGGGTCCTTGAGGACTGCCTACAGCAATACGCATCCACACGTCTGTCCCATTCCTCACCAACTTGGCAATCTCCATGCCCTGAGAGTTGCCAATCATGATAGCCACAACATCATCTGCATCTGAGTGTGCCATGTGAGTGGTGCTGTTGCCACTGCCATCCACATTATACACCACCACACCAATCGCTCCGTGTCGGTGGGCAGCATGGATCTTATCACTGAAAGTGCAGTTGCCCCTTTTTACCAGGGCTATCCAAGACGGGGAGCTGCTATTGCGGTTGTAGACAGCGTCTGAGCAGCCTCTGGGGTCTCCCTTGGGAAGTGTAACAGTGCCGGAGACTTCCTCCACGGGAGAGTTACGACCATACACCCCACAGTCACAGTATTTGTCTTCAAGCGTATTGTTGCTGTTAATATAGCTTATTTCCATTATGGCTGTCCAAAACACCAAGGCTGCTGAATAGTGAACAAGCCCTGACAAACACAGCAAAAGCAGCAGACAGTGTTGTGTCTTCTTACCCATGGTAACGCTCTTCTTAAAACAGGAAGCCCTGTTTTAGCTTATTTTACTTCTTTAAAAGTCCTTTGTAAGTCCCAGTTCCTGGTTTGTTCGAGCAACAGCGGTCTGCATACAGCTACGGTTTCACCCAAGCTGCTGTCTACCGTAATCTGATATGAGCCTTTGGTAACACAACACAAGCTATGCGTCAGCCACTCACCTCTCGTTATCTTCCTGAACCTTGAACACTGGGCACTCCTCACAGAGGGAAGGGTGCTGGTATTCAACAAGTTGAAGTACACAAAACACATAGACCTGTGCCGTTTCGAGAACCAAAGAACAGCATGCGAGAAGGCAAGACGCAATAAGCAAATGATAAGGATAATTTCCTAGACGTAGGTCAATAACACGGAGCAGTCTTGTGTAACTAATGAAACCTACTAACTTTCCCTTGTGTAATGATGAGCACAGCAACTCAAACCAGTTTTTCTAGTTTGGCTCGTTTCCTTCCCCTATTTCTGTGGCTGAGATCTCTGTTGTGAAAAGCAAACTGACTAGTATTGCTCTGATACTTGAAAAAGACTGTCTGCTTCTATTAGTGGGGGGGGGGGGGGGAATCGATACAGCATAGTATCACAATATTTTAAGTGGCAATACTGTATCAATACACGGATGCCAAGTATCAATCTATTATATAAATTGCATGACGATTGAACCTTTTGGTACTAGAAGTAGAATAATATGCTTTTTCAGTCCACTAGATGGAAAATTGAAGTGAGATGAACAAACCAGAGACATTTTTTTCTTTAGACAAAACAGATGTTGGGACATAATTTGAAGTTGGAAAAAAGTTAATGAATTGCAATATATCACAATGTGTTTAAAATCGCAATAATATTGTGACTCCCACCCTAGCTTTTACCACACATTTTAACAAATATACGCATTTGTAATTGTGACCTTTGAGTCACTTTAAATGTGCACACATCATGTAAGAAAGGTGTTCCCTGCATTTAGATACCTTTATTCCACACAGCTAGCATACCAGTGAGAACTGAGATGTAACATTGCCGAGTTTCCATTGTATCTTCTTACACACAAAGGAAGACAGGCTTCCAATGACAAATGAGATGGAGAGGTTTCTTGCCAAGCGGCTATTTTACCTTAGTCCTCCAACACACTGCAGTTACACTGGCCTTTCTAGAGTGTGCTTGTAAATCATTTATCTCAGTAGGACAAAAATCTGTACGTAAAAAGAGCCAGGTATGTATTCTTAGTATTGCTGCGGCCCACAGTTCTTGATAGCAACTTGCTAACTATGACCCTTACATTCCTGAAACTGAAATCATTACCTCGACACAGCAGGAAGCAAATTACAATGTGAAACCCATTAATACCATATTAACTAAAGGGGAAAACAAACAGTATATTGATGTGAATTTAGGAATCACATTTTCAAGATATCCTCTAAAAAAAGGTATCATCTCAGGCTGCTGGGTAGGTCACCTGGTAGAGTGCACGCCTATACATAGGTTTACTCCTCGACGCAGCGGCCGTGGGTTCGACTCCGACCTGCGGCCCTTTGCTGCAGGCCGTTCCCCCTCTCTCTCTCCCCTTTCATGTCTTCAGCTGTCCTATAAAAATAAAGGCTTAAAATGCCCAAAAAAATATCTTTAAAAAAAAAAAAGAAGGTATAATCTAAAGCACTGTTCGCACGAGATTAGCATCATCTGGGGACCCCACATCTGAGTTTCATGTGGCGCGCCCTCGAGTAGTTAAGGTTAGGATAGCCAACTGGTCCGGGCGGGGGAAAGGGAACTGAGTACCCAGGGCCCTCATGTGAGGAGGGCCCAAAAAATGCTAGAATGAATAGCTGTGGATGCGGGGAGGGGACAATAGAAAATGCCTTTCTACAGGGCTCAGACTTTTGTGCTACGCCCCTGGGTCCAGGGACAGGACCTGAACCAATCGGGTTCCATTACCTTGCGTAAGCATGGATGCCTGGCCATTAGTAGCGTGTGAATACTATTCAAGGGCAGGTCCCTCCTAAAAGTTGCATGGGTTCCATAATAATGCACGGGGGACAGCCAGGGCGAGGCCGCCGCACCGCACGTGGGTCGGGGTTCCGTATCTTTTTGAGCCAGGCCCTGTAGAGGTTTTCAAAGGTGCATAACCTCTCATCCCTGCCCCGGCGGCGCCCGCGCAGCATCACCGTCAGACGAAGCCGCGGGGAGCGCATCGACTCGTGGACGGAGGTCTCCGGTCGGACAGTGGTCCAGACTAGATTGGTCATGAAAGGCAGTGGCAATCCCATATCCGTCTTTGCGAGAGGGATAAAAGGGCGCACAGGAAACAAAAACCTTGAAAAAATTATCTACAACCTGCCAAATCACAGACATGCTGATTCGCACTGGACTAATATTATCACAGAACCTTGGTGTTCGCCGAAATATGGTAGGTCATTTGCGGAGGAATTTTTACTTGACAAATTACAGACATGGCCGATTCACACAGGATTAAAATCACAGACAACCTCCGTAATTATTCCCAAAGACTAGAGGTCACCAGGTAATACCAATCCCATTGTAATTTCAGTCGTATATAACACCCAACTATATATAAAAAAAGATATACATACAAAATTATAACAAACTGACATTTTTTAAATTCTTCTCTCTAAATGATGTCCTGCACTTAGTAATGAAAAGTGGCAGTATGAAATAAAATGGTAATTGGGGGGGAAATGGTGTTGTAAAATAAAAATAGACTTTAGGAAAAGGATATTTTGAAATAAAATCTGCCACAATTAAATACAAATGACCAGAAATAAACACAGTTATCGTGAAAAGAAGCGAAAAAATAGCATGTCATGAATACGAGTTGTTTTTTTTTTATGTATGAGATTAATTCACAATGTCATAGTTATATTACATATTGTCTTAATTTGATTATTTGTTTCATAATTTTGTTTTATAAATGTCTACATTTATCCTTAATGTCAAAAATAGTAGAAAAGTGTTTAAAAAAGCCACAAAGCCAATCAACTTATACCACACAGGGGCGCCATTTACTCACTATTTTGTTTTGTTGTTGTTTTTTGGGGCATTTCTGCCTTTATTGGACAAGAAAGCATAGAGATATGAAAGGGGGAAGACATGCAGGTCACAGGTCGGATTCGAACCCTGGACCTTCTGCGTCGAGGAATAAACCTCTGCACGTGTGCCTGCTGTACCAACTGAGCTAAACGGCCACACTACTCACTATTGTTTAACTGTAAACAAGACTGTTTTGACTCAGTGTAATCCATCACAACAAAACAAAAGATGCATGTGCAGCCTAAAGTGGCTGATGTGCTGGTCGTACAAATGCAATCAAAATGCCAAGTAGACTTTTAAGGAATTAATTATATGGCAATCTTCAATATATCATGCTTTCCATTCATATAACCTGCTACTTAGTGCAGAACAACAATCTTCCCAGTTTAGTGCAGGGCCATTGACAAAAAAATAAGCAAAGCAACTTACCATTTGTTCTGCAGGTCTGTCTCTGCACTGAAGACAGGCTGTCCATCTGTTTAGAGCACATATATGTTCTCTTGTCTGGGGATTTGGGGGAACTTGGGGCATGTCCCAACAAGCCTGAGACCCACACCAGACCTCATCCCACACACACCCCACACACCCATTTTTCTGTCACCAAAGTCTACTTGTAAGGTGTATAATAAAAAGTTGAAATATAAGTAGTTTAGTTTGAATATCCATCATCTATATTATAAGCAGGGCTTGAAATAGTACTACAATATTATCCTCAACTAAAAATAGGTTAGTAAATGACGTTAGGAGTAAATAGTAAATAGTAGTCAGCTAAAATGTACTCTGAGTAAATGTTACTGCATTACATTTTAAAAAGTGAAAAGGAGGGTGGAGGGAGTGTAGAGAGAAAAAATGTATGATGTTGTATGATAGACTAAAGATGGGAACACATTTAGGCTATAATATTGTGCATAAACATGTCAATGTATGCATCACACTACAGGGCCCTTACGTCCAAACAAAAGATACATTCAACTAAACCAAAATTACTGACAACAAATAACAAGTGGACACCTCGGCGGGCGCAACACGCAATATTAAGTCACACAAATTACATAGCAAGCCATTTCTTATAGAATCAAAAGCAAAATCAAACATCACCAAGACACCATCACAGAAATGTAGGCCTATAGGCTAATACAAACTCCACAGCGCCTGCGGCTGCGGCTGCTGCAGCTGCGCGCGCGCACGCACGCACGCACGCACACACACGCACACGCACACACACACACACACACACACACACACACACACACACACACACACACACACACACAACTGTTGGCTAGCAACGTTCTCCTGAATGAGTGATGTACTCACTTGTCTGAAGGCAGACTCGTGCACCGCGAAGTCCTCTTTGATCTGCTCCAGGTTCAACATCTTGCTTCATGCTCTAGTGCTCCGTAGGCTTCTCTTGTTCCAAAACAGTAGAAAGAAAGGCCTCACACACATCACTGAAGGTATATGATATATAGGAGGTATTCAGTGAACGCCGAAGTCATCGCTGCGGCCTATTAGCGTTTAGCATGTAACATGCATGTAGCCGGACGACCCAGCGTGCACCTGCGGGTCACGGGGTCATGGGGTCACGAAACGTCCGAGGTGTGTTTGATTTTGGTGACTTGGCGTGCTGCCAGGGTGGTGCATTGATGCCACCTATTTACAATCTGCTGGGCCACAGCCTGGATGCGATTTGCGATAACCTGTCACTTTACAATAAGTAAAGTGAATGTTTAAGTTACTCAAAAAGTACAAGTATAGGCTACAGAAAAGATACTTTGTTACAGTAAATGTAACGCTACTTCTAAAAGATATCAATCAAGATCTGCAGATGTGTGATCTTTTTGTACAGTCTGTAGTTGAGCTTTCTTTGTCACGAAATACATAGCTCATATGGCCTATATTGATATTTTCTTCTTCGTTTTATAGGCCTGTGACCCAAAATGAAGGCTTTGCAAAAACATTTCATTAGGCCTAGTCTATACCAAACATGGATGTATTATAAAAACATTAACTAAATCAATTTGTAGACACTACACTGTGTGTGTGTGTGTGTGTGTGTGTGTGTGTGTGTGTGTGTGTGTGTGTGTGTGTGTGTGTGTGTGTGTGTGTGTGTGTGTGTGTGTGTGTGTGTTACAGTGGGTTCACCCCTAATGCGCCTCAGGCTGGAACGTGTTCAAGTCGACTGGAATGACGCGCAACTCGTGATCCCCCATTCTTTATAGCGCCAGGCCTTAAACGATGCTTTCTCCCCCCAATAATCTCTCTCAGAAGCTTGTAGTCATAGTGTAGTGTTAGATACAGCTTTAGCCCGCAGTTCATTTTTTGCAAGCTTGTTAGAACGAAACATATGACTCCTTGGAATAATTGCTAATTGTACTTTAGTTACTCAAATAACAATGAATAAGGTTGCAGCTCTGCAGAGAAAGAAGAGGAAAGATTTTATACCGTACTTTCTAGGACTTGTAATATTTTTATATTGCACGGTCCATCTTGTATCATATAACGCAAAAACAGCACAAGAAACCCACTCTACCAGGGTGCGTCGGGCTCTTGGTAAGAAAATCATGTGTGCGTGTGTGCGTGTGTGTGTGTGTGTGTGTGATTTTTCTTAGCCTAATTTGTAGTGTTTTTAAATCTCCCACAATACTACTAGATATTCTATATTTGTTTTAGTATGTCACTATAAATGTCACAGCTCATTTTGGTGTTTAAAGTATGAAGCAATTGGCTCAGCAACTGTGACACTGTTTGCTCGCTCTTGGTATGAAAATACCGTGTAACTGCCATCAAGTTGAGAGTGTGTGTGTGTGTGTGTGTGTGTCCTGCTGTTTCAGAGAATGAGACTAAATGCATCCCATCACAGTCCTCTGAGTTTCCTGGTGGCTTCTTCACGGTGCAGGAGAGGAAGGATGGAGGGCTCGTCATTTATTTCATACTTATTTTCTACATGCTTCTGGCTGTCGCAGTTGTCTGCGATGATTACTTTCTGCCTTCTTTAGAAGTGATCAGTGATCGTAAGTGACAAGACATGTCATTGAACCATAACATGAACTGTATTACGGTAATATACTGTCATTGTGGTAATAATGATTTATACGATTACTATAGGCAAACTTATAGTAGACTTTATAGATAGATATAGATGTTGTAGGACTCTTAAGAATATCTACATATACATATAATATGTTATATATGTTTAACTGATTCAACAGTTCTTAAATTGTATTTTAATGAATGGAAATAGCTTTTAGGGTGTGGTTGTGGTGTTTCCACTCTGTGTTTCTACATTTGCTTTAGATGCAGATGTCTGTACCATCATCATCCATTATACTAACAATAAACATAACTAATGATTATTGTCATTATTCAATTCTTTTTTCAATGAATCAGTTAATCGTTTGGCCTATGAAAAGTCTCACAAAGTAGTGAAAAATGCCCAACACAAGTTCTGAGAGCCCAAGGTGATGTTTCAAATGTCTTGTTTTTTCGACAGTCCAAAACCCAAAAATATTTGGTTCAAAATTGTTAATTTTCTGTCAATGGACTAATCGATTAATTGAATAATTCTTAATGAGGTGTAAACCTAATAAGCTTACAGTGGGTGGACCTGTACAATGTAATGCAATACCAGACATTTCCCTATAATAACATGTGTGGACATTACCTGGTCATATCTGAGGTTGTAGTTGGTGCTATAGTTGAATTTGATTGCATATAATAATTAGGTGTTGCTATTATTTTGTACACGCCATGCTAGGGCTGTGCAATTCATCAATATTTAATCGTGATTATGATTTCGGCTCCCAATGATCACAAAAACAGAATAATCGAGAAAAACAATTATTTAGCTCATTATGTTTTGCAAATAATCTCTTATTTATTTTTCCACTTTTTAAAGTTCTATAATTGCAACATCTTTCCAGAAGTCAACGAGTAATCGTGTTAAATTATTGCGATTTCAATATTGACCGAAATAAATATGATTATATTTTTTTCCATAATCGAGCAGCCCTACGCCATGCAAATTGTCATGTATTCTTGTTTTATTTTGTGTTTCTCTCAGGTCTGGGACTGTCTCAGGATGTAGCAGGAGCCACATTTATGGCAGCTGGGAGTTCTGCACCTGAACTGGTCACAGCCTTTCTGGGTAATCATGCATTATTATGACAATAACTACAACCGGCAATGTTGATGGTGACACCAGCATCATCATCACTGTCACTGTATTCTTTCCCAACCCGATGAACTGTGACTCCACCACCATAAGGGAATAGAGAGGGACTGTGGCCTTTTGATTAGGACATGTTTTCATCTCTGCACTTCAATTGCTCTCCAGACATTTCTTCTTATTTTTCATCAATGCATCCACATCGTCTCTGGCCTCAAAGCTAAGATGTGCTCCTTGTCCTAGGTGTGTTTGTAACAAAGGGAGACATCGGGGTCAGCACCATCGTGGGATCAGCCGTCTACAACCTGCTAGGAATCTGCGCTGCATGTGGACTCTTGGCCTCTACGGTACATTCTGACACAATCACACACTTGCAATATTCAGACAAAGATTACCATCCTACGTGGCCGATTAGCTCAGTTGGTAGAGCGAGCACACACATGTGCAGAGGTTTATTCCTCGACGCAGAAGGTCCAGGGTAGAAGCTCCCCTTTCATATCGCAGCTTTCCTCTCTAATAAAGGCAGAAATGCCTCCAAAAATATTACCATCCTACTAATTACTTGTACACAAGAGCAGCACTTTTACTGGGTCAAAGCAGAAGAATCATTGTGTACATTGTGTTTTATAAGCTGTAAACCATTGATTTTTATTTCCTTTATCAGGCCGGGCGCCTCACCTGTTGGCCACTGTTCAGGGACTGCCTGGCATATAGCATCAGTGTTGCTGCTGTTATTGCCATAATTTCTGATAACAAGGTGCACTGGTGAGTGTCAGTGTGTATCGGCATCTTGTTACGTGATCTTCAAACCACCTTACACAACTTAAATGTAAAGTGGTTGTAAAGTCAGCTGTTTATTGCATCTTGTGACACTGAGAACAACAAATGAAAACAGATCACAAATCAAGTAGCTACAGTGTAGTACAGTACTGTGGCTCATTGACATTTATTACACTGATTGTAGCCTACAGAGCAATTAATTAACCTTAAATAAGACAATATCACATCATAAACACAGCAAAATGTAATGGAAACAGGCTAACAACTTCAAAAGATTCAGGAACAACTCACAAAATGTCCTTAATCTATTGATTTTTGTTGTTTAAAATATATTTTCAAAATCACCGGCTTATTAGGGCTGGGTGATGTGGCTAAAATATGTTATCCCGATATACATCATTTCAAGACATAGCATGTTTTCTGGTAATTCAATAAATAAATAGGCTAGTCCATATGAAATAACCACATGGTGAAGCCTATTTTTTGAATACTCCTGTGTGAATCAAGTAGGTACTTGACAACAGATAAGTACTGAGAATGTTCTCATTTTAATAAGAACTTTAGTGCGAAATAAACATAACGTGCAAAGATCAGAACGTAAAGCATTGTCCAAATGACAAATAATATTGCCGTAACGCAGTTCAGTCGCTGGTTTTTCGACATTTCGATAGAAACAATATTGAAAAAATACATATGATAGACATATTTATAGTTTTGACGATCATATCGCTCAGCCCTACTGCTCAGACACTTTTGAACTCATTTTTACACAATATGTTTTCTTTGGTAAATCTACAAGCAAGGTAATGAACTCAGATGCTGATGTTTACAGGTATGACGCTGCATGTCTGCTTCTGGTCTATGGCGTCTACATCATGGTTCTGTGCTTTGACCTTCGCATCAGTGAGTTTGTCCTGAGGAAGCTGAGCCCTTGCTGCACCTGTCTGGGTAAAGGACCTGATGAGAAGACTGAGACACAGCCTCTGATGGGCTGGAGCGACCAAACCAGTCTGCGAGTCCGCAGTCGCTCCAGAGCAGACAGTGGGATCTTCCAGGACGACTCGGGATACTCTCACCTGTCCCTCAACCTGCATGGCCTCAACGAGAGTCCTGAAGGTAAAACACACTTCTTAGCACACTGTTTACCAGTATTTGTGTCAAACTGGAGTAATCCACTTGCTGACCTTCACGACCCCTGATGATGTGATACAAATTCACTCATAACATGTTTGTCTGCTTGTGTTCCAGCAGAGCATAAAAGTGTGTTTGCTGTGCCGGAGAGCGACCTGAAACGGGTTTTTTGGGTTCTGTCTCTGCCCATCATCACTCTGCTTTTCCTGACCATCCCTAACTGCAAGAGAAGGTTCTGGAAGGGATGGTTCATGATAACCTTCCTCATGTCAGCTGTCTGGATCTCAGGCTTCACATACGTGCTGGTGTGGATGGTGACTATTGTCGGTAAGATCGTTGTTTGAACTTCTGCATTCTGTGATGCTTCAGATTGTATAAAATCGGTACATTTCCTCAGTGTCTTTACTTTAGTTGCAGGTGTAATCAGCCTGTCACGCACCAGGTCATAGAACCTTTGTGGATCACAAGTCTTTAAAACTTGTGAGAGAAAAATGTCTGATTTGCGGAGTAGAATCACATGTTGGTCTGCTGGCTAATTCCTGAGATGCCATTGTCATGGAGGGTAAGGAGGGGGGGGGGGTTATTGTAGCCAGGGGGGCAAAGTGCATAACCAGGATTACAGCCTGCCCCATCCTTAAGGAAACAGTCATGTGAGCCCTGGCTGTATATACAGAACGGGTCCAAGAACATAAAACTGACCTCAGATCAGGCTGATATGGAAGCTTCATCATGTGACGGTGGTAGGTCTACTGAAGTATAATGGGATTATTATCCTGTAGTCGTCAGATTGGCTCACATGAGCGGAGAGTTTGGTTTTATGAAAGAGCAGGCATGGGACCGAGCAGGTATAACTGAACATGCAGTATGTGATTAAGAATGTTGGAAACATTCTTGTCTATGGTTCAAAATATGTGGTAAATATTTGGGTACCAGTGGAGCTTAAATACACCTTTTTCAACTCTCTCTTCAAAATCCCCAAACTAGAGCTTAAACTAAAATGTGTGATGCCATCAAGTATAAGGTGTTGAACTGCTCTAGACAATGAATTGGGAAAGATGTTATAGATGCATGACTGATATATTTTTTAATTAAGGTACCTTTAAAAAAATCTCACATACCCCCTGCAGTACTCAAAAGTACCCCAATTTGAGAAACACTGATATAGATGACACTGAGTGCACCCAGGGGAATGTGGGTACATTTTCTGTTTCAGAAGTACAATAGAATAAAGCTCAAAAAAGAAAACAAACATTCTGAGGGTCCACAAAATCAGACTCCCATTCAATTGTCTTTGGAGCAGCTCCAGGTTTTATACTTGATGACTTGCTTTCTGGCTTTGAGAGGGAGTATCTCATGTTCACAAATATTAAGTGAACTTTCAATGGCCATGAAAATAACATTGGAATAAATGTACATGAAAGGATTTCAAGGATTACACCAGTTGGGTCTTCTTGTAAGGCTTGTTCTTATACTTTTTGACTAAATCTGACAGTTTGGGGGCAAATAAAATACATAAATGAAAGGAATTGTCTCCACCAGAATTACACACCTGGCACCAGCACATAATGTAGGAGAAACATTTACAGTACACATAATGGAACAGTTAAATAATGAATACAAAATAAAATGTATTGTTTTCAAATGCTCTACCAGTGTCTAAAATAGGCCAGTACTCACCAGTACTGAGTATCAGCACTTCTGATTTTTGTCCATGAGGCTGATATTTATACTCAAATAGGCTATATATCATGATTCATTGGCGGAAAACAGATATTCATCATCCCCATATAGCCCAGATGCAGTGATCCTTCGTGTCATAACCATATTTTAAAAACGGCAACAATTTGACTGAGATTGGCAGTTGAATCACGCTCCTTAGATTGAATAGTCGACTATTCGGGGTCACCCCTACAAGATATACAGTACATATGAATATGAATATATGCAAGACACATGCCATGATCATGTTACGAAACTGTTGAATTAGGGTACTGGCACTTTTTTTGGTCCAATTAGGCACTGTGCTCAACACATTGTGTTAATTTAGAGGCTTATTGAAATGTTCTTAGGAGAGCAGGGATCTGTTGACAGAATTTGGTATTATGATCTTAGTATTACTAAAATCCTGCTACGGCCCTGATTCCAATGATTACTGATTAACCACCAGTTCAGATCTGCTGCTTCCCTCTCCCTAGCTTGATGTTGTTGGAAGAGGGGGACTCTGATTGTTGTGAGTTTGTTTCATGTAAACACAGGCGAAACCCTTGGCATCCCTGATACAGTTATGGGACTCACTCTGCTTGCTGCTGGAACCAGTATACCTGACACCATAGCCAGTGTGATGGTGGCCAGAGAAGGTAAACATCAGTGTCACAATTTATCAGATGCAATTCACAACAGTCCTGGATTTAGTTTGAGGCAAGCCATAACAAAATACTGAAATTTAGACTAATTTGCTTCCTTCGCAAATTCCTTTTTCATAAGCAACACCACAGATTTATTTACTAAATAATAACCAAATGTACTTGGGCACTTAGCTTTTGCTGAAAGATATGCAAGCTATTGATTACTCATTCACTGTGCTGACCCACTTTCCCATTAGCCATTGTAGAAATGATAAGATCAAACCTTTTTCCTTAACTTGAATACCGAAATTCTGTGTGAATAGACTTAAATCCAGTATGTGATTGTTTAAAACGTAAATGTTTTCTGTTTATCAGGGAAAGCTGACATGGCCATGTCCAACATTGTGGGCTCTAATGTTTTCGACATGCTGTGCCTGGGCCTGCCCTGGTTCATCAAGACTGCCTTTGTAGACCCCAACAACCCTGTAGAGGTCAACAGCACCGGGCTGTTCTTTGTTTCCTTTACACTCCTCCTTTCAATCGTCTTCCTTTTTGTAGCCGTGCACATTAACGGATGGAAGTTGGACTGGAAGTTGGGACTCGTTTCTCTAATCTGCTACATCCTCTTTGCCACTCTGTCCATCCTGTACGAGCTAGGGATTATTGGAAATAATCCCTTAAAACTGTGCAGTGACTGAGATCTGACCTGCCAAGGACTGAGGCCATATTTCAAACAGAGACTCAAACAGTCCAAAGTGGAAGTGTGCCATGGACCCCCCCCCATCATACAATGAAGACCCATTTTCAAGTTCTGAGATGTCTTCTGTCTTACTCAAGGACCATAAACAGAAAATGTGCTGTCACAGGAGTGACTGCCAAGTTTGAATAAATCCAGAACTGACAGGCCAAGGAATAAAAGGTGTCAACTAAACTCATTTGGCCTTGTCCTTCTCTTTAAGTGGGTGAGTTAAAGACAAATTTCAGCCCCATTTACACAACTCTGATCTTTTATGAGCAAGTCTTTAACTCTAAAGAATGCAGAAATTAGCAAAACAAAAACAAGCAAAAACTTGTTTTCTATTACCTAAAAAGTAAAACGAGAAGCCGTGTTTACAAATAACAAAGCCCACATGGACTTCAGACAGTAATCTATACTTAGATTTGTAACCGGCAATATAACAAAAAAGTGACTGATCTTAATCTCCTGAAACAAACTGCCACCAATCGTGGAGAACTGGGAATGTACATAGCCTGATAAAATCCATTCTGTTCTCACTTTATTCCAATTGCTGCCTTTTGTGATTAATGTGGAATTCCCCCACTTTCAAGAAGCCACTGCATGGCAGCATTGAGCAATAATGCTAATCAGATCACCGCCTCAGATTCAGTTTACAATGCTGGAAGAACAACTTGGAGACTGATCTCAGGAGATTTTACAACCACCAGGTTTAAAAATTAAAAAGTTTATTCGTTCAAATAAACTGCCCGACAAAAAAGGGTTTACAAAACAAAGATAAAAGAGCTATGTAGTTTATATAAACAAAAAAAAACTGTGGACACATGGATTTATGAAGTAACTGTTTTTAAAACAAAACAAAAGATCATTGGCAAGAGGACTGAATGTGGAAGTGTGTTAGCATGACTTCTCCAAAAGCTCTAGGCGTTCCGATCGATACGGACGTCCACCTCTCGGCCATTGATCTTGGTTCCATTCATCATCCTGCAGGCCTTCTCAGCACTCTCTGGAGAGTCGAATCTCACCGTTCCACAGCCCTTTGACTTTCCGTTCTCCATCTTGATCTCTGCGAACATTACCTGGCCTGCAGTATAAAAGAGTGAGCAATGAATGCATTCTAAAACCACGATTCAATGTTGATGAATGTTAAACCTCTAACTTTGGCATTCATGTCCAATGACTATTTATAATGAAATGTCAGAGAGTGGCTTGTAAATTTAACAATAAAAATTCAATTCATAGTAAGAAAAAAAAGACATACCGCAGTGACTGAACTTCTCTTTCAGCTTTTGCCATGTCAGATCATAGGAGAGCTGCAACACACAAATGTGTACTTCAGTCGATACTAGGGCTGCAACTAACGATTATTTTCATAGTCGAGTAATCTGTTGATTATTTTCTCGATTAATCGATTAGTTGTTTGGTCTGTAAAATGTCAGAACATTGTGAAAAATGTGGATCAGTGTTTCCCAGAAGCCCAAAATGACGTCCTCAAATGTCTTGTTTTGTCCACAACCCAAAGATACTCAGTTCACTGTCACAGAGGAGAGAAGAAACTAGAACATATTCACATTTAACAAGCTGGAATCAGAATTTTTAATTTTTTCTTAAAAAATTACTCAAACCGACCAATCAATTATCAAAATAGTTGGCGGTTCATTTAAAAGTTGACAACTAATCGATTAATCGTTGCAGCTCTAGTCGATACATTTGTCAACATTGACATATTTGAAGCCAGGCAAAACTAGTACAAGATGCAAATAAAAAGAGTGCATCAACAAAGCATATTAGTACAAATACATCATAAGTCAGTCCTCAGCATCATTACCAATTATACTATTGCATGGCAAGCATGGGCTGTTTCCCCATTAAAACCTTAATCAATACCAGGGGATCAATGCATAATAAATAAATAAATAAATTATATACACATATATATATATATATATATATATATATATATATATATATATATATATATATATATATATATATATATATATATATAGGGGATCAATGCATAATAAATAAATAAATAAATATATATAAAAATATATATATATATGAAATAGTCATTAAATAAGTGGCTTGGTAACTCCAGTCCTATTCAACAGACTTCTAAATCGCTATACTAGTTCTCATATATCTAACCCGCACGTACATTTCGCACAAAGATCTGACAGCCTCCTTTGGACCCCGAGGCCCTGTCAGACATGCCTCCACCCATGTGGCCTGGTCCCCCACCTCCATAGCCACCAAAGCCACAGTTCATGTCCATTCCTGACATGCCCATACGGTCAAAGCTGGAGCCCATCGACATATTTCCCATTCCACCACCTGCAATTAACACACACATACACACTCATAAAATGAGCAAATTAAAATAATGTACTGTATATTTTAATACCAGCATATCGGAACTGTCAAACACTAATCATTACAATGACTTTCACCATCTTGCACAGTTTGTTTTTTTAATTCATTCAGTCCAATGACATGTCACCAAAGTGTGTAAACACTTAAACTGTATTGGTATCCAATCACTTCAAAACATTAGCCGTCACAGTCACTGTGACATGTTTGTAGAGGAACAGCGAGTAGACTTTAGACCTGTATTTATTCTTAGTCACCAACCAACTCCACAAGAAAGAGTAAATATTCAATTATCTTGTGAATACAAAATTCCAGGTTTCTCTTACACTCTTTTCCAACTTTGTACTTTGTGTATGACTCCATGGGCCCGATTTTGATTGCGCAACAAGTGCAAAGCGGTGGGCACCAACTGTGTGGGTGTCTCCAGGCGCACCTGCTATTTTTGCTCATGTATGTGCGGCGGTGTAAAGGGCTGGCTGAAGTGGAATAGAAATCGGAGTGTGTGGTAATGAATAAATACATTCTCAGCTAACAACCAGTCTGATGTGTTTAGAGGTGGCAATAAAAATAACGTTCAGAGCACTACTTGCTTAGGGCCGTGTCCAAATCAATGAAATGGTCTACATTGAGATAACTGAGATCATCATCCCCACAACAGGTTACTATAGACCCATAAGACTTTTTTCAATCACATATCTCTGATTAAAAAAAAAGAAAATAATGTTGATTCACAACAATTTTCTTTCATACAGGCAGTAGTGTTGAGAAAGAAAACCTAGTTATTTACACAAAACCGAGCTGAAATTACATCCAGCTCAAAAAAGTGGCACGTATAAATTAAAAGACATTAGATAATCAAAACATGGTAGCCATATACAATGTTTGTATAAGGAACACAGAGGCCTGTACTACGAATCAAGATCAACATGCCCTGGATTTATTTCAATTACCCGGCTTCACTAACCTAACAACCGCGGTCCCGCATAAGCTGTGTCACGACGGTGGTTATCACAACTAGTTCAATCAACCCAGGGTTTCCCAATCCAGCGGCGCGCGCGTTCACATAAAAGAGGCGATGTTTGTTCCATATGACCTATCATATTTTACTTAAGAGCAAACTATAATTCTACATAAATATGAAAAGCACAGTCACGGTTTTACAGGCAAAACGCAATACAGTCGCTGCTTCCTAAATCAGGAAGGAAAGCTGGAAAACAAATAGCCGATGCTGTAAATGCGTAAATTACAACGCTTATCAACATCACTTCCCCATCAGTCAGACACAAGATCTGACTACAATTACACTTGTGCTTTCCATAAACTGTCGTTGCTTTAGCCTATTATTCCAGTTGCAACCCTGGCAGTGGTAAGCGATTGTGACTATAAGACTTTGAGCCACGAAATGTGTTCAGGGAAGCACTTTGAAACAGTAGCACTTTCTATTTTGAAATGTTTTACTTAAAATGTTTTAGTTTGGCAGCTCAGTAAAGCACTTTAAACATTTTTTTTTTAATATATGAAGTATGATTGTGCTTCAACTAAAAAGTATTTACCTACACCTTATTCTTGTTTAAAATCATTTACATAATATAAATGAATGTATATGGAGCGTGATATTGTGGCGTTAATGGCGACGCAAGGAAAAATGTGGATGCACCTAAATTAAAAAAAAAAGTTAGGCGCACCAGTGCAACCAAGGCAAAAAGTTAGTCTGGAGCCCTGGATTGCGTTGTTAATTTATAAAAAGTTAAATAAAATCGTTAATTTTAATATAAAAATATTAATGATTAACCGATAATTGATCATTAATTCTTCCGACGATCGACGAAGAAAATTTAATCGAATGCCCATCCCTAGTATAGGGTAAGAATTCATATAACAGATTTAGAAAAACGGTGGATGGAATATCTCACGTACCTAATCCAGCCCCCATGTGCCGCATGCCACCACTGCCCATGCCTCCTCCAAAACCTCCACCTAAAGAAGAGAATGCAAGTCGGAGCAGCTTAGATTAGACCATACCACACAAATTTCACAACAGCAAACACAAACAGTCAACCTATGAAAAGAACAGCACACAAAAAGCATTCCCTAAAGCCCAGCATAACTCAAAGCCAAACTACACAGAGAAATATGCATAACCTCCACTGTGTTAACAGTTTAAGAATGATAGAATAAGGGGTTGTCTGAGGACAGAGTATCACTTACCCATTCCTCCAAAAGAATCCCCAAATCCTCGATTCATTGGCATGTCACTGTGGCCAAAGTCACGATCCATTCCAGCCATTCCTGACCGGTACATATCTCAACACAGAAAAAATACATTTAACCTTAGACTTACGTTATCAATAACACAAAAGGTGCATCTCATTGTTTACAGTATAATATCCTAGAGCTGAACCTTTTCTTTGCCCAGTATGAGTGAATACGCTCACTTACCTCCCATCCTGCCACCTGGCGCCATGTCTCTCCCTCTAAAGCCACCCATGTTGCCCATGTTATCCATGCCCCCAAAGCCCCCTCCACCACTCATTCCTGTCAAAAGCAGCACCAAGTTTGAACATCGTTCTTTCCTTCCTCCACAAAAAGATGACATTGGTCTTTTACAGGAAACTCGTGGGAGCAAAAACCTTACCTCCTCCAACTCTGTTCATTCCACCATAACCTTGAGCATCCATACCTAAGAGAAGATGTCAGTCAGATCATGCCAAAGCACATATTGTATCCATTTACATCCAATATAGATATATATTAGGGCTGTCAAAATAATGGATTAATTTCAATTAATTCATCTGAGAATAAAATAACGCGTTTAAAAAAATAACGCAGATTAATCTATTCCATATTGACCTTTCACCCGAGAATGCGCAACAGAAACATCGCTGCACGTGACGCTACTTAACACTACACTCAACAGCAGGTAACGTTGGCCTACCGCTAGCTAGCAGCTGGATTAAACACGGTTAAAATGCTGACAGCTAACGCTAAACGGTGTAAACTTTGACTGTGTTTCACTCACTGTAGAGGATTCCAACACATCTGTAGCTGCAGCCGTTGTCGGAAAAACACAGACGGAGACGGTGCGTTCAATGAAACTGGTAACCTACAGCCTCGTGGTGCACTCAAAGTTATCGTAAAATACCATTTTCCCATATGGTGGATGTTTTTGTCGTTCAACAGCAATTTACTAGTGAAATAACCATATTCCTGAAGCACTTTTGAATTCATTTCCTCAGCATATTAGGTCATATTGTTGATTGTTATGGTCATTATTTGAACAGTGAAAATTATAATAAAGAGTTTTTTAACTTTAATGTCACTAATGCTGATTATTCATTGATTCATTTGAATTGAAATTTAAAATACTTTCACAGCAAAAATGATGTATGCGATTAATTTGGATTAATTAATCACAGAGTATGTAATTAATTTGATTACATTTTGTAATCGATTGACAGCCCTAATATATATTCATGGTTACTGAGTGTAGCATGATCTTCAAACACTGTACAAAGGCGGTTTTTGGCACAATGTCGGTCACAACCTAACACCTGGTAGTGTAACGGTACGTTTCCACACAGCGAAACACCTCGTGATTTTTGGCCAGCGATATTTTGCCTCGGGGGGCGTGGTCGCGAAAACAACATGCAAGACTGCAACAGAACACCGGCTAGCGGTTGACCTGTCGGCTAGCTGAATAATTTTGAGTGTTTAAACTAACATCTACAGTGGTCTATTTGCCCTATTTAAGTTTGTGTGACATATAAACAACAATCCGTGTTGCTACAAGTGTCAATGTTTGCCAGCAAAACATGTAATCAAACAAATGCACAAGTAGCCTAGCTAGCTGCCTGGCTAGGCTACAATGAAATCCAATGTCCGAACATGCTAGCGATTAGCCTGTCGGCTAGCTGAAAAGTTTGAGTGTTTAAACTA
The DNA here is from genome assembly GCA_023631565.1 of Gymnocephalus cernua. Lineage (NCBI taxonomy): Eukaryota > Metazoa > Chordata > Actinopteri > Perciformes > Percidae > Gymnocephalus > Gymnocephalus cernua. The sequence goes on along the minus strand of CM042426.1, from coordinate 17,767,574 downwards.
ACATATACAGTGGTCTATTTAGTGGTGTATGTGCCCTGACTAAGTTTGTGTGTCATATAAATCACAATTTGTGTTGATACAAGTACACATGTTCGTGTAGAAACATTTTAATCACATTAAAATTTTCATGATACAGCCGGATACAGCGCTGACAACCTCCGCCATCTTGGTCATACTTTTTTTGTAACTCCCGCCTCCAAACACAAACACGCGGACCTGATTGGTGCTCGAGTGGTCCTCATTTGAATAAAGTTAAACTTTCGTCAACTTTGTTTCGCTCCCCTTGGCGATTCGCTCTCATCTCGCCCAATCAGGCCGAATTTCGTCTCCATTCAACCTCAATGAGAGCGGAGCGAAATTTCACTGTGTGGAAACGTACCGTTAAAGAATGATATTTAAAGCTGTGACTAGCTAGTGGAAACGCATCAGATTCTATCTTAATAGCATTTGCCTACAGAGACCGACAGGTTTGCAACACAGTATGTGATGTACTGTTTGTGGGATGTGTGAGCATTTCTGCACAAACATAACTGCTAATATTTGAGAGGTGACTGACCTCCAGGCCCCATGGACCCCATGCCACCTCCTCCTCCTCCTCCTCCTCCTCCACTCAGACAGTTGGCATTTATAGGCTGCCCTCCTGGGCCCAGTCCCATGCCAATACCACCTAGACCCCCTAGATACAAAAAACACAAGGGGAAAAAAAGGAACTATATCATGTACTAACATGAAAAGAGTGGATTACATAAGAATTTATACAAAACAAAATCAATAATCAATGCTAATGACAACAGACATCCATTGAGAATTTAGTGCACTTAATACAAAGTAATTTAGTAAAAAGGAAACTTGCAAAGACATCTTTAAGCTGCCTACACATGATCCGCGGTAAAACCGCTCTGCGCTGGTCGTTCCATCATTCACCTATGGGGAGAGCGGTGCCGCCCAACAAGGCGCTGCCCTTGGCGTCACACGCCGCTCGGAATTGCCACTGTGCGCTGCGCTCAAAGTTCAAATAATTTCAACTTTGACCCAGTTGCCACTGACCTTTCAAGGCGCAACCAATTCCAGAACGTTACCGTGCTACACTTTGCCTCGTGGTTTTGCCGCAGATCATGTGTAGGCGGCTTTATGTGACCTTTGAGATCTTTACAATATCTACGCAATTTTACCAACGTGTGTCATCGGTTTCCAGCGGGTATTATACCTCTTACACTGACAATGTTAGTGCTATAAACAATTCACTGAGCCTACTGCTATGGATACAAGTTTGATATCAACAACTGACCGGGGGAGAACTGTACTCACGTGGTAACTGAGGTGTTTTTTCTACTTGACGGAAATCATCAGGGGGAACAGATTTCTCATCCTATAGAACCACACATCAAATGTTAAAATTCATATTCACAGCCTCTGTTCAACTTAAGTTACATAATAGCTTAAAAAAAATAGCATACCATTTTAACATGCATCTGTCTGTCAAATAGCATCTGTCCATTGAACATGGCTGAGTCCAGAGTCAAGGAGAAGTTTGTGGTAAAACTGTAAAGCATTACTGTGTGCCTTTCTATTTTCTTTTTTCTACTTGAAGGATACATATGGCCTGCACAGCCTCCAGGGACTGCTCAAAAGTCACTGTTCCCATCCCTCGGCTCTTGCCGTCTTTATCCTCCTTCACGTCTGCTCGTTTCACCATGCCTGCCATACCGAACACCTCCTTCAACTTCTTCCAGCCCACCTTGAAATCAAGCTGTAAAAACAACAAAGACACACAGCTATTTTGAATCAACATGAATAATCATAACTAGCTAGATTTGGAAATGAGTTGTCACTATGTCCTCACATTGGCGACAAACACTGTGGTGCCCAGTCGTCCAGCCTGCAGTGCGTGGATGACCTCAGGTGGGATGTTGGGGTTGTTGGAAATGGAGGAAGGGATGTTCATCCCACCAGGCCCCATGTCCTGTCCACGGCCTCCTGGTTGACCTCCTCCTATGCGCTGCAGCACGCGCCGAGCATGTTCCCCATCAGGGTCCTTATACAGAATACGTTACAATTTACATCTGATCTCAGATAATATGGCAAATCCAAAATCAAGATAATCATGGAGAATTAGTCAGGTATGGGCTGTGCAACTATTAAAAAGACAATTGTACAATGCAGTTCCACACTTCATTGGCGTTATCTGGTGATATTTCAGTGTCCATCATATTTCTAGTTCCACTAAAAATTTCAATCTGATGTTATAACTACTACAACTATTTGTAACCACTTACAAAGCTTTTAAACCGTATTATGGATACAACCTACAGAAAAGCCAAGAGCAAAGTGAAAGAAATGTATAATTTTGGTTTAGAATAACAAGTAACAAATGTTTGTGTGGCTGTTAGGATTATTTTACTTTTCAAAATCTGACCACAAGAAACCGTAACACTGAAAAATTATCTGCTACTACCCTGAAGAAAATGCATTAAATATGGTAAAAAAAAAAAAAAAAAACATTAGGGTTATTTACTTCTTGAAACAAAAATCTTTTGTTAAAGACAACAATATAACTACAGTTTTCAGTGTAGCTGTAATCATGTAACCATATTTTGCTCCCACCTCCTTGATGTTGAGTGGCCTTCCACTCAGGTCATGTTTATTCATAGTTTCTATCGCCTTCTTGACAAACTCCTCATCTTTGAACTCCACCACACTGTTGAATCAGGGAAACAGAGGCATCAGATGACTCCATGCAAGTGAGAGATAAAAAAAAAAAAAGTCTATTTGAAAAAGTAAGGTTGTTTCTTACCCACAACCCTAACCAGGGGGCATCATAGAGTCCATGTAGCACACATATCAAGCCAAGTCGAAGGAGTGAACAAAACACAGTTAAAATCAAAACAAAGGATTGGAACATAATAAATGTAATTTATCAACATGCTACTAATATTTTCTATAGTGCACGTCGGCCATACTTTGCCCACGGGCTTTGAGCCAGCAGGTTTTTGGTTGTGTTTAAGTCCATTGCGAAGATTAAAAAGGCTAATAAGAACATATTCTTTATCATTATCTGAAGCAATGTTGGCAATTACTACTTTAAATAATAAAACAATAAGTGTTTATATTTAGCAGTAACATATACCTATGCATTGTAATTTACCTGAAACATTTTAATGTTTTGAACTGGACACAAATACCAAGGTAGAAAACTGCATTAATAAATTGATTTAGTACATTGTTTAGGATTGACCAGTTTACCACTGCAATAACCACCTTTACATCTATAGTATGCATTTTTGCCATTTGGTATAAAAACATAGCCTAACAATGAATAAAACAAACACTACAGGATCTTATAAGAATATTTTTGTTCCTTTGAAGAGAGAGCTGTGCCATATAACAGAATTGTGAAATAAGATTTTGAGACATGAGGGTCAATCGATAAGACAAATCACACAACCCACATTTCCCTTTGGAAAATGGCCAAACAAACAAACTTTAACACCAATTGAAATAACAACAACAAAAGCAAAAGTGCACTCTTAGATGAGTTCATTAGGCTACTTTTTCCAATAAAATCAACAGGACATCTCCCTTTCAAGTGAATATCAATCATTAACCATCTATCAGGCTCTATACACAACCCACAGTATCTCCAGTTCAGTAACTTAGTAAGGACCCAAAGGATCAGAACCTAAAAGAGCACTTGATTATTGAGAGCCTGCTGAGGATATTTAAAACCTCGTGCAGCAAGTTGGCCACATCACTTACCCTTGACTTTCCTTCTGCATCCTTAAAGAGCTCCACGTATGTAACCTCACCAACTACATGAGACATACAAAGGAAAAAATACCAAAAGAACAAAAGGAATTTAAAGTCACCAAGTCGTCAAAGTCGCCGTTGGCCTTGGCAATGCCGCTACAGATGGAGATGTCCCATTAATGATCAACAGTCAGCCCAGACCAACATCCCACCAGACAACACCATGCCTTTCTGGTCAGTGACTGAGACACCCAAAGGCCAAGGCCAGAGAGAAACACAGCTACATTAAACCTGGGAAATTCAAAAGACTTCAACATGATCAGTTTGTCAACAGGTTCCATTCATGGCAGTTGAGAGTTTTAAGCTGCCCTTTGACCTTTCAAAAGGATTCTTGAGACCCCATCATTCAGAAAGTAAAACATTACAACATTTTCATTGATATAATCAAGATTCACCTTGCAACAGATGCAACAAAATCATTCAACAATCAATTATACTACAGGTTTAAGGTTACATTTTGGAGCTGACAATGCTCCAAAAGTTTATCTTCCTTTTCTCACAGACATATCAGGCCAAACTAAATTGGTGTCCATCCAAAAGTGTATTAAAACTCCACACTAAATTGGCTCCCTACTTTCTGCGCTAATTACATCCAAAGAAAGCTACAAACTAATTGACTACTGCTAGAAGCAGGATACAACATCTAGTAATAAAAAGGGAAAAGGGGTCAAGAACTTCTGATCAGCTGAAGAGAGATAGAGAGAAGAGGAGACACTATCCCCAACACTGGGGGCATTACCTTTCTCACGCATTAGATCTTTAATTGCCTGCCACTTCATATCATAGGGGATATTGCTGATGAACACCCGGTTCCTATGAGCAACCTTCTTTTCTCCACCATGTTTGTCTTTGTAGGGATGGTAGCGGTTTCCTTTTCTGCTCCCGGATGACTTCTCTTTAGCATCATGCTTTTCTTTGGGGGACTTAGTTCCTTCAGCATCCCTACAAAATGCAAAAAGCTACAAGTGAGAGAACAGCCTCATCTCAAAACCGCATTCGGAGATCACACACACACACAGTAGTCTGTACGTTAAAAGGCCTGTCATTACATTTATGAGTAAGAGGTTTCTATTGTGGGTTTTGCATTTTAGCGTCAATGTGCTTTTCTTTACATTGAAATAATACTTTCAATGTTACAATAATGAAACTACTTAGCTTGAGGACAAATAGTCAAAAAGGTAATTATGTAGCGTAATAAAATCTGAACACTATTTTATTTTAAAGCTGAACCTTGTATGGATAAGTGCTAGGGCTATGACTTTGCTCTTAAGTAATTTTGTCTATTTGCACCCCCGGTACGAATAGCCTCGGCCACACAGCTCAGCTATTCACACCCTGTGACGTAACAACAAAAACACGTTGCTCGCGTGCACCGAAATCATGGCCGACGTTCATCTTCCTTGACAGCAGAAACTGGCATATTAAGAAAGTTCGGTCTCTAAAGTTTACAACAATTGAATTTCTAGCGGAAAATGGATACTACAGTTGTGCTTTGTGTCTTCAGTGAAAGCATACAACCGTTACTTTGTTAGTTAGTAGGATACCTACTTTTCGTATACAGTATGGTTACCTAGCAACCGAGGCTTGAAGACACCATGTAGTAAATAGTCATCCTCCACTCCACAAGATCTGCTAGCTAAGTGAGTGGTTAGAGCACTGAGCTGTGGTCTGGGAGTCCAGGGTTCGATTCCCGAGTGAGGACATCTTGTTTTTTTCATTTTGGATTGGATAATTTGGATGCCATTGCCCAAGTCAGGGTGGTGGGGGAAGACTCATAAATATTCATAATGGGACTCATCCCTGAATACTAGTACTCGTTGCCTGCTCTGGTTGGGTTGGTTAGGTTAGTGGGATTGGTTATGGTTAGGGTAACCATATTGGACAATGCAAAGATAATATTCCAAAAAGGTTGTATTGATAACTGTGTGTAAATATATGCCAATGTAAATGCACAGGGATGCAAATAGCATACATTGATATTTGTATCAGATGGGGTATTAATAGAAAACATTGCTGTGTGCACCGGGGTACGAATAGCATACACTGCTAACTGTACCAGGGGTGCAAATAGCCTCACCCAATTTTGTTTCGTAATGTCTGAGCTACTGGACACCCGAATTGTCCCAAGGGATAAATTAAGTATCCATCTATCGTAACAAAAGTAACCATAAATCAGATAAACTACCAGTATTTATGTTGAAATTGTACACAAGCTTATCTTTTTCATGGCCTCGTATTTTATCGTCTGTAAAAAAACAAACAAACAAAAAACATCTATTGTATAGGTGTGAGTGGCAGATATAATACTAAAGTTAAATTTGCTGGCGTAACGTTAGCTAGCTAGTTCATTGTTACAGTGCAGCATCGCAGAGCCACTTATTTGCAGCTACCTTAACGTTATTATTAGCTTGGCACAATGAAACGTGTTCAACTGAGTTTTGATTAACAGGGATGATAGCTAGCTGTTAACGTTAATGCCATCTGAAAATACTAAAAAAGACTATGCTAGCTAGCTAGTTGAAGGGTTACACTATGATTAGCTTGTTGATTTAACAAGAGTTGCATTTCAGACTTCTGTTAGCGTTAGCAGACAAGCAAAACAATTGAGATTAAAGGATGGCCCATTGCACCATGATTAACTTGATGGCAACAGCGTAACGTTACAAGTTTAGCTAGCTAACACTCTAATTAGAAATTATAAAGCATACTTTTGGCGTCATGTTAGCTACAAATCAAGCATATGTCACACAGTTACCGTTACTTCACGGTTACAATGTTTGACAACAGAGGTTAGAGGCTGCTTGGCTAACGATGGCTAGCATCACAGGACTCCATTTTAGCTAAGCTAGCTAGCTAACGAGCGGACAAAACATTACATATTATTACTCACGTTTTCACGCCATTGGGTGTTTCTATAGATGGCTCCTCGGATTCGGACTTGACTGATGCAGTAGATTCCTCTTGCTTAGGCTCCTCATCAAGAATTTCAACGTCTGCCATGTTGTTGAGGTTCGTTTGCCCCACACAACGCAAGATGCCCCTGTACGCAGTTCAAAATGTGATGCGAGATTTGTGCCTCCAACGCGAGATGTGGGAGCTGTTGCTAGGCAGCCTGGGTGAATGGAATAGAATAGCAGAGACGGTTTAACTATTGATTGATGCACTTTTAACTCTACCAGGGGAGTAATTAAATGTTCTTTATACAATATGCTTTACCATTTGTGGAGAATCTGGTCACCAAGTCTGTGCAGATTGCAACACCAAAACAAACCACTTCAATTCAAAATCTGAAGTTCATTGTACTATTAAAGAACACTTTGTCCAGCTCACTAATTCTTAAAGGTATTTTGAGATATGAGGACAACACATTTTTTTACCTTAATAGTCAAACCATAGTGTCATGCTGTACTAGAAGGATGATTTAGACAACACGTGTTTACACCTGAGCAATGATTTAAAGCTAATCTTAGAAAACAAGAAACTCCAATTGGACAGTTGTTTAAGTGTTAGGTTTACATGTAGCCTTCACATTGATAATAATAGTGGGAAGGACTGTCTCCCCTCTTTGACTTCACCTTCACAAACTTGTGAGGTTTTATACATACATACATACATAAATAAATAAAGACATTTACATATACATAAATACATTTTATTGCCACTGGTAAGTCAGGTGCGATGAAGGACGAATTGCAAAAATGTTCAATTACAAACATGGTTTAGGTTGACCTGTAACATAGCAGGGAAGTTAACCTTTAACGTACAAGTATTACTCTGTAAATGTAAAACCAGGTTAATAAGCTGATAATACATTTCCTCGATTGCAAGTTGTTTTCATAGTTGGATTTGGAAGCTTCCCTTATTCATTTTATCTGGAATAGGACTTTCTAAATAGCAGTGTCAAAAATGTAAAGTATCTCAGCACATATGTAGATTTTTATTTCTTTGTAGAAACCAGAGTAAGACTTTCTCACAGTCAGTAGGCCTAGTTACTAAAAAAGACCTCTTTGTGGCTTTCTTGAAAACACTGTAGACCAGACACAAATGTTTTACACTTGAAAAAATGTTGAAAAGTTGTCTTTACAACAAACCAAACAATCAGAAAAGTTTCATTATTATTTTTCAAGCAACAATATAGTCAAACTGGAAACTACATGCTAGCTAATTTAAACTGCAACTACTAACAACATTAAATTAATTGCTTATTTATGGTGTGAATACCACAAAATAGTAAATATAAACCTGACTTTAACTGTCTGTTTAATATGGCTATTGCAAGCTTACAGAATACCCTTAAGCCTATCTCTGACCACATAAAGAGATTTTTTATTAAAACATTTCTGTTGTCATTGTTGAATAGCTTTATTGGCAACTAAAGCCATATTTCTCATGTCTTTTACACTATGATGTGCACAATCACCTTGGCAATATGTCTTTAAATACAAAATTGCAGATCATTATATTTATTCTAAAAAAAGGCAGACCTCCGTGTAAATTTAATTAAGTTGTGGGCCCCAAGATAAAATGTAATTGTTAGGCTCAATAAAGCATTTCAATCTTTGCCACTTTACTGCATCTGTCTTTGTACTTTCTTGTACAGATTATATTATCACACAAGGGTGGGGTGCAGAGTTCATTAACATTAATGGGAATACTGTTAGAGCAGTTATGAATTGTTTTACAGTTCTCAATATCAGTTTAATCTGATTGAGATAAAAGTCCAACAATCTTTATCATTTTGTCCTATTGACACTGGATAATATTGTAATATGCTTTATGCAACAGGTTTAGATTGCCTTAACAGTTCCTCTTACAGCACACCTTGGCATGCAATTAAAAACATGTTTGCCAGTTAATGTAAATGTCAATGTCAATTTTATTTTTACAGCACCTTTCATTACAAGTAAACCCAAAGTGCTTTACATTAAAAACAGCATACACATTAAAACAAGGCATGCATAGTAATAGTTATGACTTCTGACAGATATTAAAAAGACAATTCAGAAGCCAATGTTCTAATGTAAGTTGATGAACTTCAACAAGGTCCTAGTCAGGTGTTGGGGAACCAAGGCAACCTGATAAGAAATGGGCTACTGGAACAAGAACAAGACACTTGTGGACTAGGGCGGAGAATATGGAACAACTGGAGTGCTACTACGCAAGTGACCCCCGGGGAAAGGGGTTACATGAAGAGGATGTGGGACCAATGGATACTTCGAAACCCAACATCTAAGCTAACCAAGAAACATATACTAGCTCAGTGTTCCAATATCCGCAGTTGCAGACTTATATCACAACTAGAGATTGACAAGGTACAACAAAGATGCTACGGCAAGTGGGAGCCAGGACGCAAGGTCAGCATCCCCCGCTTGACCTTGGCTGGAAAAGGCTGGTCTGAAAGATAGCACAAAGGCACTAATCATGGCAGCACAAGAACAAGCTCTAAGCACAAGATCAATAGAGGCCGGGCTCTACCATACCAGACAGGACCCCAGGTGCAGGCTGTGTAAAGATAGCCCTTAGACAGTCCAGCACATAACAGCAGGGTGTAAAATGCAGGCAGGTATGGCATAACTGGAACGCCATAAACAAGTGGCTGGCATAGTGTACAGGGTATGGGCTGCAAGTCCCAAAGTCAATGTGGAAGGCACCTCAAAAAATGACAGAGAATGGCAGAGCTAAGATCCTGTGGAAATTCTAGATCCAGACTGATAAAATGGTGATGGCTAACCAACCAGACATCTTGGTGGTCGACAGAAAAAGAGAGTTGTGATAGATGTAGCAATCCCAAGCGACAGCAACACCAAGAAGAAGGAACATGAGAAGCTGGTTCCAGTGGTAATTGAAGCACTCAGGCTATAACCCCCAAACTGGGACAGTGGCTCCAGCAAATTTCAGAAACAATATCTTGAGATCTCTGTCCAGAAGAGTGCAGTCCTAGGAACAGCTAAGATACCGCACAGAACCCTCAGGCTCCCAGGCCTCTGGAGGAATTTTATATGCAGTATATACTGTATATACAGTATCCTGACTGGCTGTATCACCACCAATGCAGCCAGTCAGGATACTATCGATGGTGCATCTGTAGAAATTGCCGAGTATCCTGGAGTCGATGTTGAACCTTCTCAGCCTGCGGAGGAAGAAGAGCTGCTGTCTAGCAGTCTTTGTGATGACGTCGGTGTGGTGAGTCCAGATCAGATCCTCACTGATGTGAGCCCAGAGGAACCTGAAGCTACTAACTCTCTCCACTGTAGTCCTTTCCTCTGTCGCTTGTTGTAGTCCACAATCAGCTCTTTTATTTGGCTGACGTTGAGATGGAGGTTGTTGTCTTGGCACCAAGATGTTAGGGCTGTTGGCCTCGTCACCGTCACTGATCAGGCCGATTACAGTCATGTAGTCAGCTAAGTTTATGGTAGTGTTGGAGTCTTGTGTGTGTGCCCGCAGTTGTGCATGAACAGGGAGTACAGAAGAGGGCTGAGCACATAGCCCTGATGGGGCGTCGGGGTTGAGGGTCAGGGTGGAGGATGTGGTGGAGCCAATCTGCGCTGCCCAGGGTCTGGCCGTCAGGAAGTTTATGATCCAATCACAGAGGGTGGTGTTGATTCCCAGGTCTCTGAGATTGGTGACGAGCTTCCAGGGCACAATGTTGTTGAATCTTGAACTATAGTTTATGAACAGCATTCTCACATATGTGTTCCTCTGGTCCAGGTGGGACAGGACAGTGGAGGGCAGGGGAGATGGTGTCGTTGGTTGATCTATTAGGCCTGTGAAAATTGTGTACCAATAATGTATCAGGATGAAAGGCCACGGGCCAAAACATTAATGATGTTATGTGAAAATATATTATATTTTATAGGAAATTAACATTCTAAATCTAAAATACAATTTTGGCTGAGCCAGTGACGTAAGCATGGCTCACAGCACATGAGGAAGAGCAGGAGAGAGAAAGAATACCATAATTCTTGTAATTCTTCGTAGATAAAACTAGTTTAATTTAGTTTAATAAGGAAGTTTAACAGCACTGCTTTACATTGCCATAAAACTCAGATTAAGTACTCTTTAGCTGCACGAAATGTATGTTTTGTAGTCATTACAGTTTTACAGTACTTTTAAAAATAGAAGAAGAGCATGAGCATGTCAAATGCCATTGTGGGCCAAAACAATGGGAGCAAAGGCCAAACGTTTTGTGAGACCAAATTGGGTGGCATGAATCTACACACATCTGCCCTGGATATTACTAGTGGGCAGCGGTCCTGGGTCTTACGTACTTCCTCAGCTGGGGAGTTGATCTCAAAGCGTGCATAGAAGTTGGTCAGTTCATCTGGGAAAGATGCATACATTACCTTAGCACTGCTGGTTTTCCAGTCAGTTGTTCAATAATGACATATAATTTGACCTCATCTCTCATTACCACACACTGTTGCGCTGTGACGTACACATTTTCTATTTTGACCTTAAAATTGACGAGGGAAATGAGGTAAAATGTTGATTTCATCATCTGTACAGTGTGACACCTCCTATCTAATTTGCAAGAACTGTCCTTGAAGTAAATAGGTTAAAAATTGGTAGAAAAAATCTTTTTCTACCAAAATACAGCTAAGTATTAACAGCACAGTCAGACTACAAAATGCTACTGACCCAAGAATAAAGGACAGTTCAAAAGACACTGCAGAGGCATCAAACTTTGAAGCGAAAGTAAATGCGAGGGAGGTTATTCACCTGTGTGTTTATATTCTCTCAGAGAATGTTTCTGCTGTTTGCAACCAAAACAGAAAAATTGAGCTCTCTGTACCACTTTTAATCCATGAATTATTGCACATCACACACCAGTGACCATCTCCCTTATGGCGTGCCTTATCCTTAGATCCGAGTCACTGCACCACTGTGACAAAAACTACATTGCTGATATGAATTTGCACTGCATAACATCGAAACAGATGGCCAGACGCTTCACTGCTGCATTCTGCTACAGTGGGCAATCAAATGACCTGCTGTCTGTTTTCCCATACAATACTGTTTTTCATTTACTACAGTAAACACCTGTCTCTTCTCCTTTACCATATCCAGGGAGCTTGCCTTTAAGCAGAGGGGCTAATTCAATTAGACCACAGCAAACTGCAGCAATTAAAAGCACATCATCAAATCAGGCTTGGCGGATAATGCTGTGTTGTACCAAAAATACCTTTTCAGCAGCATTTACTGGCCAGGAGCAGTAAGAGGCAGCATTTCTCTTGTCGGCTAAGCCATGATATTCCTGTCACATTTTGGTCGAGTCATTTTAAGAAAAGCCCGATAAGCCAGGGGAGGGAAGAATGAAGACAGAAGAACAAGAAGAGGTGGATTGCTTGTTTATGCTGCTGCATCTGTCCTGGTGTTGCTGAGGAGGGGGATGACTGAAGCAGCAAAGCAGCTGAGTGAGACTAACAAGTGGTTGCCATGCAGCAGGAGCAAGCGTGCGTGCTTCTGGAGGGAGAGATAGAGAAACAGAATGATAATGAGTAGGAGGCAGCAAGTAAGGGAGCATGAGGAGAGGAGCTGTATCTCCGAAAGAGACACATATCATAGCTTGATCCAGCGTTTCCCTCGCTCCGTTTCTCTCTTTATATCTAGCTTTTTGTGTAGATGAGAGGTTAGCCTGGCACATCCAGTATGTCAGCGATGGATGGATTAATGGACATGTGTCTGAGGTATCCAAGAATGAAGAGTTGTTTGCAAGAAACAGCAGCAACAGGTCTGTGAGGATGGAACGATAATGGCGGTGAGATGCCTGCTTTTTTCTTCCTCAGACATCCTCACTAGGGATTCTGTCAATGCAGTCTCTGTCTTTCACCCTACCTCACTTATTCCCTCCCTCTCCTCTCTCACTCTCTCACCATGCATACTTGTGCAGTGTCCCCCTCATCATCCTACTCCCTCATCTGTCTTTCCCAATTCTCTCTGTTCATTCCCCTGTCCCTGCCTGTTATGTACCCTCCCTCTCTCATCTAGCCCCCGGCCCATCCTCTCACTCGAACCACCTGCTGCTTGTGTTCATATGAAAAGATTAAGGAGGAAAAGAATGTCAAAAGCAGACTTCCACTTGTGTGACCACCCTAATCTTTTTAGAATGTTTGGTCAATCGCCGTAGCTTTCTTTTCTAATGGAATTACGCTGTCTGGCAGGCATCTGCTCGCACGCAACAGGTAGAGAGCCTTCTCGTCTCAACCAAACATACATAACATCACATCTTCATGAGATGTGGCGTTTTCATTGATACCTTACCGCTTTGCCTTTGTTTGTAACAGCTGACTATGCACTGCGACACATTGTAATTCCTACCGATTTAAAGGAATCTAGCCATTGGCTTGTATTGCTGAACCCATTTCCCTGCAGTCTCCCTCACTCTTCTGTTCATGTTTGCCTTTTGTAATTTCCTGCAATATTCCAAGAGGAGCAGAGTGAGAGAGAGATCGAAGTCTCTGGGCATCAGTTTGATACCACATTCAAAAGAGGCTATTTATAGATACCTGTAACCACATTTTACATTTTATGGTCAGCTCATTTCACAACATTTAATTGTGGAATTTTTATATTTTTCTCTTTCCCATATCTGTTATTTCCTACAGCCTACACAGTGTATGCATTACGTTTGATAATCAATGTGTAATATTTAAATAGGTTGATTAAATGGATCCTCTCTACACAAGAGACAGTACAGCACTAATCTAAAACCCTCATGTAATCTCTGTCCAGGTAACATGCAGGCTTCTAAATGCCTGACCCTATCAGAGGAGAGATGAGGCACCTAGATGTTGGTTTACCATGTGTAGCGTCCACTACAACCACTCCCTTGCTGCCATGAGTGGAAACGACATGATGGCGCACTCTCTGACTCTGGAGCAAAAGACAGCATTTGCCTTCGTGGGGATGCTGCTGGTGTTCCTGGGGTTGCTGATAGTAAGGTGTTTCAGGATCCTGCTGGACCCCTACAGCAGTATGCCTTCCTCCAACTGGGCTGATGGCATCGAGGGGCTGGAGAAAGGGACATTTGAGTACGCTCTTACTTAACACAGGGACACACACAACCATAGATGTCCTCATGAACAGAAATGCCTCTAGACATACATATACATACACAAGGACACAAATACAAACACACACACACACACACACACACACACACACACACACACACACACACACACACACACACACACGCGCACACACACGCAAACACACAGAAGCCACAATTGCACCTGACACACCACTAAGACATCTCTCTGTGAAGGACCCAACTAAGAGACTGAAGCTGTGTATGTTGTTCAATGTGTGTGCACTTTTAGGTCAGAGCCAGTGCGGAGTCTCTCTACTGTATGTGACTACATGTCTGTTGTGTGTGTCTGAGCAAGTGTGATACAGATGCTGTGTCATATTCTTTGCCCTTCTGCCAGGGGGTGTGCATTTCAGCTCATCGATTAACACAGAAATAGCTGAAGCTCCCTTTAACCCATACCTACAAGTTGAATGTCTGTAGATGACAGGAGGTGGTTGCTTGTGGGACAGGGTGGGGGAGGGTGCAGTGGCATTATTCAGATGTAGTTTGAAGACTCAGGGACAAGAATCCTTAGGTGAACTCAGAATGGAAAACAGAGTGGTTGCACTTCTTCACAGCAGAGTTGTTCTGCACAGGAATGTATATGGTTGGATACAGGGTATTATGTCAAGCTAATGCTATGTGAACTAATCAAGTCCAATCTGTTGGTGATCCAAAGGAATGCTGCTGCTGCTGCTGCTGTGTGTGTACAGACCGGTCCTTTTCACGGTATCATGCAATGAAAGTCAACTGAACAAACTGTGATTTACATTATGGTGTTACTGTTTCTAAATGATGCAAAAACAACTCTTGGAGTTTGTACTGCTGCTGTCTTGATGGTACTGTATGTTGCCACAATTACATGAATGTCTGAATGAAAGAAACTGTTTACGTTTGACACTATGTCTGCAAAGACATATGATGATGTTGATTTATGGACTGCCAATTGTTCCGTCTGTTACGTGTTCTGTTCAAAGGTTGGCTGATGCGATCCAGCAAAAGAACTTTTAAAGGAAATAAGGATTGGAAACTAGAAAGGACTCTCGCTCAGCACTGCTAGTTTTCTAATGACAAGGATAAACTCTTGCTACCTGCAGAGGAAAAGGTCACAAGGAAAACAGGGGTGGGGTGTCTGTCAGCACTGGCCGTGACATCTTTTTCCTCCTATTCTCAGCCATCCTCACCCTTTCTCACCTGCTCTCTTCCTTCCAGACAGAGGAAGACAGGACAGTCCTAAACAGAGATTCTGTAATACGGCAGACTAGTCAAAGTCTCTGAGTGTTTGTTAATTTCTACGGTCTACGGTTTCTCCTTAGTGCTGTTAATCTGCCTTACTGTGACCTTCAATGGGTTTATGTGCCTTCATCTAGAAACATTAGAGCACCTGTTTGTGTGTGTACATGTGTGTGTGTGCGCAGGCACGCGCGTGTGGCATATCATGACAGATAGTGCGTCTCCTGACCTGTTGCTTGCTCAGCTGGTGGTAGAGATTTCTCATTAATAAATTTGATCCAATGATGTGAAATACTTAAAATATTGTTGGTCAAATCTTTGCTTTTTGGGTCTCTTTTTGCAATCTGTTGACTAAAAAAAATCATGTTTGTGAGATCAGTTTTACAAATTAGCATATTTTAAGTGGCAGGCTATCACAATATAATTCTACTATCTGCTATGTTCAGTTCTAGGAAATCCTTTTGTTGGTTATTTGCAGGTTTCTTGGAAAAAAATATTTTAACAAACTGCATCTTAACATATAGATTGAACAATTCTTCTTTTTTTTAAAAGATGATTTTTTTGGGGGGCATTTTCGGCCTTTATTTTTACAGGACAGCTGAAGACATGAAAGGGGAGAGAGAGGGGGAACGACATCCAGCAAAGGGTTGCAGGTCGGAACCGGACCCGGGCCTGCTGCGTCGAGGAGTAAACCTCTATATATTGGCGCCCGCTCTACCAACTGAGCTATCTGGGCACCCATAGATTGAACAATTCTAAACAAAGTGCCATCCTCCGCCAAATCTTTGGTTTAGTAAATTACATACAGGAGAGAATGTTGATATTACTGATTATTGAACAGATTCAATTAACATTACCATGGTTAAACATAATAGGAAAACAGATTTATACACATATATTACAAGAGCTGTTTTAGATACCGCACTTCAACAGCTGACCTTTCCTTAAAGTGTCTCTGACACAGTAGGCCACCTTCCAGCAACGCTGACAGCCAAGAAGTGTTACTTTAGTTGTGAGTCCAGTCTGTGAGACAGTTAGAGCCTGAGAATCTGTATAATATGTCTGTAAGTTTTACTGTATGGGTAAGTTAGTTAGTTAGTTAGTTAGTTGGTTAGTAGTCCTACTTGATCACTTGATTTGGTCTCTGCAGGATTAGAGCAGCCATTAACCCACCACCCACAGATGCCTCTTGGTCAATCTCTCTTTTTTTATCCTTAACTTCTCTCATTTGAAGTCTAATGAGATCAGTTGATAAAATTAACTCCTTGAAGATTTCAGTTTAACAATCATAATTCAATTCTCTATTACAAAGTACATAATAGATCACGTTTGATCGGAATTTATTTTTATTTTTTTTCGGACTAATATACAGTATATAATTAGCAGGACTATGCTGACTGGAGTATATATAGCTGAGATAAGCTATACTTGCAGCCCATTAAGATGTTGTATCAGGAATCCTGTTAGCTGGTATCTGCACTTTTGCACTGAATCACTTTTTTCATATTGCAGTGGGCAGAGCATGGTTTGATAAATCCTGCAAAGGGAAAACATGTTTGCCTCCTTTGAGCCCTTTGGACTTTAAGTAAAGTGCAGATTCCCTTGTTCTGTACAAATTGGAGCATATGCACCTACTGCCATGGATTCACCATATGCAACAGTATATATGTTCTCATAGGAGCACTGCATACGAATTTACTCAATCAGTGGAGACAAAAGTCTAGCAGCCCTGATAATAAAAAAAGGAATCGCCGTAATCTCAAGTCCAGTCAGCGGGGCCTGAGGATCTCTGACTGCACTAAGACAACTGCAGTGTGGCATGAGACAAGAGCATGCAGTGGTGGAAAGTACAACTACTCATGTACTGTACCTAAGTAGAATTATGAGGTCCTTGTGAATATTTCCTTTTTTTATCACCTACCAGAAAAAAATATTGTAATTGTATTGTAATTTATACTGCACTACATGTATTTGCTAGCTTTAGTTACTTTGATGTATTATGATGTAAAGGTATTGACATAACTTCAGATGATCAAACGTCATTGTTCCTTGGGGGAGAAATACACAAGCTACCTAGCAGACAAAGTATTTAAAGTAGTTAAAAGTAGCCCCACCTTATTATTATATTATTAATAATTCTTCTTCTTCTTCTTCTTCTTCTTCTTCTTCTTCTTCTCATTATTATTATTATTATTATTATTATTATATAACTGATATGTAATATACAATATTCTTAGATGGGGCGTTCTGCAGTACTTTTACTTATATTTTAATGCAAATATTTTTGTAGGCCTGTTTTTACTTAAGTAAAAATTTGAATGCAGGAATTTTTCTTCTACCAGTATTTCTATACTGTGGAGTAAAAGATCTGAGTTCTTCTTCCACCTCTGCGAACAAAGCTGAGGATTAATATCACCATAACCAGATAAAATGACCTGTTGCAGTCTGACGAAGACAAAGAAGAGAAGTGAGACAAAGGTGGAGGGGAAGAGAAGAACTGTACATGACATTCCATGTGGAACATTTTCTTTCTTCAACATCACTCTGTCAGTATCATTCTTGTAGAAAATCCGAATATGATGAACATTGTAAAATAGATTGCCTCCTTCTGCACATAAAAACACGTGCTGGACTATTTTTCTCAGCCTGCAATACAGCCAAGGTCAGATTTGGAGTCATTAATCTGCCTTTCGCGCTGTGCATAAATCACTGTGGTGTATCAGTAATAAGGAAGTTTACCTGTTAAGAGGCCTTTTAAAGGCACTTTAGAAAAGTCATGTGGCTATAAAGAAGTGCCTCCGGCATGTTCCTGTAATTCATGGTCTCATATTAACTCCCATTTTCCTCATAGATATGGCCATTTCTTATGTGTTAGTCAACCCATTGACTTTCTCTGTTAACATGTTGTGTCAGAGAGAATCATTAGAGATAACATTTATTTCAGTTATATAGCTCTTATGGGCTCAATATCTTAGTGACTATATGATTGATTTCCCTCCTGTTATCACACTAGTTCTAGTGATTATATCCTATTTGATAAAAAAAATATATAATTTCATATTTGCTTTATCTTTTTCATGCCACGGTAATACACATCACAAAGGGTCTGTAACCTTGAAACTTTTGCTCCTTAGTCGTATTCTTCAAGTGGGAACTTTCATGTAGATGTTTCCCAATGATTCGTCCAAAGGGCCCACAGGTCTGAGGAAATATTATCCATAGCCCCATAAATGGCAACCACATGACAATATGTGCTTTTGCTCTGCACCTCAGACAATAATATTAGTAATCAGTTCTCCAGAACTCAGTCAATGAGCGCCTTTATCACTCGTTTGGCATTTATGACTTGGTTAATCATTAAGCAATGTCTTTGTGTCCCTTAGGATGGAGCAAGGACATATCTGACACCCCTCGTTCAGTTTTCTGATGGTTGATCCAGAGAGTTAGCCAATAGCTGGCAGCCAGTGTATGACCCTGGGATGCAGGGTATAAAGGTATGCCATCTGACACAAACCAAGTTTACGCATAAGAAGAGGCTAAGAGCGGCAGAAGAGATCTCTATAAATCTAATCCTAGTCTAGTCTATACATCAACAAACAAGGACAACCACGCCAGTTGATGCAGTGCTCTGCTCCTTCAAGACACTGATGGATGACTGAAGACTTAAGACCCACACCGCTGTTTTATCCTTTACTGTGTAAATCTGAGAATCTCCCTCAGCATTCCTGATGGAGAGGCTTAAGTCTAACAGAGGGGAGCACGTTAACCCCGTTTATGATTCCACTCTGGATGAACCACCTGTCTATGAGGAGACCAACTTCTCTAACGCGGAGCACCGAACGGTCCGGCCCTCGGTGGTCAGTGCATTTGGTCATGACACTTTGGACCGAGTGCCCAACATTGACTTCTATCGCAATGCAGGCAGTATGAGTGGTCACCGGGCTGTGCGACCATCCCTGCAGGAGCTTCACGATGTGTTTCAGAAGGTGAGTGCATGTATGTCTGTGAGAGAAGTTGTTAAATATGAAGGATACAGATCCCCTTACACGCATTTTCTCTTCTTGTCTTTCTGTTTTCTTTGAAGTACATGTTCTGCATGTTTGACCTTCACCTTCTTCACCTTCTGCAGAAAGTACTTTTCATTTTTTCTTTTTGTTTACTTTTATGTTTTTCTTCCAGTCCCAAATTCAAGTCACTGAGTCTCTAACTGCAGTCTTTTTTTCTGCTCCTGACCTGCACAGTCCGTTCACTCAGGTTAAAGACTCCAAACAGAGTAAAATGAGACTTTTACAGTTGCTTGATCGTTCAAACATCATCGCTTTCAGTGTCCACAGTTCACAGTCATTAAATCTTTGCCCAAAGAAACTAAAAAGCACAGTGAAAGTTATTTCTAGAGCTCAACAGCAACTAACACACTTAAGAGTTTTAGTGTTTTTTTTTATTGGGCCATTATACTGCCCTGTGTTGCAAAAGAGATGGGATCATAGGTCATTTGGGTTTTATGGGTTCAATTAGATTAACATTTCTGAACGGACAAAAAAAACAAAACACAGATCTTTTAGCAGTCTTCCTCTGCTGAAAATTAAAGAAGTGATGTGTCATTCCAGTCTTAAGATAGATATAGTGCCAATGCCATCTATCACACAATCTTTTCTTGACAAAAAGATCTTTATTTCATTCACCTGAGAAGAATAAATACAGCTGCCAAAGAATAAAATGCATCTAATTCATTCATTAATCTAAACATATTAACTGACTGTTTACACTTTGAATAAATGAATGACCCTGACATGTTACATGTTTCTCAGATTTGAATGGCTCAATAGGATACTGCAACTGACAGGCTGACAACTTGTTGCCAAAATCGCTTTCTTTCAAGTTAATAAAACAGATCTGAGAGGTCTCACTAAATCAGATGTCAGGCAGGAGAGTCATCTAATAGTCAGTATTCATCTTCATAGAAAGTTGAAATTAGGTGTGTCTCGTCCTCTCCATTTTACTCTCCAGTTTACAGACAGACACACACCGTAGTGTAATGTCTCTCAAATGCTTTCATCATCATCAATCTTCATCCAAATCAAACCACCACATTTTCCTCTGCCTCACAAAGTCTCTCCTGTGTATTACAGAGACGGCAGGAGAGAGTCAGACACATAAAAGATGAGAGGAGAAGATGAGAGGAAAAGAAAACACTTTGCGCCAGAGATCGGGACTTTTTTAATGATGCTGTTTTTCTTTCAATTACAAAAAAAAGTGTATTAACAAAAAATGCTAAAAGCACAATCATCATGAATATATCCCAGTTATGTCTATTAAGATGAGTTTACATATTTCCTTTCCATAATGTTTTTGTCTCTACATTTTCCCAACAGAATGGAGCGATCTCTGTGCTAGACACTGTGGAGGACGATGGCAACAGGAGTGACGGGACCCCCTCTGATGATCTGGAGTCTGCCATTCCCACCGACGACAATGGAGCAGTAAAGTTTGGCTGGATAAGGGGCGTCCTGGTGAGTTATGTTGGGTCATGACGGCCTGGCCTCCCTGTGCTTTATAGAAGCAGTGTCGCTATATAACTGTGACCTGGCAAGACGAGGCTCAATAACACACCAGGGCCAAGTAAGACTTCGAAGACCAGAGTCTGGGATTGATTTGCATTAATTGTACTCAAGAGCTGCTGGTTGATCATCTGTGCTGCTGGCATGAAGATAAAAAAAAGACCCCAATTCTTTTAATGCTGTTTAGTACTGTTTAATTGAGTTATAGATGTTTCAGTTTGTCATTGGAATGGAAACTATGGATAAAACCTCTATATGTTCAAGTATGCATCTCATTAACATGTTTCTCTCACTTGACATAATGATAAATCATGACTGAAGACTTTGAACTTCAATTGTTCTTCTCTTCCACAGGTGAGATGCATGCTGAACATCTGGGGTGTCATGTTGTTTATCCGTCTGTCCTGGGTTTTTGGTCAGGCAGGCTGGGGTGAGTAAGACAAGGATGCATGTTTTTGGGGGAGTTTTTTTTTTAAAGTCCAATGTTTTGAATTCAACTCCCGACTTGCCTTTTATGCAGACATTTCACTCATAACAGACACGCTTACAACAGAGCAACTGCAGCTGACACCAACAGTTTAAACATGATTTATAACTGCATATAGCCTGAGATATAGCTGTTTTCTTTTTACGCAGCTCAGGGTAGGTTGGGAACTGTTGCTAATGTGGGCCTTAAAAATAACATGATCAACCATCAGTGAACCCAAATACGATTCCCCAGTTTAACAACGATTATTTTCAGGTTGATATAGTCGCCTGGAGCAACAGCTGACAGATCCTGCATGTGTTTTGTAAAATGAGGGCGCTGTTACCAGCAATTCTAGGAACTATAGAGACAATTATTAAGGATTATATGGTCCTCCACTTATTAGCAGGGAGTGATTTAATTGGGACAGATTCAACCTTTCTGAGGTCCCATAATGACCTAAACTTGCTGCGTACGAGTATGTTCATTGCTTAAGAACCTATCGATCGTTGTTCAGGCGGCGCACTGTAACTAAATGGTTTTGAAAGGGAGAAAAAGATGCAGGCGGTAGGCACAGCAGATACAGCAGATGGCTATAACTTATGGCCTCCAGTCTTCTCTGGGACTTTGACTCCCTCACTGTTTAAAGGTGACTGTGGGGAGGAGGGTTATATTTCACAATCAACATGTTCCATGACTTGCCACTTAGGTTGAATACCTAATAAATAGTAATTTTTCAGTTGAAAAATAATTATTTTGCTGTTGTATGTGTACATTTCAGGTTTGGGAATTGTGGTTATTGCTCTCAGTTGTGTGGTCACCACCATCACTGGCCTTTCCATGTCAGCCATTTGTACTAATGGTGTGGTCAGAGGAGGTAAGACAATGCATCATCAACACTCATGATCAACCCTCATGTTCACAATGTTTTCATTTCATTTAGCGACTTCCAATAAGTGCATTCAACCACGAAGATACAAATTCAGTGCAGCAAGAATAGTACAAGAGCTTCAAATAAGCTTTTTTTAGCCATCATCTTCTTATCCAAAGTGCAGTCTTGGAACATTAACCAGTGAAGGGAGCCGAGAAGCGGTGTAGTATGAAATTTCACAAACCTTATGCACTCTTAACAGATACTCAACAACTGAGCCAACAGTTTAAACATTATGTATCAATGTATAACACACGCTCATTCTTAATCATCCATAAAATATTTTACTGAGACAATGGAATGACCAGAAGGGCAGTTTGTGTAGATAAGACACAAGGCTCAAAACGTCACCTGAATATAACCTCTTGAAGCCTTTTCTCTGTTTTACAGCCTTCTCAACTTGTCCTGACATTAAATCAGTGAATCAGTGATGTGGTGATTAATCATCCACCACTGTTATATACTGTATATGTGTGCTTCATTCTGTCATTTCAGGAGGAGCCTACTACTTAATATCTCGCAGTTTGGGACCAGAGTTTGGCGGGTCGATTGGTCTTATTTTTGCCTTTGCCAATGCAGTGGCTGTAGCCATGTATGTGGTGGGATTTGCTGAGACGGTGGTTGACTTGCTCAAGGTGTGTGATGTTATACTGTAGAGGGAATTGATTATAAGATATCCAAGATATTTGACTATACACTTATCTGTGCCTCTACCATCCCGTCAGGATAACGACGCCATCATGGTGGATGAAATCAATGACATCAGAATCGTTGGATGTATTACTGTGGTGTTGCTGTTGGCCTTATCAGTTGCTGGAATGGAATGGGAGGCCAAGGTAAGAGATGAACATTATGCTAGTTATGCTAGCTAACACCAATAATCTGGGCTTGTTGCGGTAAAACGTCTAACCATAACTATATTGTTTTGTCCATATAGGCACAGATTCTTCTACTCGTTGTCTTGCTGGTGGCCATAGTGAATGTATTTGTAGGAACCGTCATCCCTGCAACCACTGATAAGAAATCCAAAGGCTTCTTTAATTATGACTGTAAGACTTCAATAAAGTGTAAAGCTTCAGTTATTTAACTCAAAACTTTGAAGATATGACTTCTAATGTTCTTCCTTCCTCTCCATTTCTCTTCCCTCTCTCACAGCGAAAATCTTCTTAGAGAATTTTACGCCAAGTTTTACAGAGAATGAGAATTTCTTTTCAGTGTTCTCCATCTTTTTCCCTGCTGCAACTGGGATCCTGGCTGGAGCCAACATCTCTGGCGACTTGCGGGTAACTTTTTCTTACAGAGGTCATTGCATAAGAGCTATGCATAGGAATCATTAGCTGCTGTGGTACATAGGTTTCTAAACAAAAGGCTGGAAGTGATTAAAAAATAAACCACTCAATTTTGTACTTTTTATTCTTTAAATCATGGCATAGTATCAGAAGTTTTTTTTTAACTTAATGTATTTAGTAATTTACTTTAAAATGTTAATATTAAATATATTAATATTCATTGTCCTGCCTATGCACCACCTATCTATACTTTGTATATCACATTGCACTTTTCTGCTTTTTTTGCACTTCTGGTTGGACGCAAACTGCATTTCGTTGTTTTGTACTTGTACTCTGCACAATGACAATAAAGTTCGATCTAATCTAATCTAATCATAATGTTATTTTACAGGATCCCCAGGCAGCCATACCTAAAGGTACCTTGCTGGCCATCCTGATAACTGGTATCACTTACTTGGCTGTGGGTATCTGTGTCTGTAAGTAATAATCCATGAAATGCAACTCCAGTGAGAAAGAGTATACTAATTATGCATTTGTGTTTTGGACCATTGGAATATATAACATTTCTAGACTTAAAAAAAACAAAAAATCCTAAGCATCTGTTCTTCTCTCTAATTGGTCAGCTGCCACTGTTGTCCGTGAAGCCACAGGAAACATAACAGACATCATTACTGCCGGAGCATCATGCAATGGTTCAGCAGTAGCTGCTTGTGAACTCGGCTGGAATTTCTCTTCCTGCGCAGTGAAAAAATGTGACTTTGGCTCGCTGAACAACAATCAGGTACAGAACCCTTGAAAATCTAATCCGCACATAAGAAGGAGCTCTTTTTTCATCTTGAATGCTTTCCTCTCCTCACCTCTGGTTCAGGTGATGACCATGGTGTCTGGGTTTGGTCCCCTCATCATTGCTGGAACGTTCTCAGCCACCCTTTCATCAGCTCTGGCTTCCCTTGTCAGTGCTCCCAAAGTCTTCCAGGTCAGTAGTGCGCCACATTTCTTTTCTTCTAAAAACAGTGCAACTGCAATGCAAAGTTTTAGAGGAACTCTCCACTTCTTGCTCATAACTGAAAATGAAAAATATTTTCTCACTTAAGCTCTCTCTCTCTCTCTCCTTAGGCACTGTGTAAAGACAACATCTACAAGATCCTGCACTTCTTCGCCAAGGGATATGGCAAGAACAATGAGCCAATTCGTGGCTATGTCCTCACATTCGTTATTTCTGTGGCCTTCATTCTCGTTGGTCAGTTCAATTGTCTATTGTGGCCTGGCCATAACATCTTGTACTTTATATTAAAATGTATTGTAGGCTTCAGATGAACAAATATGCCAATATACTGTTCACTGGTGTTCATGCATTTTGAAAGAATTCCAATTTGACTGAGGTTTTTATTTATTTGTGGTCTCTGTAGGTAATCTTAACACCATCGCTCCTATCATCTCAAACTTCTTTCTGGCATCTTATGCTCTCGTCAATTTCTCCTGCTTCCATGCATCTTACGCCAAGTCTCCAGGTGGGCCTCTACAGACAATTCTACTTGTTTTATCCATTGATACCTCAGTTTCTTTTACAAGTATATATACAGTATATACATACAGAACATATATTATTAAAACAACGCACCATCACAAAAAGCATTTGTCCAAGAGTCTGCAGTTCCTAAATGTGGCCTATCTTCTGTCATGCATTTGCCAGGATGGAGACCAGCATATAAATACTACAACATGTGGCTATCCCTGTTGGGCGCATTGCTCTGCTGTGTTGTTATGTTTGTTATCAACTGGTGGGCTGCTCTAATCACATACGGCATTGAAATCCTGCTCTACATTTATGTCAAAGTCAAGAAGCCAGGTGAGCTGCATCACTTATGTGTTTGTATGTTTGGAAGTGCGTTCATAATGCCTGCATGAACTAACCTGTTAGGACTTTTAAATTCTCTCTAGATGTAAACTGGGGTTCGTCCACTCAGGCGGTGACATTTGTGAGTGCAGTCAACAACGCTCTGTCTCTGTCTGGTGTAGATGATCATGTCAAGAACTTCAGGTAAAAATGTGCATTGCGTAACCGTGGGTACAAATATACAATACAACTTCTGCAAAATTGTCCTTATCAGTATGACATATACGAAGCTGAAATATTCAAATCAAAGGACATTTTCAGAAACCTAAAATACGGAGTGATATTGTAATACATGCTTGTTTTTCTCAGGCCTCAGATCTTAGCACTATCAGGTTCAGCACGGGCCAGACCAGCTCTCCTGGACCTGGCTCACTCCCTTTCTAAGAACTATGGACTCTGTCTCACCTGTGAAGTGTTTGTGGTACGGTTATATTGTAATCTCATTACTTGCAAATGCAAAACAATGGATATTACCAAGGCAGCACATATCGTCTTTTCTACTTCATTTAAATATCAACCTTCTATTCAAATCAAGACTTGCACATCAAGCAAACTTACATTGGGCTGGGTTCAGACTGTACACAAATTGGATAATCAAGCAAATATCAGGCAGGGATGAGGAAAATGCCAACTGTCTGGATACCTGAGACTAAAGTTTAGGGTCAGTTGTGTCTGCTGAATATGAAAAAGGTGTATTTCTCCCTCTTTCTCTCTCAAACACACTCACACAAACACTTCCACTCACATGCAGATGTATGTTGTGATCTCTCCAGGGCCCAAGGTCAGAGGCCCTCGAAGAGATGAATGCTGCTATGGAGAAGAACCAGCTGTGGCTTAGGAAGACCAAACGTAAGGCGTTTTATGCTGCTGTGGCCTGTGACAGCTTCAGGGAAGGGACTAAGAGCCTGCTGCAGGTCAGTGTGGTCATGATTTACAACATGTTTCTTTAACTTCAGAAAAATCCATTCGATTAATGTGTAACTGGCTAGGTTTGATCAATCAGCCTTTTTATTATTTGTCACGTGAAATCATATAAAATGCAATGACTGAAGGGAGCCGGCAGATTTAAACACTGCAAAAACAGGTTTTATTGACCCATTTCATCTATTGCTGTGTTATGATTTTTGGCCCAGACATGTCTTAAGGTTATGGCCAGGACATTACTGCAGGAAGTAGAGAGTATTAATGTACCTGTTTCAGTCGTTTTTTACAGTTAATGAAGAGCATGAAAACAGTGTTGTGGCTCTGGCTATCACACTTTGGAGATAAGGCTCATTGTAAAGATTGCTTACTTCAAACAGCACTGCAGACTAAAAGCTATAATTGATTAACACAGCATTGTCTCTGCAGACGAAGTAAGACCTATGATCTGGATATAATTTCTGGCAGTAAAACAGCTTCCCGACCTTCTTGTCTTGCTACTTTGTTTCCTCCTCTAGTTAATAAAAACTCCAGGTTTTTCAAACGCAGGGTAACGTGTGTTGCTTCAGTTAACTGATTTAAGGTTTTATCTTTATGCTATGGGTGTCGTGCTTTTCCTTACAGGCTTCTGGTCTTGGCCGTATGAAGCCTAACACATTAATGGTAGGCTTCCAGAGAAACTGGAGGACTGCAAGCACAGAGGCAGTGCAGAGTTATGTGGGAATACTGCAGTAAGTCACAAATAGATGCACAGAAGCACACATGATAAAAATGTACCCAGAAATTAAGCATAAATAGGAGATCTTTGTTTTGAATTGGTGTCCTCATTCTCCTTTCCTTTTTGACAGTGATGCGTTTGACTTTGAGTATGGGACAGTGATGCTAAGGATGGACCAGGGACTTGATGTGTCGCACATTGTCGAGGCAGAAGGTCAGTACAACAACGTCTTAAGGCTATTATGTGCTTAAATCTGCAGGAACTCCTGCGTCAGTATAACAACAACTATTTTTTATGAAGTACTTCTTAAGCAAGCTGCCCAATAGGAGGTTAGGTAGGAGGATGAAACACTATGACAGGAAATAAGTGGCCTTAAAACAGCAGCATGAAATAAATGGAGCAGCAAACAATGATACAACATAGCAGAAAAATCTAATGAAGCAACGTCATTTATAAATGTTTTAAAGTGCCCATATTATGAAAAAATCACTTTTTCTGGGATTTGGGGTGTTATTTTGTGTCTCTGGTGCTTCCACACACATACAAACTTCGAAAAAAATCTATCCATGCTGTTTTGAGTGAGATACGGGTTTCTGAATGTGTCCTGCCTTCAGTCTCCGGGTGAGCTGTTCAAAATCTGCACGGCTTTTTACATAACTAGCCGAAACGACGGGCTAAACACACAACCGTTAGCATGCTAGCGCTAGCGTTAGCATGCTAGCTCGTTCTCAATGGCAAAGCACTGCTACAACACACACAATTTCACCATAATCTACAAAAGAAGTACTTACATGTGTGCCCTCCTTTAGAAGAAGTCTCCCAGCTAATCCTGCCTTGTAACTGACCAAAGTTGGAGAAACAACCTCTCTTTTACTGTCTATGGAGCTAACTGACATGATCTACGATCTGAGCTACTGCGCATGTGTGAGTACAGCCAAAGATAGTACAGAAGAAAAGATGATTCACTCAGCTAAAACAGAGACCTGAACACAAGGTGAAAAGAGGAGCTGCAGCAGTGAGAGAGAGCTGTGCTGTACAACAAATATATGGTGTTTTTTGAAAATTAAACCATGTAAACCTATTCTGGTACAACCTTAAAATACAATTATGAACCTGAAAATGAGCATAATATGGGATCTTTAAGATAATAAGATACAGAAAGAGTGGTAGTTGACTTGAACTGACTTTGAATACATTTTGACTGTTCTAAACTATCAAAAGTGAAAATAAAATACTGCACTGCTGCTGAACTTTTATTCTCATTAACAACTCACAGTAACCTTGTGGGTGACATGAATGCAGATGTTTTTGATGACAGCGCCTTATTTGCCAAACATTTAATGCAGTTCTGTTCTGATAATGGTTTAATTCTGTCTAGCAAAGTGCTCTAGCCTGATAGTAGCTACACTTACATTAGTGAGGCATGGCACACAACCTCATGGCTAGATCATTGCATTTGCACGGCTGATGCACATGATTCTATAGAGGCCATAAAAATTAATTATGAATTTGCCACTACTGATCATGTGCCTTTTTCCTTATCTGTAAGTCTAGGCAATATACCTGCTCTTGTGTCTGTAGATAACATGTGTGTGAAAAAAATAGATTGGTCTAATCTGAATGAGGAGGACCGTAAAGAATATTATATCCAGTCTGACATCCCGTTGAATAACATTGAAATACCTAAAGATTCTACAGTATGTTATGATATTAATTGCAAGAACCCTCAACATGGTATTGAGCTGTGCACCCTGTATGAGAATATTGTGAAGTCCCTCCTTGTTTCGAGCAGGCCCTTGTATAAGACGCATAGATTGTACAAAGTTAAGCCAGGTTGGAATGGCCATGTGGAAGAGACACATGCTGAGGCAAGAAGGGCCTACAAGAAACAGGCAAATGCAAAGTTTAAATATGCTTTACGTTTCATTAAGAGGAAGGAAAATGCAATGAGATCGGACTCTCTAGCGAGAAAGCTGCAATATAATAGTCCTACTGATTTCTGGAAAGAAATCAAAAGAATGAATAATTGCAAAACATCGTTACCAACGAATATTGATGGTGTCAACGGCTCGGAAGAAATAACTCAACTGTGGCAGAAACATTACTATGAGCTGTTTAACTGTGTTAAAAGTCTTTTACAATGTTTGACATTGATAGTAATGAAGATGCAACTGTTCTACCCCAAGAAATATATGATGCAATTATGATGCTAAAGGATAATAAGGCATGCGGTATGGATGAAATATCTGCGGAGCATTTAAAATTTGCAAGTAGAAAACTATGTCCCCTAATTGCTATTTGTTTTACTGGGTTGTTAGTTCATGGTATTCTACCTGATTCTATTTTAACTGTCACATTAGTGCCTATCATTAAGGAGAAAGCTGGTAAGATTAACAGTTTGGATAATTACAGGCCTGTAGCTTTAGCCAGTATTTTATCAAAGGTTTTGGAGATGATTGTACTGAATAGGCTGGAACATTTTGTCTTGACCTCTGACAATCAGTTTGGCTTCAAACCTAAACATGGCACTGATATGTGTATTTATGCCCTAAAGGAGGTTTTGGACTTGTATAATAAGCATAATTCCACAATCTTTATGTGCTTTATTGATGCCTCTAAAGCCTTTGATCGGGTAAATCATGAGAAGCTATTCTACAAATTGCACAACAGAGGGGCACCCAAATATCTAGTGAGAATCTTAGCCTTTTGGTATGCCCATCAGTCAATGTATGTGAAATGGGGTAACTCTATGTCTGCCTCATTCAATGTAAGTAATGGAGTTAGGCAGGGAAGCATCTTATCTCCCTTTCTCTTTAATAATTATTAGGATGATCTATCAAAGTTGTTAAATAACTGTGGTACAGGCTGTATGGTTGGGGACACCATTATCAACCATCTAATGTACGCGGATGACCTGGTTATTCTTTGTCCATATAGTGCTGGCCTTCAACAGCTATTAAGGGTATGTTCTCAATATGGCTCAGAGTTTGGTATTGCGTTCAATTCTAAGAAGAGTAACATAATGATTGCTAGAAGCAGGGAGGACAATAAACTCTCATTTCCTGCTTTTTAGCAATCTGGTATTTTACTTAAATTGTGTGTTGAAGTCAAATACTTAGGACACTATATAACTGATGACCTGTCTGATGATAGGGACATTCATAGACAGTATTGTCTGTTGTATGCACAAGCTAATATGCTGAACCGCAAATTTAGTATGTGTTCACTATCTGTGAAGACCACACTTTTTAAAGCTTTTTGTACTCCGTTGTACACTGCCCACTTGTGGCGGCGCTATAAAAAAAGCAGTATGCGGAAACTCAATGTGGCGTATAATGACGGTTTGAGGCTGCTGCTTATCCTAATTGCCACGATGTTGCAGTGCGAGCCAAATGTGTGTAAGTGCTAATGTATTCATGTGTCCTGCTGTACTCAGGAACCTCATGTACAGATGTATGTGTAGATTGGCAGTGTCTCATAACAGCATCATCGCAACATTAGTGAACCCTGCATTAAGTGCAGTTAGGTTCACTTCAAGACTGTGGAACCATTGGCGTTCTAGTCTGTATGTTAACATTTGAACAGTTTTTTGTGTATTGTGTAATTTTGACTGTTGTAGTCATTATTTTATTGTATGTGTTTTATCCTGTATTGTTCTTTGTTTTTTGTACTATGTGGTTGCTATGGACCATTTTTTATGTGTCCTGAATAAAGAATATGATGATGATGATAACCGACTACAATAAAATAACACTTATAAGACGGGGCACTGTTCTGTACATTACCAAGTATTTATGAAGATGAGGTATAGTTAACAGATAAGATGCTAAAATAACTACCAGTTTCAAGCTGTGCCTCTGTAGAAATATTTACAGTAACAAAGATAATCTTAAGTGATGTAACACATA
This sequence comes from Gymnocephalus cernua, assembly GCA_023631565.1. Lineage (NCBI taxonomy): Eukaryota > Metazoa > Chordata > Actinopteri > Perciformes > Percidae > Gymnocephalus > Gymnocephalus cernua. The sequence goes on along the minus strand of CM042426.1, from coordinate 17,736,774 downwards.
TTCACAATGATTACATATTTATCATATACCGGAAATCTGATTATGTCTTTCAGAGGAGATGCTAAAGGCAGCAAAGGAGCAACAGGCACTGGACAATGAGACGATGTCGAACGAAGGGAAAGCAAAAGGACTGTTCAGGAAGTCCAGGAAATCCTCTCAGCAAGTGCTCACGACCAGAGGTACTGTATCTCTCTCTAGAGGTTATTTCTCTCTGTTCAAATATTACCTGACATTGCAGAAAGGCTGCAATCTAAGTTATGTAAAGCAACAAATGAGTGTAATCTTTAAATATAAGGGAAAAGGAGGCATCTATGTCACTCCAGAACCAGTGGCACACATCTTTTTTAGAAAGTTCTCCACACTCCCCTTTAAAAAATATAATTGAATCAAGCGCTCTCACTAAAAGATGTCTCTGAGAGCGTAATCCAATAATATGGTCCCTTTCGTTCCAGTTTGAAGAGCAGCCCTTAAGAGCAGCCCTTTAATCCAGACAGCACGCACACACACACACACACACACACACACACACACACACACACACACACACACACACACACACACACACACACACAGCACTGAGCTCCCTCCTTGCAAGACTGCAATGGTCATTAGTATGCAATCTGGATCCCACTCATTGAAACATTAAACCTGAGAGATGGCTGATCCCGCTGGTGTAGAGTCAGCTCTTAATGTTGATTTGCACTATTTTTTTCTATCCAACTTAATTTTCCATGCTCCGTCAATGAATTAGATTCCCTCCTACTAGTCCTTTCCCTCATCCACTTCTCATTTCTTGTATCGTTTTCTCTCTCTCTCTCTCTCTCAGTGTCAGTGTGCGGCCCTCCGCCCCCGCAGGTTGCCAAGATGAATGAGAGGCTGTTGGAGGCCAGTGCTCAGTTCCATAAGAAACAGCCTAAAGGCACCATTGATGTGTGGTGGCTGTTTGATGATGGAGGTAGGTGTTCACCTATAGTCACTCTTCTCTTTATGTATCTTGCCATAAAGATTGTACCAGATACGTGCACAGAGAAGCACCACATTCTACTTGATACTAATGCAGAAAACCTGCAGATTGACGAAAGCGGAGTAAAATAAATAACACCTGAACAATAAAATAAAACCTATAAAAGATGGTAAACTAGAAGTCAGACATGCCAGATCTGGATCACAACCAAAATCTTTTGAGTTGTGTCTTGGCCCAAGCTTGATCTATCCACCAAACACATGGAAGTGTTTGGGATCTCCTGATAACATACACATAACTGACAAGTGCAAAAACATAACCACCTTTGCACATGTGAAGTACCACAATACCTATTTTGTACTGGATTCACTAGCAATTTTTTTTTTTTTAAAGCATTTCCCCTCTCTCAGGTCTGACCCTGCTGCTCCCATACATCCTCACTACCAGGAAGAAGTGGAAAGACAGTAAATTAAGGATCTTCATCGCTGGGCAACCTGGGCGCTGTGAGCTGGATAAACAGGAGTAAGTGAAAAATTATAATAATTAGAATTAATGTTTCAATATCAATTTTAGCTAATGGCTAGGTTTGGGAAATGAATTGGCAAAATCCAGATCTAAAACATAATGAGCCCACAACATCCCTTTACAGATGTCCCGTTTTTCATTTGAGAAATCTGGCCACCTTATTATAAAGGCCTACGTGCATGCGCTTAAACCCTTAAGACCGAACTTGTCATAGCTGTATACGATAACAAAATGCGCTGTTTATTGATGATTTACATAACTACTTACCGTTATCTTCCTCTGAAAGTGCCTTTCCGATGCTGTCCTATCCCCTAGTAAGATAGGCCTTATCCAATCTGGAACTCTTGGAAATGCTTCTTTTCGGGGACTTGTGTAGCCTACAATAAATCCATACGCTTAGATCCAGTATTGATAGTATTGCTGTCAATATTTTATACATTATGGACCATTGATGTCGTTAGCTTTGTTGCTAAAATAAATAAATAAAAAACATTCCCGTGAGAATAACCAAATCGGATTTTCGTTTACGTCTGTGTGAGTGCGCATACTTTAGCCTACTTCCCATCAAATACAGTCGGAAAACGCATAGGTGACTGGACCGAAATACTCTCTGGCTCATTGTAGCCAGGAACTGCTTTGTTTATAAGTTTATGGTTATTCCCAAGAGAAAGCTGCAGGGCCTGTAGCCACCACCAGGGGGGGGGGGGGGGGGTTTGGGGGAGGGGGGGGGGGGGCTGCAGCCCCTAAAGCTCCCTACTTCCAGCGCTGGTGCCAACATGTACACTAAGTTAATCAGTGTACATAATAATCTGTTTTGCAGGATGAAGTCTCTGTTGCACAAATTCAGAATTACCTGCACTGACATCAATGTCATTGATGACATCCATGTCCAACCCAGGGCTGACAGGTAATTAATAGTGACAGCTGACAGATGGTGCTACAGTTATAGTAAAATGTAATCACCTCATAGTATCTGCATATTATTATTATTATTATTATTATTATTATTATTATACAATTAAAAAGAAGAATATTTTCCACAGTGAGCTCATGTTATTAATCTGCTTTCCTTCAGCTTGAAGAAGTTAGAGGAGATGATTAAGCCTTTCTGTCTGCATGAGGGGTCCAAAGACACTGCTCAGGCTGAAGCCATGCGGAAAGAGCAGCCTTGGAGAATCACTGACGAAGAGCTGAGCACCTTTGAGGAGAAGGTAAAACCACTGACACTAAGTTAAAACTGTACATACAGCATACACCTAATGATGTACTGTAAGTTGGGTCTGGATGTGGGTGCGTTAAACAGCAAAAGGAGGTCAAATTTGTTGTTAATAAGTAACTGCTGCTGTTTTACAGACCAACCTCCAGGTACGGCTGAATGAGGTGCTTCAGGAAAACTCTAAATCAGCCAATCTGATCATTGTGTAAGTATAATCATCTGTTGCCTGAGTAACATTGAAGTGCCAAGCTTAGAAGTAAACAGTGTCTGACATACTCTCTGTACCCTCACCCCCTGCAGGAGCATGCCAATTGCTCGTAAGGAATCTGTCTCTGATTTCCTCTACATGGCCTGGCTGGACATTCTGACAAAGGACCTTCCACCCACCCTACTCATTAGAGGAAACCACAAGAGTGTGCTTACTTTCTACTCCTGAGCACCTTACAGGCTATAACTAAATTATAAAGGAAATAAATGGAAGTAGGCTACCATAATGATGGCCCAATGTAAAGCATACCAGAACCTTGGATGATGTATTCCAGACCAACACCACAATGTAACACATGTATTTTTAATTAAGTTCTGATGAGGGCATTTACAGTATTTCACAAAAGTGAGTACACCCCTCACATTTTAGTAAATATTTCATTATATCTTTTAATGGGACAACACTGAAGAAATTACACTTTGCTACAATGTAAAGCATTACGTGTACAGCTTGTATAACAGTGTAAATGTGCTGTCCCACAAAATAACTCAACACACAGCCATTAATGTCTAAACCGCTGGCAACAAAAGTCAGTACACCCCTATGTTAAATTCCCATAGAGGCAGGCAGATTTTTATTTTTAAAGGCCAGTTATTTCATGGATCCAGGATACTATGCATCCTGATAAAGTTCCCTTGGTCTTTGGAATTAAAATAGCACCATGTAATCACATACCCTTCACCATACCTAGAGATTGGCATGGGGTACTTTCCATAAGATCAATGCAAATCAAACCAGCTGTTAGGCTAACCGACATAAAACCATGCCAATCTCTAGGTATGGTGAAGGGTATGTGATGATGTGGGGCTATTTTAATTCAAAATGCCAGGGGAACTTTCTCAGGATGCATAGTATCCTGGATCCATGAAATAACTGACCTTTAAAAATAAAAATCTGCCTGCCTCTATGGGAATTTGTGGGTGTACTCACTTTTGTTGCCAGCGGTTTAGACATTAATGGCTGTGTGTTGAATTATTTTGAGGGGACAGCACATTTACACTGTTATACAAACTGTACACTTAATACTTTACATTGTAGCAAAGCACATTTCTTCAGTGTTGTCCCATTAAAATATATAATGAAATATTTACTAAAATGAGGGGTGTACTCACTTTTGTGAGATACTGTATACTCACAAATGCTAAGACAAGAAAATATAAAAACAAAACAAAAAAACAAAAAAATACATAAGAAAAGCAGAGACACAGGCAGAGTTACAAGGCTGATTTAGGTTACACTGAGTGACTGCATTGCCAGCTGCAGTGATTGTGAATTAAATGTATATAGTAGATGTCTGAATTCACTAGTGGATACTTTTGGATAAAAAAACCCTTACTTTCATCAATGATTAACAGCATCCATGCTTTTAAACCGTGGTAGTAATCGTTTGATTCTTTTTTAAACATTCCTTAATATTGACTGAGTGTAAAACACTCTGGTATCATACAGCTGTTTAAATGTTCCACATTATAGGCTACTGTTTAATATATGTTTAATGTTACTATCACAGCACACGTTTTGTGAAATGAATGATTGTAAAGCCAATTCGTCTGTATATTTTACCTATTGTCTGTCGTTTCTATTTGCATAATTGTGATTACCTGAAATAAAGGATTTATACAATTTTGAGCTGTTCTTATTCTTGTCTCTGTGATTTATTAGGTGATTAGATAAGATAGCGTGCAGATATTGTTGTTGTTGTTGTTTTTAGTACATTACATTGCACGATACTTTAGTATTTTGGAATTATATATTTTTATTATTTTTTATTTTTTCTATATCTAGTTAGGCCAAATGATGGTTGTTGTTACATCACACTGGGGTTTTGTGTGAAAAACACAAGTATGAAGTCTTTGCATTTGCAAGATACAAGATTATGCAGAAGCAGCCAATTCTACTACAAAATATTTCATGAGTTCCCTCTGTTTCAAAGACACAAGGTCTGTGAATGTTCATTTAGACAATTTGTTGGAACGAATGCATATTTATTTAATGCAAAAGTGATATACACATCTTGAATATCAGCAATGAATGTGAATCCTAATAGTTATCCTGTATGGCAATGCAATGTATTCACAATTGGGGGCAGCAGACTCGAGATTTAAGACTTTGGGATCTGACTGTATAATCTCAAGTGAAAATCATTCAAAATTAGCTTGCTGCTCTATATAATGATTATATAATTATATACTATGTTCCAGTACTACATGAAGCAGGTAATTTAAAAAGAACACATACAGCCTGTAGTGCGATTTGCAAAAATCCACCTGCTCCCTGTTCAGATGCACCAATCAGGGCCAGCGGGAGCGTCTAACTGCATACAATCACTGCTCATGCACACGCATTCATTCTCCCTTGTGGAGGGAGGGGCTTAAGAGACCGTTTTGGGCTACGGCACCCCTACTTCACATCTAATTCATGAGGAAATAATACGAGTATGATCTCAGCCAAAAGTTAGATAGACATACACACATCCTTTACACAACCAGTGGTGGAAGAAGTATTTAGATCCTTTACTTAAGTTAAAATACTAATACCACACTGTAAAAATACTTTGTTACAAGTAAAAGTCCTGCAGTGAAAATGTTACTTAAGTAAAAGTTTGCAAGTATCAGAAAAATGTACTTAAAGTATTAAAAGTAAAAGTAGGCTACTCAACGCAGAAAAATCCTCACATTTTAGAAAGTAGAAATTATCAAAACAGTTCTGTCAATCAACTAAGTGTTTAATGGTCAGCTGGACTTGTAGGCCGTTATTGTTGTGTAGTTAAATTCATAACAAAAACGACATGTTTTGTGTTTTAAAAAATAGTAAAGTAACTGTAGTAGCCTAACTACAGCTGTCTGTCAGATTAATGTAGTGGAGTAAAAAGTACAAAATCTTTCTCTGAAATGTAGTGGAGTAGAAGTAGAAAGTGGCATGAAAAAGACTTAAGTGAAGCACAAGTAGGCTATATATATATATATATATATATATATATATATATATATATATATATATATATATATATATATATATATAAACAAATTATTTCGTTTAACATTTGAGTATGCCTTGTTGAAGAGTGAGGAGCATGGATGTAAATAGGGTAAGACCATAGACAGTTAAAGAAAGAGGGTAAGACCACTGGGTAAGACCATAGACAGTATATAAAACCGGTGATGGCGAAGAGCTACGTAACAGGGGGAGGAGGAGGAAGTGCGGTGCAATCAGCTGTAGCTTGCAGACAACGTTAACAAACAAATATGACACGGACGTTGCTAAGGCTAAGGGATCTTCAGTTGTGCTCTGCGATTTTTGATGCTGCTCCATATGTCTTAGGCAGGGAATTTCATTTTCAGACGCCCACTCTTAACAAAGGCAAGCAAGACTTTAGGATGGATAACTTAACGTTTCCGTCGTGTCAAGTGCTTATTGACGTTAGCTTTGCTAGCATGCCTAGCACTTTGTAACTAAAACCATACGCTTTGGTTTTATTATGTTGCATTATCTGTGGTGTACTGAACGCGTAAACACCTCAAACACTTCGTCTGCTTTACTCTGGTCCAACGCGTAGCTACGTAAAGTGAGGCTTAATATTCTCCAAATTCTTTCTTGTGCTTTTGTTTTTCCATTTTAAAGGTTACAGCTTTTTTATACCAATAACTCGCGATAACTTGTTGTCATGGCGCAGTGGTGACGAAAGAGGGTTGCCATAGTTACAGAGCATACCGTACGCGAAATTACGAATCCCACTATGGGAACGCCAAGATTCAATTACTACTATTGGCCAGGCGTCCAAGGCAACGTGACCCCATTTGTTCATGTCCTATCCCCTGACCAATCCGCTATCCTAACCTTAACCACTCGAGGTGAAATGCCTAACCCCAACCAATCGAGCTGCTTCGGAGGGCGGGTCTTGGCGTTGCCATAGTGGGATTCGTAATTTTGCATACCGTACTTACCTTATTGCCAATTTGCCCATTTATTTCTTAACAGGTTTTCTTCTCCCATTGCATTTAATAACAGTTCTGTAGCTACTAAGCTATTGGAGTTACATGCATCACGTTTTGCGTTGTGTAAGGAAGTATCTGTTAGGAGTTACGTGGTTTATACCGTTTCTAAGAGAACTTGATTTAGTAAAGAGGATTTAGGTTTTTATTTATTTATTTATTTATTTATTTATTTATCTGCATTTAGGTGTCGTTCATACTCCAGTCCAGTTGGTGGCGGTAATGCACCTTTAAGTTGGTTTGCCAACCGCCAATAAACCTGAAAGAAGAAGTTACGTGGTTTGGACGGGGAGGGGCTAATTTGGCGCAACTTCGACGCGGGGAATTCAAAAGCAGGACCGCCAAGAAACGAGCGCAGAAGGAAGAGTTTTTAATCTCGTAGTAGTCGGTTGTAGTTCTGTCTCCTGGTTAGCAAATAGCTTGTCTTTAGTCCGTATACATTTTTTATTGCACTATCGGTTTTTAACTGTGAAACCTTTGCCAATATGCCCGTCCTAGAAGTCACAGACGCATCTGCAATCTCTCCATCAAAGAGAGCAAGGACAGAGACAAAGCCTGCAGAAGATAGACCAGTCCTCAAGTTTGCAAAACTTTCTGAGCATGCCACTACACCTTCCAGAGGCTCAACTAAAGCAGCGGGATATGATCTCTACAGGTTGGTTAATGTTATACTTCACTAATAACTTGATGTAAGCCGCCTATGTAAGTTTTTAATAGTGGGGCAGAAGTTGTAACGACTTGATATATGTGTGTGTGTGTTTGTAAAAAATCCAACTGTGAATTTCACTTCAAATGTTTGAACATTTAGCTTGGGCTCATACACAGATTAAATCTACGTTGTCTAAATCTACAACGTTGCCCTGTATAAAAGCGTCTGTTATATGAATATGACGCCAGCTAACCTTAATTCTCTGAACGTTAACAGTGCATATGATTACACCATTGGTCCTATGGATAAGGCCATTGTGAAGACAGACATCCAGATAGCAGTTCCACATGGCTGCTATGGGAGAGTGGGTGAGTGTTTTACATACTGATGCAACCCTGCAAATCTGGTATTACATGCTTTTTCCTGTTGTGTCTATTATACTGTTTCAGTGCACGTGAATTCACGCTAAGATTATGTTACACCAGTTGTAGAACAACATGTAGCCTATTAACTGTCTCATGCCATTTTGTCGTTCTCAGCACCGAGGTCTGGACTGGCAGCAAAACACTTTATCGATGTTGGTGGTGAGTCTTTGCCTATTCGACCTACTAATGCAGTTAATGTTTTAACCCTCGTCATGTCAAGCCATTTTAATTTCTCTGTATGTTCTCCTCAGCCGGAGTTGTAGATGAAGACTATAGAGGAAATGTGGGAGTTGTGCTCTTCAACTTCAGCAAGGACACATTTGATGGTGAGTCGTGTCATCTGTGAAATATAACATCACCTTCTTTTTTATATCAAAGGTACCAGCAATACTTCACCCAACAGATTAGAAATGATTGTCTCATCGCTGTATGGTCCTCTTTGCAGTGAAAAAGGGCGACAGAGTTGCTCAGCTGGTGTGTGAGAGGATCTGCTACCCAGATCTGGTGGAGCAGAAGGTAAACTGTACACAACATAAATGCATACATGCACTCAGTTGCCAGTTTATTAGGTACACCTAGCTAAAACTAGCAGTTCAATACAGCAGTCCAGCAATAAATCTGAGCTTCATGAAGGTTATAACATTGAAACCTTTTTTTATTTTAGAGAGGTACTGATTCAACTTAATGATTTTTGATGTTACATGTTTTATGTGTTGTGCTATGGAACATGAAAAATGTGTGGAAATGATTATCCCTACGGGACAATAAAAACTACCTATTTGAGCAGTGGTTCCCAACCTTTTTTTCTTTGGCGTCCCCCCCTACTTATGTCTAAGAAAAGGTGACTCCTCCCCCCCAACCAACTGAAGTTGAGGTAACTCTTGAGATGGAGCCTCACTTTTTTTTTTTTTTTTTTTTTTGATACAGAGGAGTTATCAGCACTTTTACATTTCTCCAACATGTTTCATTCATAAAATAGTGATGCCGTGGCGGCAGGAGAAACGAGGATGATAGCAGCTGACCTGATGACAGCAAGGGTCACAGGTTAAGACGTCCCGGAGGTTTGGCCTACTAAGTAGCCTGCCTACAATTTTAAGTGAGAACAAAAATATAGTTTTTATACAGACTTTTGTATACATTATATATTATCATAATTTAACACGTGCAAATATTTTTTTTTTTAACCTCAAACCAGATAAAGACTTGCGCACCCTCTGTGATCTTTGCCGCCACCCTGAGGGGTGCCCGGACCCCCACGTTGGGAACCACTGTATTTGAGGATGTGGTTTGTGGTGCTGTTGAATTTTATTATACTGACTGATGTTTCTATTATTTTGCCCACACCATTTATATCAGAGGAAAGGCTAAATCGGCAAAACATCGCTGTATAAAACGATACAATTTAACAACACCGCAAACTACATCCTCAAATTCATTAAGCTGAATCGGCCCCTCTCTAAAACAGTAAGAACAAAAACTGATCACAACCTCATGGTTTAGTTTTCAAACAATGTCAGATTTGTGTGGCTTTACCAGTAGTAATAGCAGGTTTTATTTAATGTGAATGTCATCAGATTATATTTAATCATTAAATGGAAAAACTGCATGGCTGTGTTCTTTCAGACGCTTGATGAGACGGAGCGTGGTGACGGAGGTTTTGGATCAACCGGACGCAACTGAAAGCTCCAAATATAATTGCAAATGTACATGTTTTAAATGTATTGATTAGTGTTAATTAAAGTTCTTTTTTTGTACCTTGGAGAGTCGTGGGTCTGTACTGGGACTGCCAGTTTTGGGTTCTGTCAGATGAACTTCTTGTCTTGCAAAGTAAAAATATATCTCCACATGGGGGCAGTGCAGGACAAGAATTGCATCACCTAAACTGCTCAACTCCATGTCAGGTTCTGTTGGGGTAATGTGAGTTTCACAAGCTAAACATTTAGAGATCATGTTGCACTTTACTTGGGTTGCACACAACTGGAGAAGGATTTCTTATATAAAGCTAGCAGTTTTCCGTTGAACTCCGTCACAGTAAGTAAATCTAGATAAAAGGGGAAAGCACAGCAGTAAATACATATACACCAAAAATATGTTTTTATTGTGAATTTACAACTAAACCCTCACTGATGTGAACAGAGAACACAGACTGGTGTCAGGCTGGTCCGTGGCAATGCAGCACTGATTGTATTTGTGAGAGAATGTGTGGCCACGGAGACCTCAGTGCATAATCATGAAGGCCCAGGTTTGGCATCATCGTGTGTGTGCAGGTGTGTGTATGTATACACAGTTAACAAAGGAAGTAGTTGGTCATTATAAGCACCATTACAAACCCCTTCTATTCCAGGGGCTTCCTCTAGTTTACAAATGCTTCATAGATTAAAAGTGGCATCGATTATTACAGTATAAACACAATTTACATGTAGTATAGGGGAGAGCGGACAGGCTATGAAGCTAGCTGTTACTGTTGCAAAGACATGAAATCTTCAGAATGACCAATGGGATTGTATCTTGTTAACTACTGAGTTTTGTATAGTAGTACAGTGCATTCAGAAGTCTATGTGGTTGTGTTGCTAGCACCAGTAAATATGAATTATTCTAGTCAGTAGAAAAGATGGAAAAGCATAGTTTAAATATGCAGTAGGAGTCATTCAAGCTCAGACATGGCTACATCTCAATAGTCCATAGTGGGTTCCTTTCCTCTCCTTAACATTCTCATAATTTTTTTTTCCATCTTCACTCCATTAAAATTAATATCTGGGGAAGGAGAAATGTGTTTACTTTCATGTATCCAGGTTTGTTCAGTTATTACCTGAGGGGAGGAAATGAATGTATTGCAGACTATTTGGACTCACCCCTTTCTTCCATCTAAGCTGAGTTCTAGGAAACTCGGCCTTTGGAACTTTCTGCAGTCCTCATGCCCTTCAATATGGCACCTGATTCCACATATCATCATACAACATTAAACCCTACAATTAAAAACCATTCACTCTCTCGACAGTGCTTCGCACACAGCTGAAGTTGTGTGTCAGGGCAATATGTTCTTCATTTGACTGAAATATCTCATTCTGCCTCATTCAGCTAGTATTTTCCACATAAATGGTATCTATGATATGTAGAATCATCTTTGGCAATCGAATGACAAAGTCCCTCCCCCCACCCCCTTCTTGTCTCTTTGGTGGCGAGCCCTTCTCCCTGTTGGAGCAAGTAGAAGTTGTCCCTAACCGCTGATCCAGAGTCAGAGATGTTTGGCCTTTTTGAGAAATGTAAGCCTGACACTGGATTAGCAGCTGCCGGCAACATCTGCCCGCCTCAGTCTTGTGATGGTTAATGGAGGATGATCTGCACCCTCATCTTCAGTACGTCTCCCAGCTGTCCTGTGAGGTAGTCTTTATCGTGTCGGTCCTCCAGCTCAGCCAGCTCCTTCTTCCTGTAGAGAGGCATACTGCTGATCTGAAGGTAGTACGCCCCTGGGGGGAGGGCCTTCTTCTTGCTCAGATGCATGTAGCTGACGCCCTCTCTCTGGTTGATTTTAAAGTAGCCTTCTTCGTTTCCGTAGTCGATGCTGTAGCGCACGTGGTCACTGAGGGTGGATAAGGCCGGGGTGAACTCAAGGATGTGGTCACGGTTGCTTAAGTCGCTAATGTTCAGGTGGAGCTGCAGGGTGTCCTCGATGTCCACACTCGCCAGGCTGACCTTCTCCTCAGTCATCTGCAGGAAGAAACAACTGATTTTAGTGGATACGGTATATGACGTGTGTCCTACAGTACAGTATGTTTTCTGTCATTGAGAGGTAAAGGGACAAAGTGTAATAAAAGTACATACAAACAGGGCAGTTGCCAGGATTTTAGCAATAGTGAGGTCCTGTGTTCCGTCGATGCGTCCCCAACCACCCACAGAAAGGTTTGAGCAGAAACCAAAGACAAGGTTTCTAACATTTTTGAATTACTTAGATATTTATTATATAACTGTTGGTAAATTGTATTTCCCAACATGAACGTCTAAACGCTGTTACAAGGCCTTTCCCACACTGCGAGGAATACAATTCTGAAAGTAAAGCTGAAGCCTTTACTGTATTTTTTTATTTAATATACGTATTAAGTAGGGGTGTCAATCAATTTGATTTAAACATTTGCAGAAAGAGCCACTATATGGCAGAAGGGTACTTTACAACAACAGTTTGAGTTTTTCAAAATGTACGAAGTGCAATTGAAAGAACCATTAGTTTACCGAGATGTACATGAATGCACCATGAAGTCCTTTCGGAGCCCACATGATTTACCTTCCTTGTTTGTTTCCATAACTCACTCATGGGAAAATATTGCCACACTAGTGACTTCAGGGACGCAGGAGGATTTTCCAGTTCTGTTGTTTCTCCGTCATCTTCGACTCCGGCAGTGGCCATGGGCTGTGTCTCAAATCGCCTACTTGCACACTTCACGCACTTAGTTTTAAGTATATAGTGTAGATAACGAAAAAGTCAGTGCACTGAAAGTACCCGGATGACCCCCTAAAAAAAGTCAAAAAGTTCAGTGTAGAACGATGGACACTACGCACACTAAACCTGCGCCATCTTGATTACAAAGCGGAAAGGGGAGGGACCAGGGACGTCGACCGGCAGCTGATTGGACGAACGCGTCACGTGCATATTAGCTCTCGCAGATTTTACATCCGAGCTTAATGGCGGCCAGATGGCGGCTCGTTTGGAATACGATCTCGAATTTTACGAAAATAGTTCACCGAAACGTGTTTCTGAAGACATTTTAAGCGAGAAATAGGCCATGCAGTTGCTGAATCTGTCTTCATTTCAGATCAACTAAGGTCAGTTTAGAAGATTTTCATCAGATTTTGAGAGGCGGCGAGCCGAGCCGACCGCTCGTCATTTCCGGTAAGTGCTTTATCATAAGTGTTCCATTTGGGACAATACTAACCATCGACAGTGGGCACTACAGCAGTAAGTGGTCAGTGTACATTAGCAGTGTACTGACCGAAGTAGGCGGTTTGAGACACAGCCATGGTGTCTGGAAAAGAGCAGCTGCAGGCTACTGGTAAGCTAACGTTACTCTGTCTTTAGCTACATGCTACCGGCATGCAGCAATTACACGGTGTCTGTTTTTGTTATTTCTTAAGACGTTTGAAGTAGGCGGGGCTGGAGAGAGAAAGAAATACTGGTGGAAATGCTGATCCTGCTTTTAATTTCAATATTTGAAATCGAAAGCTAATTTTGATCAATTTTCGATTTATCGAAATTGTGACACCCCTAATATTGAGTCAGAAATAACTGGAATAGGTTTATAAAACACCTGCCCTGTTTAAGTGTTTAATTGTAGAATGTTATCCACCCTCAGGTGGGTAACCCTAAAGTTCCTCATTACCTCTGCGTCCTCAGTGTGTTCTCAGGCAGACAGATTACCTGCATGTCTTCCAGAGGATTCTCCTGTGTTGAGTTGGTGCTGCGACGTTTGCGTCCCTTCTTGGGATAGCCGTTGATCTTACATTCATAGCAGGCCTCAGGAGACAGAGAATTATCATCCACCTCACCTCCCTGTTCAACACTGGAGTCGCCACTAGTAAAGCCCAAACCTGTGACACAGTGCCTGAAACGAAGACAAAGCCATCAGTCAACTAGAAACGTCTACAGACAGCTTTCACACACAGTCGTTCACTCACGTACCCTTGTCCGGCACGGAAGTATCCAGGCGGACACCCACAGAGGTAGCCCCCGTCTGTGTTTGAGCAGCCAAACTTGCAGGGGTTCTGGCTGGTGGAGCACTCATTGACGTCTGAGCAGCCTCCGCCCGTCTGCTCGTAGTTAAAGCCGGTGGGGCAGAGGCAGCGGAAGCTCCCCAGGGTGTTGTGGCATGACGCTCCCCCGCAGATCTGGCTGTTCATGCACTCGTTCTCATCTGGGTCACAGGAAGTTGACGGGAAGTAAACAAACAAGGTCATTCCAGTTGAAGGACACAAACAATACTGGGAAATTCTGCCACGAATGTCAATATGTGGAGAGATTCAACTAAAAATAGAGGTTTAACTAACAAAAGCGCTTTATTTTGGGGTATAAACCAAGTCACACACACTGTACCACACAATTACTTTGTCTATGCCTGAACTATTTCAAATTATTTTATGCACTTGCAGATTTTGATGTTGCACCACCCTCCTTTTTTCATTTGTTTTTTTGTCCCTACTCATGACCTTGCCACAGTAAGGAAAGGGTTGAACTTCCAGAGGAAAGGAAAAACAATTTTGACATATTTATATTTTAAGAGTGGCAGGAAAGAGGTGAAGGATGGATAACTTGTTTTAAAAAGGCTCAGGGCCGGGCTCTAGTCCAGAACATCAAGGCTGCATACATACTTTGGCAACCAAGTCATCAGGATGCCCCAAAAGGAAAGAATTTTTATATTTGCTGATAAAAAGAACAGCGGTATTACTCACCCACACACTGGTTCCACTGGTAGTGCTGTAGGTAGCCTTGTGGACAGCTGCACCGGTATCCACCCACCAGGTTCTGACAGCCATGCTGACACCTGTGGTTACCATCGCACTCATCCAAATCTGTCAGGGACAAACATACAACAAAACTACAGTAAGAGCCTATTTTCTTTAATGAATCAGCTGACAATGAGGTTGGTATCAATTGTTATCAGACCTTCACAGGCTTGTCCATTGGGATCTAATGAGAATCCCCGCTGGCAGTCGCAATTGAAGCTCCCTGGAGTGTTCTGGCAGGCACCATTGGAGCCGCACAGATTGGGGTCTGTTGCACATTCATTGTTGTCTGCACAGAGAAGAGGGAAGGTTCAGACAAGGGTAAGACGGGAAACACAATATAAAGGCTGATTGTAACCCTGATTTGGATGTGCAGAGTCATTTCAAAATTCATAGAGAGTTGACATTGGTTTCAAAAAATAGGGCAGGTCCACCATGGACTTTTGGTACAAATTATGTCACAGTCTTCAGGGGTTTAGGAATACAATCTCTCATCTACTGATTTGATCTCAGACCAGAAGAGGTCATCAAAAAATATTTGAGTGTGAAAGTTAATTCTAGACCTTGGGAATAATAGTTTGATGAAATAATCTACACACAACGTCCAGTTACAAGCTTTTCCAGGAAAAAAAGGTAGTAAGTGAGCCCTTGAGTTAAGATTATTTTATCAAATATCACAAACATGTTTGGCTGTTCCAATCAGCTATTTATCAACTAAGATCAAAGCGGAGAAGGCTGTAATCTTGAAATGTCAGGTGATCCTGGGTCTTTTTAGTCTTCTCATGCATTCCCAGCTTTAGATCATTGTTTGCTGAACAGTCAACATATGGGACAAGTGCTCAAAAGCATATGAATATACATATTGCTAGTAAGGATCATTGTTAGTGAGTGTGACTAACAAACAGATTCCTTAAACATTATTATACTAGATAAGGAATTAAGGATACATATTTCTTAACAGCCATAGCTTGAAGGAACAGATGTACTTTACAACATGTCTGGAAAAGTGTTCTGATCATTAACAATGTGTCTGTCCAATGAGCACCTGTTCTGAAGGAGTTTGGGTTCTGCAGTGTCCTACACTTTACATCAGCAGTAGTTACTGTGGTATGATTTGAACACGTTTGTATGTCACACCCATGTTTCTCCAACCTTCTTAAATGAATACCATGTCCACACCTCCTGTATGTCATTTGCCTGGGGTTATTCCTATAGTCAAAACTGAGGGACTCCTGTCCCTGATTTAATGTGAGGTCATGGGAGCTGCTTTATGGTCTGGAAAAAAAACTTGTGGTAGTCATGGCGATCCACTGCAAAGTTCCATAACAAAGCAGTGTTAAGCTGCCATGACTCCAAACCAGTCCAGCCTAATAAGATCAGTGTGATATCAGCCGGAGTCCATTAACTCTGAACGAGAGTTGGTTAGGGTTAGACAAGAAGCTGGTTCAGGACTCTTTTTTGAGCTGGGCTGGAAGATACTTCAAGAAATGACACTGTGTGTGCATTTGGCAAGATATGGGTGTGGGGGCTGAATTAGTTGAAGTGTTGTGAATTAGTTGAAGTGTTGTGACACCATGCTTTTGGGAATACACAGATATACACTGTATATATATATATTTGGATGTGCAGTATATCTATATTCTGCATGTGCTTATTTACCAATGCAGGCAGTATGATGCTGGGTGAAGCCAGGAGGACATTTGCAGGTGAACCCACCGATGGTGTTTACACATAAGAACTGACAGTTATGCTGTTTGGTCGAACACTCATCCAAATCTGAAAAAGAGGAGAAGATGTACAAAATAAAACCAGCTGTAAATCTAACAGAAAAATGTCTGCTTAGTAGTTTGTGTAATACATTTAAGATACTGTGGTTGGAACTGTGTCAGATCACTGCATGTACTACTGTATAGGCGCTGCTCTTTTTCAGTCAAATTCCAGTCCTTCTACAGTCACTGACCTACAAATGAACTGCAAATGAACCAGACACCAGAAACACGGAGGGGGACTGTAGAGGGGGAAACTAAAGCTATTGTAAATAAAGATGAAAGAGGACCTAAAAAACTGAACACCAAGAGCACACTTGTTTAGACTCACAAACAAGCATGATAAACAGAGACACTGCCAGATGCGCTGTGTCACAGGCTCTGGATGTAGGGTTCACGTTCGTGAACAAATGTGTGCACGTGGACACACCAGTCCAAATGGAGCGTCTTGGGACAGTGAGCAGAACACCTGGCCCACTCAGCACTACCTACAGTGGCTCTAACCTGGAAACTAAGTCAAGCAAGAACTCTTTGCTTTATTGTCCCAAAGGGGAAATTTGTCTCGCAGGCAAGTACCTGTAGCGAGTCGCTACAAGAGCAGAGCCCTCTTTCTAAAAGCACGCCACTGAACTCTACTGATCTGAATATTTAGAGGTTATGTTTTGCTGTGTGTGTGTGTGTGTGTGTGTGTGTGTGTGTGTGTGTGTGTGTGTGTGTGTGTGTGTGTGTGTGTGTGTGTGTGTGTGTGTGCCTGTGTTTGTGTGTGTCACCTCTGCAGCTCTTTCCATCTTCCTGTAGGATGTATCCGCGGGGGCAGGAACAGAGGTAGCCTCCCTCTGTGTTCTTACAGATGAAGTTACAAGGCTTTGGTGCCTGTATGCACTCATCCACATCTAGAGGGAGAGGGAGAGGGTGGTGGTGAGACAGTGAGAGAGAGAGAGTTTGATCCTGTAGCCAGAAATTCCATAAGGGGAGATGATGAGACAGACAGACTCAGGCTGCATTTTTCAGAGGAGTGTGTGGGCAGTCCACCCACGTAGTTTCGGCTCTTTACTGGACAGCAGGAATGAGAACGGGTGGTAGGCAAGGTAAGAAAAGAGTCCATAAAGTGTAAGTGCTGGATGTGAAAGCAAGCCTTACCCACACACAGTGTGCTGCTGATGTCAGTAGTGTAGCCCGGTTTGCAGTTGCAGCTATAGGAGCCCAAAGTGTTGAGACACTGACCATTCTTGCACAAGTTACCCATCACACGACACTCATCAATATCTGGACAGAAACAAGAAAAGTTAGCTCCAGATCAACTTATCACATTACCAGTCAATTGCCTTGATTCCTTCTAGAGAATAATTTAGCCAAGAACTGAATTTCAAAAGTGAATAACAACCTATTCTAAATATTATTCCATGCATTTAGTAATGCATCAGTTTTGTTTCAAGTATAAAAGTATTGGTTTTATTCTGGCAAAATAAAAAAAATGATGTTAAGGTACCTTATAATGGTAATAGGAGTTGTGAGCAGAGAACATTTTGAAAATCCTGCCTGTTGAGACCACTGATGGCACCATCAGGGGTATTTTATGTAAAAACAGAACATTTTATGACTGTTTGCTTGTTGTCTTCAAGGTTTCATCTGCCGCTATCATAACTACAGTAATAAATGCAATGCTTTTCTGTGGGGCAAGTTTTAACTCTTGGATGCTGCAGCCTCCGTGAAAACCAAGATAGGTTTTCAAAATGAATCCAGCTGTCTACTGCAAGTTACTGAAATTAATAGAAACCAGTGGTTGCCTGGCAGGTGGGAAGAAATCTGTCTGACAACTAAACATGTAAATTACTTGTGGCTCGTGGTTTAGGGCTATATCATGCAAAACTACCAGTAAGGTCATTTTAACAATTTTAGGATGTCATTTTAAAAACCCACCTCATGTTAGCTCTACTGATAAAAAAAATAACACTATTGTCAGTGAAAGATCCATACTCATTAACTGTAGAAAATGTGCAGTTGATTGTTGATTGATTTTCAGCAGTAAGATCTACCTCTGCCATCCGTGGTGAACCCTGGTCCCAGAGGACACATCTTCTTGTACTGAGTGGTCCCGGGCAGGGGGCAGAGCTCACAGCTGGTGCCCCAGCCTCTGCCTCCATCACAGCAACACTCTGACTTGGTCACCAAATTCCTGTTACTAGAAGTCATCTGACACAGGGTGGTCAGAACTTCGGTGAAACAGAAGCCTTCACGGTTATCTGGAGGGTGGGAGAGACAGGCAAAGGAACGTGAGAGCGAGACAAACAGACAGATGGACAAACAAAGAGGTGGGCCTGAAATCAGACCAAACCACCCAGACAGGACCTGGCCTTAGAGAACCAGACATCAATAGATAACCCACACTGTTCTATCACTACTGTCTGTGAGGAGTAAGATAGCCATAGAACCACAGAGCTAACACAATCTACATGGTGGTTTTCTCACTGAGTTCAGCACATCACATAAATCCAGAAGTATATATTTAGATTAGGGAGGAAGGCTTTGAAAGGATTTCCTCTCCCCTATCTTGACAGTAACATGCACATGTTTTTTTTAACATAGTATCATGGAATGGTTAAAATCCCCTTTTTCCACCTATTTAGCCAATATTTAACAGCATAAAACATCTCTATCCAAATATAAAGGGCATAAAATCTGTAATTTTCTTATCTTCCTGAAAAGAAAAAAGTTTGACTATGTTAAACTCTAAAATAATAATATTGTTAAAACTTTTCAAACTGAGAGGTATTATCTTTTTGATGTTTGTCAAACCCATGTGGTTAAAACGTGTTAAATTAATTTAACAATTTCTGAGTCCTAAAGATTATTTACCAACATTTTTTTAAACTTTTGGACTCCTGAACTTCCCATCCCAGTGTTATATCCCATTGATTATGTTTGAAATACAGAAACAAGATGCCACTAAATAAAAGTGTTTTCTTTTGGGTTTAACTTTATGGCCTCGTTTCCTACAAGCTGACTTAATACAAGAACTGAACAAGTTCTGAACAAAACGGCAGAAAGCCAAATTAAAGAGGCTGTGAGGACACAACAGATTCTGATTAAAACTGACACTGAACTGTAATAAGTGTGAGAGTACAATAAGTTAAGTAAGTAAGAGCACAGTGTAAAAAAACATACATACAGAAAGAGCAACATAATATTAATTGATAACAACATACGTACCGATACATTCAGTCTGTGTGGGGTTGGCGATGAATCCTTGGTCGCATCTGCAGCGATAACTTCCAACTGTGTTCTCACAACGGCCATTTTTACAGGTACCTGGTTTGGCTGTACACTCATTCAGATCTAACACAGACATGCACATGGACAATGTAAAGATAAAGTGGAAATATATCTTACACAGGATTGTTTTGTTAAATGTCAAACCAGATAATGAAGCAGAGAAGTGGAAGTTAATTGTAAAATCGTTCAGCCTGTGGCAGGGTTTATTCCAAATTGGTGTGTGTATGAATACTTACATATATAAAGTAAAAACTCTTTTAATGATGTTGGTATCTTAACTTTAACTAACAACTTTTTATTTACATAGGCAAGATTTAAAAAAAAAACTTTATACTTTTTTAATATTCACCAATATGGGTTTTTGAGTAAACCCTGATATTTTTGACTAAAGCTGCTGATTGCTAGTATTTTGAACAATATTCAGAGCTTAACATTTGATTTCATAGCAAAAATGGGAAGAATTAAGTTTGCCTTGTGGGTTTGTGGGTTCTGATGGCTCAAGGCCATTGTAAGACAGTAACAAGTCCACTAATTACCAGGAAAGCAAATGCGGGGTTAACAACCCCTAAGATAAAATTAAATCCAGAATAAACAACTAGCTTTCAACATTGTTACACAAAAGTGGATGAATATCAACATATATTTATTGCCTGCAAAGTGAAGCCAAGATTTGCGGCCATAAAAAAGAATGATGGTTCATTATTTTCTGCAGTAGGACACTATGACAATCTCACCCATGCAACCGTCTCCTCCGGGCTGCCGTGTGTATCCAGGCGAACAGATGCACATGTATGTACCAATCAGGTTCTTGCAGGTCATGCCTCTGCTGGCACAGTCATCTATACCATCCTCACACTCATTCTGGTCTGGAAAACACACAGAATACTAAGAGTAAGAGGATAAAAAAGTATGAAGAAATATATGTTCATGCATGTGCAGCAATCACACCAGTGATGTAACACAAGACACTCATAAACACTGCAGCACTCAAGAGTTTCATGTAAAACCACCCAATCCGACACTGAGCTCTGTAGTGCTAACGTGTAGCGTGTAGTGGGAGGGTTGGTGGTCTGTTTGGAGCTCTAATGTAAACAGTGACGCTATAGAAACTGACAAGTTCCTCCTGTCTCAGCGCTTCCCTCCAAATACAACCGTTGCTATGGTGCCCGAGCTATCTGAGAGAGCGAAGGTGTAAACAGTGTCTCGGCCGGCTACAGTGTCCAGAGTGTTTTAAGTTTGTCCGAGACAGAGAACTCTTAAGAATCTCACAGAGATAGTGTGTTATGTAACTTTATGGATGGGGCCAGCACGTCTCTATGAGGCACTTAGTTTATTTTCTACCATCACTTTCCAGTAAATGGACTATGACTGAGAAAGCAGAGAGTATGAGTGAGTCATTTAACTGTAGTACCTTTACACATCCTCCTGTCCTCGCGCAGCACGTAGCCTGTGGGACATTTACACTCATACGAGCCCACCACGTTAACACAGCGGAAGGCACACAGTAGAGGATTCTGGGAGCACTCATTGATGTCTGGACAAGGAAGAGAAAGCAACAGGTTACAGTAGCAGTACAGGACTACAAAGACTGCATCATTGAGCGCAAACATAATTTCACATACCTTCACAGGTCATCATTGGCCCAGGCTCAAAGCCGTCATCACATGCACATTCAAAGCCACCGATGACATTAGTGCATGTGCCGTTGCCGCAGGGATTACCAATGGCACACTCATTAGTGTCTGTTTTCAAGAAAGTTACAAAAACTCCATTAAGCATGTTGGTGTTAGATTATTTTAGGGGAGAAAGATGAGGAGAAGGAGACATTGAGAGAAAGATAGCAAAACAGTGAGTAAACTGGCCTTCACACTTGACTCTAGTGATGTCCAGACTGTATCCCATGGGACATTCACAGCGGAAAGAGCCGTCTATGTTGATGCACTGGCCATTGATGCAAGGATCATTGAGGCATTCATCAATATCTACAATGGAAGAAAAAAAACACCAAATGAATTACATGCCACAACTATAAAAGAGATGTAAGACAGTGAAGATACAGTGGTGATGACACACATACCTTTTGGGTGGTCGTCTGTCCCCCGTTGATAACCCTCATTGGGACAGAGAAGAGGATACGCCTCTGGAACCATGAGATGTGAAAAGTCATGAATATGATTATATGATTTCGTGCAAGAGCTTGTGTTTCCTTGCATATGAGTGTGTGTTGGGCGTATTTCTGTCTAATGTGATAGGAAATGGAACACACCTTCTCCCTTGGTGGGACAGATTTCACAGGGATTCCCCCAGCCTTGACCTGGCATCCCAGTGCAGCAGCATGCTGCCTTGGAAGTGTTCTGAGGCTTTGGAGCCAGGCAGCGGCCATTTTCAAACGTAGTATAGCAGTAGTTCACACGGATATCTAAGGGTTTTTACACACACACACACACACACACACACACACACACACGCGTGCGCACACGCACACAAAAGTAGTGAAAAATTAGAGATGGAAGGAGTAGTGAGCCTGAAGGTACTGTAAATTGACCAAAACTACAACTTAGAATTTTCCCTTCAAACCACATTTTTTGGTGAAGTATTTGTAGTGAGGACAGAGGTTGGCTAATTATCCTGAATGATCTGTGTTTGCCAGTCTTTCTCCCTGCTTCTGAGGGCTCTTGTTGCTCCTGGACTAGGCAGGCACTTACTTGTAATGAGAAGCATATGGTCGCGCTCTCCTGCTAGCACTGGCCTTCACTGAACTCAACACAAATAAGCTTTCTGACCACTGTAGATCTCACACACACACACACACACACACACACACACACACACACACACACACACACACACACACACACACACACACACACACACACACACACACACACACACACACACCTGGCTCAGAGGCAAAGATCACATACATGAACACCTGGTGCTGTGAGGAGAATGTCAAAGAGTGTCACGTTACTTTCCTCCATGAAACTGATTTGTCAGCCTTTCCGCAAAAGAGATTTATGGGGCTCTGTGCACAGCTGTTGTGCAAGTGTGTGTGAGCGCATGCACATGTGCGTCTGCACATGGATATGTCATTCTTATTTTGTAGTTACTGAAATATGATACAAATGTTTAAAAATTGTGCTTCCTTGGTAATGGTTACCTAACATGTCAGTGCTAAGTAGTTTTTTTATTCAGAGACAGAATACTGAAAAAATAATATCAAAGAAAAAACAAAATTAATTAGAAAATTAAGCTTAGAAATAAATCAGACAGTGGTGACACAAATCTGATGCTGGTGACAGATATTAATGGTCATGATTAAGGGTGCTCCGATCGATCGGCCACCGATCGGTATCGGCCGATAATGGCTTTAAATAGTTTGATCGGTGGTCTCCATAAAGGCCGATCAGATAGGCCGATCAGATGACGCACTACCACGGATGTATTAAGAGCGCACTACTCCTGAGAACATTTTCAAAATGGCGGCGTCCCTACATTCAGCGGTCTGGCAGTTCTACAAGGTGTCTGAACGGTGGCAGAACAGGAGTTGGCCCGCGGCCGCGGAACGAAGGCGGTAGGAAGACGGCTACTGCTTTTAAAAGCGTCTGCCACCGGTGGTGCTCTGGCAAACGTGTTTGTGATTACACCATTCTGACGCTTCTACTGCCTCTGGAGCACCGCTGGTGGTCCGTCGACTCATTGCTATCTGGGAAAAAGACAATACACTAGCGATTAGCAACGTGTGTACCGAGGAAATACCACGAGGCGGAAATCTCCAAAGACATTTAAACACCACCAACCTCATCAGACATTTGAAGGTTAGTCACAGAAAGGAGTATGACGAGTTTTCAAAGTTAGCTAACGCTAAGGCAGAGCGGAGTCGTGTAGCTAGCAGCTCCGGCGCCGCTCAAACAGCTGTTTCGCCGTGTGTGTGTGTGTGTGTGTGTGTGTGTGTGTGTGTGTGTGTGTGTGTGTGTGTCGGTGTGTCGGTGTCGGAGTGTGTGTGTGTGTGTGTGTGTAGGTGTGACTGACTGTGTGTGTCTGTGTGTGCGCCGCTCAAACAGCTGTTTCGCCGTGTGTGTGTGTGTGTGTGTGTGTGTGTGTCGGTGTGACTGACTGTGTGTGCTGAAGAAATGTGCAGTGATTGAAAAAAAAAAAAAACTAAAAAAAAACTAAAGTGTGTGGCAAAATTTCCCAAAACTCCCTGATTGACTTAAACTCTCTATATGAGATAAGGACTCTGAAGAAAGCCCAGTCAGTCCTGGCTGATATAACCCCCCCTCTGAACAGCGACAAGATGTTTCCGTCTGGCCGCAGATTTTGTCTGCCAAAATGCAGGACAAACAGACATAAAAACTCTTTTGTTCCTGCTGCTATAGGCTTTGTAAATAAGTCATTGCGAGATGTGTGTGTAGTTTGTATTTATTTTGTCTATTATTGATGGGGTTTGTTTTCTGTATAGTCTATGTGTTGTTTATGTTCCATTCTATTGCTGCACAACGAATTGCCCCTCGGGGATAATAAAGACTCCTTGAACCTTGAACCTTGAAAGGACATTTTTTAGATTTTGAGCTAGGACAGAAAGCCAAACAGTTACTGATACATTCTCTAAACATGTGTGACTGTTATGTAATGGCGTAATTTTCAGTTCATAAAAGTGATCGGTGATCGGTTATCGGTATCGGCCGATACGTCTTCCAGCAATCGGTGATCGGTGATCGGCCTCAAAAATCCTGATCGGAGCACCCTTAGTCATGATTATGGAGATTTGCAAAACCACTACGACATTATAATTTATAACATAATTAGTTGGAAACTGGTGGCCTAGTGGTTAAGACACATACCAGATACTGTAATCACAATAATCCAAGTATGATTCTAGCAGGGACCAATGTTACATGTCACCCCTCTCTGTCTCTCCACGTGTTTCTCTACAATCTGTCTTCTATCAATAAAGGCTAAAACCAAATCATTAATTGGATTGGCTGTTGCTGTTACTCTATCACTTAGCATCTGATCATTAAGATGAGGTTTAGCAGCTTAAAACGCAGCCGCGTGCTAAACTGGACCTGAAGGTTTCAAGCAGTCGTTGGCAATGGAATTCCCGTTCTCAGGCTCTCTCCAACAATGCAACAACAACATGTATAATAAAAAGAAAAGCACACAAGTCAAAAAAATGAGAATCCAAGACCTTAAACGAGCACAGGTTCAGCTGAACCGCACCTAAGCACAGCGAGTGATGTTGTGTTCATGATCATTGAGATTTTCACCCTTCATTATTACTTCATGATTCAATGCAATAATTGACAATGCATTTCATTTCGCCAATGAATCAAGTGTGTAACTGTCTCCCCATCATGTTTTTAATATAAAATATTAATGACTGCACACAAAGACCCACAAATTATTTAAATCACTGTTGTCACCATGATTTTATTTATCTATCATTGTTTTTTTTTTATAAAAACAAGGGTTTTCTCAGTGGGACAGGGTTTGTCATTACAATGAAACCTTGATCTCGTTTACTGCCCATGTTGCTCACTCTCCACCCAGCTCCATCCTGCTTATCCCCTAACCCTCGGTCGAGAATTTCTGACACTGGAGAGAAAAGCGAAATACAAACTGTAAACTGCCTCACTGAACTGATGATGTCATCACTTCAGTGTTTGGAGGGGGAACTCCCTGACAGAGGACTCAGCGTTCCCCCACCCAACTTAAAAACACACATGTACACACACACACACACACACACACACACACACGGGGAAATGGAAAAGTGATCTGTTCAGAGCCACCCTTGGCCTTGTTGAGGCAGCAGCAGCAGAACCAGCTGGAACACAGTGTGCTATCATGAACAAGCAGGAAAAGTCTAACACCACTGACTGCTGCTTTGTCTCCACTAGCACTCAGAAACAGACTATACAGATACACTAGTATTTACACTTTGCTACACATTAAAGTTGATGCATAAGATAGTTTTATAGCCTCTTTTTCCCTCTCTCTTACACACACACAAACACTCACGATTACCTAAACATCTGCGTCCGGAGGCAGAGACCTGGAAGCCTTCGGGACACAAGCAGGTGAAGCTTCCTTCAGTGTTGGAGCAGGTTCCAAATGTACAGATCTCGGGCGACTGGGAGCACTCATCAATATCTGACACACAAAGAGGAACAGCATCAACCACCTCATCATATTCACAAATCAAATCCATCAAAATCCATTCCTCCCCCTTCTGTGCTTCATTGACATCTCATTTTTCCTTGAACTACTGTCAAAGCTGCAAGGATATAGTCATACAAGTATGTCATGGTCTATCCAAATGTGATAAAACAGAATGTAATCACACTAATGGATAGTTGGATAAAGGCTTATTACAGCCTTCATGTCACATGTTCGCTCATCTTAATGACCAGCTGCTGCCGTTACTGATGCTGAGAATTCAGTACTGTTCCTCCCCGCTTCCAGGAACAGAGCACAAAGCAGGAATGTGTTGAAGTCTGCCGAATATCTCTTCATCAGCCCCACTGTATAAACAATCCAAGTGTTCTGGCTTGGGCCCACTCCCACGTGTGAAAGGGAGAAGAGTGGTGTTTTGTAGCAGCAAGGCAAAGGAGGAGGCAAAGAGGCAGTTTATTCTCTTCTTGTACACCTCAGTAGAACTGTGATGTGTGCCATGTACATACTGTATGTCTGTGTGTGTGAGCATGTTGCAAGTAAGCAGGTGTTCTCTTAATTGAGGTAAGATTCACCTGTAGATATTTTATCACTTCAGAAATTCCTATTTTTATTTTTTCATGTTTTGGCTTATATTTATTGACCATGATGCTGAAAGGACTTTAAGCAACGGTACCTTCACAGGTTTCCTCATGGAGATAGTAGCCAAGTGGGCAGATACACCTGTAAGAGCCATCCAGATTCAGACAAGTTCCTGCACCACATGTGCCTGGATTAACTGCACATTCATTAATATCTGAGAAAAAAAAGGAATACGCTGTAAAACATACATATTACATTCAGATAAATATAAAAAAAAGGAAAATGATGGTTCCTTACCAGCACACAGTCTGCCGTCTAAAGTGAGCTCATAGCCGTCATGACACACACAGAGATAGGTGCCTATGGTGTTCACACACTGCCCATTTCGACACATGCCCCTCTGCGTTGAACACTCATCGACATCTGATCAACGCACAAACACAACAATATATCACATAAAGACTATAACTCTCTTGCTTTTTCTCTTTTACTAACTCACATCCAGACGCACGTACCAATGCAGTCACCGTTGTGTGAGTTCTGAAAGCCGGGATAGCAGAGACAGTTATAGGAGCCCACTGTGTTCTTACAAGTCCCGTTGCCACAGGGTTGTCTCTCACACTCGTCCACGTCTGAAACCAGAGAGCATCATCACAGCTTTACCATAAACAGCACTCACATTTCACGTTAAACACAAGTGAGAACTGATAGGAACCAGCATAGCTTACCGACACACATCGACTGGTCCCGCGTTGTTTTGAAGCCATTGGGGCAGATGCAGCGGTAGCTCCCCAGCGTGTCAATGCACTGACCAGGATTGCATATACCAGGGTTCTCAATGCATTCATTACGGTCTGATAAGCGAGGAAAACAATTGACAAACTGTGTGAAACTCAAACCACCAAAACTATCACTGAAAAGTGGTAAAATATCTGGCTATGCAAAGGCTAAAATTTGGGGAGATCCAATCAAACCCTTTAATTACTATTTAGACATTTGTCGCTAGCCACAATCACTAATGTGTCACTAATTTATTCTTCTTAATAAGACACAAAACTGGCCATTAACTCTTGTAACCTCATCTTTTAATGTGACGCTGTTCATACACTCATGATACAGGAGTAACATCATCATTATTTAATTCAAGTCAAAAACATGTCCATTTTTAAATACTCCATTTGACATTATGCCTTAAAGCAACGTTTAATTTTCGTAAGTTCATCGTTGCCTCCATCTAAAGTTTCAGTTTTCTCTCGCTGGAGTCTGACCATGTTTTGTTGTTAGGACTCGCATGAAAAGCAGGAAGCAAAACAGGATGTTGATTTAACATTTGCTTATCGGTGAGGACCCTCCAGTCTGACACTCACATGTTTCAGATATACAGCAGCACATGTTCAACAGCTCAACACATGCTTCACATTCTCTCTTCCTTAATAACAAGCCCACCTTGAAGAATTCCTCCTCAGACTGACTGTCACTGCGCTGTCTCTGGTACTTTATCTGTGGCTTACAACTGGCAAGAATGTGCAGTTCAAAGAGTTTCAGATGAGTGAGTTTGATACAATAGGTTGAGGAGGCAAGACAGCATCGGGCCACAGGAGGATGCAGAGAAGTCTGCATCATCGTCATGGAAGAAAGCACTGTTTTGGCTGCTTCCTCTAATATTTTCTCTAATCCTGTTTCCACCAATTCTATAAAATCTCCACCAAGGTCACTGGGAGCTGACGAAACTGCTGTGGTTAGAGTGAACAGTGACAACCATGCATCACACCAGTAATGTACTGCATAATCAAGAGTGCTGCTGACACCTTTCACCTCTTTATAGCTGATCACCACTACAGCCTTACCTAGACATTGTCCAGTGGGGGTGAAGCGATATCCAGGTTTACACTCGCAGCGGTAGCTTCCTGGCATGTTCAGACAGGCTGCATTCTGCTGGCACACCGGCCCATTCTGACACTCATCAATATCTAACAACAACAGGTACAGAGGTGTTCAAAGACGCGTTTACAAAGAGTGATTACTTATACAAAGACTGATTTAGTTTTTATAACCTAGGAAGAATTCACTGCATTTTACATTTTGGCATCACTTTCAGTTGACCTTCAGTGGAGTCCAGGCCTACCTTCGCAAATCAACAGCTTGTCGTTGTAGACGAAGCCGATGGGGCACTCGCACCTGAAGCTGCCAACCATGTTGATGCACACGCCATTCTCACACACTCCTGGGATTTCCCTGCACTCATCAATATCTAGCACATGAGGAAGAGACAAGATGAAAACAAAACAAACTTTCCTTTTTAATCACAAAAACCTTTGAATGGGGAAATCTTACCGATGACCCGTCCAGTGGTGATGTCAATGTAATATCCTGGTCTCTCGCTGCCGCACAGGATCGCAAACTCGTCTGAGTTGGACATAAGACATGAGTTCACTTTTAGTTCCTTATACGTTCAAAACATATGTGTGCTAGCATATGTGTGTATGAGACCTCACCGGTGCTGGGAACAGGACACTGTTCACAGGGTTTATTCCATGCACGGCCAATGTTGTAGGAGCAGCAACACATCTTTTTTGTCATGTTGAAGGTCAGCTCTCCGTCACATGTCCCGTTGTCAGAGTAAAAGTTCCTGTAGCAGTAGCTCTTCCTCATGTCTTTGTGTGTTTATAAGAAAGAGAACGCAAAAATATCACTGCATGACTGCGTGTTACTACCAATGATACGGTTATTAGAGTGCGGCATGCAGACCTACCCATGCAGTTGTTTCCTCCGTTGACCTGCATGTAGTCCACAGGGCAGATACAGGTGTAGTTCCCAATGGTGTTGTAGCACTGGCCTGGGCCACAGATACCTGTTCGTTCACACTCATTGACATCTGCACACAGAGAGAAGGACAAACAGAAATTAGTACATTCCCTCAGTTGAGGTGCCACAAAACTTTTTTTACTTATTTAAAACTTCTATCTTAAAAGACTATCTGATATCTTAAAGAAGGTAGAATGAGTGCAATAAGGGTATATCGAGATACTGATTTTCTACATGGAAGAATAGCTGTCTGCAAAATATTATTATCATATACATTATGTGTTACTATGTAACCCCCAATGTCATCATCATCATCTTATGTGAACATATTGCACAACAAAAATGACCACTGCCACAACTACAGAAAGACACAGGCTGGAATTTGCATTTTAATATCTTCTATTTGTATGAATAATGATTTTCCTAATAGCTTTCCTATACTTTCTATACTAAAATTCTTTCTCTACCAACATTACTGCCAGACAGCAAATACAGCGCTTGTTCCTTCCGGCCCAGTTAACAGCTGAACTGTTGATTGACTAGAGACATAGTGGATGTGCAGTCCTGGACTTTATAGAGCAGACACCCGCTTTTGTTCTCCTGGCCAACAAACACACGCTAATTAAAATGCCGCCAGCCACATGTCATTCTCTAACCCTCAGCCCCCTCCTCTCCTCTCTTTGTTCCTGTTTCTCTTTTCTAAACACCCTTCTTATTTATCTCTTTTTTTCATCCCATCTTTCATTCCTCCATCTCGCCCTCCCTCCGTCATCTCTGGCCTGTCTACAGGGGACTCGGTGTACTTCCCTGAGGAGAGGGCTGACCACATCAGAGCCTCGCTCCTCTGGACACAGTTAGGCGCTCAGCTGTCTTATCATCCTGACTGAGCTTAGCTGGGTTAACAACAGACGGGGAACTAAAGCAGAGATATATTGAGCTAGAATGAGGTGCAGTGTCGTCTATGGGACAAAAGGGTCCAATATTTCTTTGTCGTTTTGCTCTCAGTGCTGTTCTCTCTCTCTCTCTCTCTCTCTCTCTCTCTCTCTCGCTCTCTCTCTCCATGTGTCCTCCCTGAACAAAGGCCTTGACGGCTGGACTCAATTTCCTTCCCACTGAAACGTCCCAAGGCAAGAGCTAGAGAGGACTAGGTCACCTGTGTGTTCATGTGCCTGTGGGGCTGCATATAAATACATGTGCGTGTTGAATACCTTCACAGACTCTAGTATCTGTGTTGAGGGCATAGCCTCTTGGACATTCACACTGGAAGCTGCCAAAGGTGTTGATGCACTGTCCTCCCTGGCACAAGCCGGGCAGCTCCTGGCACTCATTGATGTCTGCCAGAGAGAGAAAGGAAACACTCAGTGGGTGGGTGTGCGTTATCTGTGTAAGTGTCTGTAATTGTGCACAGGAGCAACCTGACACGCATGGTAGCATGTTGCTGTCTGACCTTCCAAGATGACAGTGATCGGGTTGGGTCTGAAGCCTTCTCCTCCAGGACACAGTGTCTTGTACTCAGCTGTAACACAGCACCAATTCAACATGAAAGAGAAACAATGGCACAACAAACACACAAACCACAATCAAGGTTGTTTTATTTCAGGATTTGACAGTAACGGTTGATGGTGAAACATTGAGTTAAGACATGTCCAAATGGTCATTGTGCTTTTAAAAATATGTTTCTGGTATTCAACTCGTTTCCTGTCACTCTCTGTTGTGCTTTTTCTGATCAGCCATCTCAGATCTCAGAGTCATCCACAGAGCCCAGTGGGCCGGACATGACTGCAGCTAGCAAAAAGAAAATGGTTTTGTTCTTGTCATAGAAGCAAGCATTTCCTCAAGCTAAAGAAGGATGAGTCATTCTCTGTAATGTTTTGAACCATCTGTTGGTAATTTCAAGTCAGTTGCACAACGCTGTCTCATCCTTACCAGCAACAAAATTACAGCAAACACACACTCATTGCATGACAAGAGCAGGCAGAATGTAGCCTGTATGTTGGCAGAGCATCTAACTCACACTTTATCGGTCCTAATTTATATTTTGGTGCATTTACATATTGGTGCTTTGGTTATGATTTTTTATGTTACTGCTAGTTGAAATAGTAAGAGAAAGAATTAAAGGTGGAGTCTGTTATTGTGAAGAAAAATTGTTGATATTTGAACTCAACACCCAAACAAATACACCCCTCCTGTCAGTGCTCCTTCAGAACGTTAGCATGTGCCAGATTTACCATCCCTCTCATTCCCACTGCCTTTCTCTTTATTTATCCCTGTCCTGTGCACAAGCATGAACAGAAAAGCGTTGTGTGGCTCTGTCCGAGCCGCTTTGATTGTTTCTAAACTACAGAGCCAGGGCTGTGTATGAACACCGGATTTTTATTCAGTGTACACACAGAATGGACAGCTTGGACCACAAGGAGATTTTCGCTGGATTTGACAAAAAACGTATTGGATTAGAATCGCAGACTCCAACTTTAAACCAGACTTCAGGTGCCAATTAACTGATTGATTGATTGATTTACTTGGTAAAACGGCTAATAGAAGGATTATTAATCAAAGCCAGTGACACCTGAATTACTTGCCAGATAGTGACTTATTAAAACAACATTTACAGCCACTTTTTAACTGCCCACTCAACTTTTCATAGTCCAAAGACTTTGACTCTACCTTCAAATCTTTACTTATTCCGTGATGGAGGACAGTGTTGTGAGTAAGAGATTGAAACTTTAAAGCCCCAGTGTGTAACATTTGAAGTTGTTTATTATCAAAATCTGTATTGCCCTTCACGAACTTGTCCTTTTTTATGAATATTGACCACAACCATCAATTCCAAGTATTCCTATTGGCTTGAAATTTTACATTTGCGCTTACATGAACTGGGGTAGACGCTCCATAGTCATGCGCCATCTTGAACTACGGTAGCCCGTAAGGACATACAGGCGATACTGCTCCGCATTTTGCGCTTTTCACTCAGTGGCACTGACTGTGACTGCCAGGGAGGGAGGGGGAGAAGATTACTTGTAACTCACCGCCGGCAGATTTGAAAGCCTGTTGCGTCTATTATCGAGGACATGTAACTGAATCGCAGAGGAAAATAACGCTAGAACGACGTCTAGGATACCTTTCCTCGCGTCAATGATGAAAAAGGATTGTCTACCTTGTAACATAAACGTAATCATATGTGCCATGATTTCCCTGGCAGACAACTCACGTCATGGAGTTGTAACACAGACTAGCTACAGCCAGAACAGCTGTGTATAAACGATGGAGACACTAAGAGATCATTTCAGTTTCATTGACATTGTTCATGCTGCTCAGAGAAATATATTAAAAACACAAACCTCCGTTGCTTCTCTCCTACGCTGTAAACATCGCCTTACACTATTAATCTCGTACAATATACAGAATAACGATAGCACAGATACTTTACTAACATTAGCTTGCATATGTTTGGGAACCTGATAGCTGATGTTAGCAATGAAATGGTACCAAAATAATGTCAAACTATTATTACACTGGAAGGAACACTCACGGACGATTGTCGCTAATTTCGGGTTTGGCCACCGTAGGAGTTATAACGCACTCAGAATGGGGGGGGGGGGGGCTACAAAGTGAAATTCAGTTGGTCGTCATATACAATTTCACCGTTAGATGGGAGAAATTCTTACACACTGGGGCTTTAAGACAACAAAGTAGCAGCAATTTTGTCATTCATTAAACATTTGTATTGGTTCTCCATCCTTATTATCTGCAACTGACTCTTTCGGAAATAACAACTAAATAGTTAATTTATAGGCCCATGTATCAGGAGTTCTCTGGTTGAGTTGGATTGGTGAAAACAACTTCATAAATGTTGCTCCATCTCTTAGGTTAAAAACAAAAAGAGTCATGTTGTTGGTGACGGTTCATTCAGTACGGTTGCACTTGTTTGTTTCTAAATAGACGTAACGACCCACTTGGCTAACTTGAGGAGGTTTTTATTACCTCCGCTAATGAGGTCATGTTTTCGGTTCGGTTTGTCTGTTGGTTAGTTGATTTGTCGCTCAGCAGGATTATGGAAAAACTACTGGCCCGATTTTCATGAAACTTTATGGAAGGGTGCATTGTCCAAAGAAGAACCCATTTGAAGCAGATCTGACTCACGGGGCAGATACATACATTTTTTTCACTTTCGTAAACATTGTGAGATAGGGCAAATGTGCTGCATTCATGGTGTCAGTATAATAAAAAAAAAAAAAAAAAAAAAAAAAAGAAATCAGAAAATTTACACTGCATTAACATTGTGAGATAGGGCATGCCTCAATGGAAGTCTGCACTCTCTGAGTGCCCTTCTTTTTAAAGTTAAAGTAATGATAATATTAAAATGCAACTTCTCCCAACTCTGAACTTCTCATGTTTTATCACTTAACACTAAGCAAATCCGATGCACAGCTGCAAAAAGTTGACCAGATACTATGGTGAGCTAACTATACGTATTAACACCTTCAATGCATAGCGCTAAATTTACTATGTGTGTTGACTTAGGTGCGCCATATATTTAGAATATCCCTTTGCTATATAGAACTTGCTGCCAGGATGTGTGATATGTCACCTCTGTATATCTCTGGCTAGTGCTCACAAACCTTGCAATTGAAGTGAAACATACTGCAGGCAAAGTCTAAAATGTGTTCGATCGACTCACTTGAGTTGACAAAGGGGCATGATTCACAAGGATTTCCCCAGCCCTGGCCCTTGGAGCAGCAGCAGGATGCCTTGGAAACACCAACTCCGATCTCATTGGAGCAGTCCAAACTCTCTGATGCATCTCCTCGGGAACGAACATCGAGAAAGCAGCTTCCAGAGCGAGTGTCTGTACACACACACACACACACACACACACACACACACACACACACACACACACACACACACACACACACACACACACACACACACACACACACACACACACACACACACACACGTTTTAAGGTATAGAGGTGTCTTGCCTTTGCTTCCAAATTAGTTCTATGATTAGCTAAGATCAAACACCAACAATGTGTAGTGAGAACTTGTAGAGTCTCACCTACACAGCCCACCCGAGTGGGGTTGAGTTCAAAGTCTGGAGGGCAGTTACAGTGGTAGCTTCCAGGGATGTTAACACACACTCCATTAATACAGAAGGTTGGGTCTGCACATTCATTGATATCTGAGAAAGAAAGACAAAGTAACAATCTATAAAGGTTCTTCACAATTCCACAAAAATGTTTTTTCTTTCCATTTTTTTCTCAATAAGTCATTATTTGACACAACAACAAGGAAGGAGCAGGGACTTTCCCCTCTGTATCTCAGGGGAGATGAGAGCTGTTCACTGCTGTTGCTCCATTTCTTTTACACTATTTCAAATCTCCTCAGCTCATTGGTGCATAAACAGAGCATCACTGGGGCAGGCAGCTGGACTGGTGTGTTGACTAGTCTTACCTGTGCAGTTGCCTCCACTCCTGTCCAGTTCATAACCAATGTTACATTCACATCTAAAAAGTCCTGGGATGTTCTTGCAGCGTCCATTGACACAGATGTCAGCAAAGGTACATTCGTCTATGTCTGTAAAAGAGACAGAGAGAGATAGAGAGAGAGAGAGAGAGAGAGAGAGAGAGAGAGAGAGAGAGAGAGAGAGAGAGAGAGAGAGAGAGAGAGAGAGAGAGAGAGAGGCCCAGCTGTGAGGGATTAGTGGATCATGGGATCATGGTGGAAAATTGGCAGCCAGCAATAGGAAGTGAAGGCCACTCACCTCTGTTAAAGAATGACAGTTCTGGGGCAAAAAAATGCCCAGACATATCCAGGCAGACACACACATACACCAATAGAGCAGCAGCCAAGGTTATGAAATTGTGCTCTTCCACATCATTAGACTCTGCACAAGTCATTACCGTCCAGCCCTGCCTGAGTTGAGGCAGGGAGGACTGGACAGGATGTTTGACACATCAGCACAATGAGGTCAGTCTGCTCATTCAATTGAATCCAGCAATGTCTTATCACAGGAGGCATGAATCACACTCGTCTGCTACCAGTCATAAATGTGCTCATATGTCATATGTCTACAGTAGCTTAGTTAGGGATTCAAGCAAGATCCCTTCTCAGTTATTTAAGTTTACATGCAATCACATTCATTTTATTTGTATTATACTTATGTAAATGCTACATCCCAAATAAAATATCCATAAAAGGTCTACTGTCTATGGGATACCTAAACAAGGCAAACCTGGATGGCATCTAAGCATATCATCAAGGTTATGAATCCAGATATATG
The DNA here is from genome assembly GCA_023631565.1 of Gymnocephalus cernua. Lineage (NCBI taxonomy): Eukaryota > Metazoa > Chordata > Actinopteri > Perciformes > Percidae > Gymnocephalus > Gymnocephalus cernua. The sequence goes on along the minus strand of CM042426.1, from coordinate 17,701,354 downwards.
TCTGAAAGGTGCATGTAGCTTTGTCTCAAACAAGAACTTAAAAGACAGTTTCTAGACCATTGTACACATATCATTTCAGCCAGTAGGATCTCGGTAGTTAGCCTAAGATTCAGACTATATGGCCTTTTGTTACCACTCCATATGTCCATAGGTCTGTACAGAGTCTATACAGTCTTTATTCACACTTTAGGCGAGCAATCTCCTCTTGGACGTGGATTTCTATGGTGACTTTGACAGACCACCAAACACCAACATCAAATCAACAACCACATTTGAAAAGAGAACAACATCTATTGTTTGTTGTCTATTGTCAGTCTCACAACTAAATTTTCTCACAACTAAATCCACTTAGATGTTGAGCATATGTCCAAAATACTATCTCATGAGTTCCATTTGAAGGCAGCATCTGTTTGGATCGGTTATTTCTCCAAACGGGAAAACAACAACAACCAATCTCCAGAGTAACACCAGACCTTTTTGAATCACTCAACATAATGTAGGATGTGGGCACTAATTCAGAGGTCTGGAACCAAGATAACCAGGAATATCAGTGTTGTATTGTCTTACCCTCGCAGGCCTTGCCCTCAGGAGTGGGGATGAAGCCCATGTCACATTCACAGCGGAAGCCTCCTGGCAGGTTCAGACAGTGGCCACTCTCACACAGGTTGCCGTTCTCTGCACACTCATCGTGGTCTGTATTGGTGATCACACACACACACACACACACACACACACACACACACACACACACACACACACACACACACACACACACACACACACACACACACACACACACACACACACACACACACACACACGGTCCGTAAACACACAATTAATTTGTGTATCTTTTTAAAAGCAAACAATGTGGTGTTGTATGTGTAACCTGAGCAGTAGAATCCATCTCCAGAGAATCCATCCTTGCATGCACAGCGATATGAGCCCATGGTGTTGAGACAGTCAGCGTTGTTGCTGCACATGTGTGTACCATTGGAGCACTCGTCAAGGTCTGAAACACAACAAAGTCCACTTAAATGTATGCACGGGGAAACTACTTCATCCAAATGTTATGGAAAGGATAAGGCTGGTGCTATTTCATATTTTTTCTTATTGTTAATAAAAACCTCTTTTTTTCTCCTTTCTTCTTTACCATGTCTGTGGCACTTAGCAACAAGCTCATATGCATAGTTTCATTCTCAAAAAAGGCTAAATAATTTCCTGAAACAGCTGGGCATTGTAGTTTTTAACAAACATTACCCAGACTGGGGTAAATAGTGCATTTGTTGGGATCTGTTTATTAACAGCACCAAGACAGTGTATGTGGTACTACTATACATTGTAATGCAGCACAAAGGAATACTGTACGCTACTGTATACTAGACTTTGGCTACACAGCCAATACTTGTTAACATCACCTCATTGTTGGTTTTGGTAATTTCAGACTAACTTTAAGCAACACTTTTTTGACATGCCTGAGAGAAACATTTTATTCATTTGTTTGGATGTTGAATCACTGACATTTCTTTATCAACAAGATTTTCTCAATGCAGATTTCTTGGATATTGACAAAATGTTAGAAGAAATGTCAGAAATGTCTGTTCCTTCTATTAGATTATATATACTATATTTCAATAGACCCATTGAGTGGCAGCATTTACCTGTGCATTTGAGGCCATTGCCAATCCATCCTGGAGCACAGTTGCATTTGAAGCCGCCAGCTGTGTTGGTGCAGGTAGCGTGTCTGTCACAGTTATGGGCTCCGATCTCACACTCATTGACATCTGACAAAGAGGAAACAAACAAGAAGCCATGTAAAGAGAAATAGACACTGCTGTGATGGTCTGATGATTCCGGTCTGCATTCTCATTTCAGTGGGGTTCTTGGCATTGTGGAGTGAGTTGATGCTTGGTTTGAATTGCATAAAGACAGCAGCAGGAGACGACAGGACTAAGTCTTTCTGGGTCACTGTCTTCATCCATGTATTTCACAGCAGAAGGCACTGAGAAATTCTCATGATCACCGATACTAATAGCCTTCCTGCAGAGGTTTAATGAGCAGACCCAGTCTCTGAATTTTCATTGTGCAAGTGTGTCGAGAGAGCTATAAAAAAAGGCCAAGAAGAACGATATCCTAATGCTAAGGCCTTGTTCTGTCTGCTAGTATTTCTGAGGTTATTTTAGGCAAAGATTTCTCTCTTCACCCACAGACCCACGGACACTGTGCCTCTCATATGAGGCTTTTGTAACAACCCTCTTTTAATACTCATGTTTGCTTTTCTCACCACCCTAGATGTCAAGTTTGGAAATTTAATCTTACCCAAATATAATTTCTATAAAAATGTGATGTGGTAATGTGCCAACTCTACAAAAATAAACATTCCTTCACGGCAAAACCATTATAATTATATCTAAACTCTGCCAATGGATGAAATATTGAGGTACTTAGTAGATAATGTGGTTATAAAAATACCTCTCTAACCTATTGTATGTGGCCCTGGATTCTAATAGATGAACAACAACAATTAATGGGAACAATTCAATTGCCTATTATTAAAATCTGCCCTGCCCATAAAACTTTTTACATCCTGCAGGGTGTAACCAATAAGGATCTCAGCTGGCGGTGAAAAGATACTGTAAATGTGGCTCTGCAGCTTTTGTTCCTCAGGCAGTTCTGACATGATCCACTATAATGCATGGCACAATGGAAAAAGCCTGTATGGTGCTACGACAATGAGGACTGCTAATATGAGCCAAAACAACCCTGTGAAACACTGACCAACACAATACCCTGGCCCTGAGACTAACGGCCAAGTGTTACAGCTTTGATACAGGGATTGTGTGTGTCCCTGTGTACATCAAGGGAAGCCATGCTATGAACTCAATCAAGATGTTAGGATTTATCAGCCAATGAGACACACCTCTCTCTGTGTGTCTGTCTTTGTGAGGGTAGTAATTCAAAAACACTGTCAATTAGAGATTAGTGCTACTGGGTTTACAGTCTTCCTGAGGAGAGGGTACATTATATTTACACTACATATGATGACAGGGTTAATATAAGGGCTGGGAGCAAACAAATCTCCCTGGATTACAGACGGAATAAAGATAATTTCCCCCAAGCCTTTGATGACAGAGAGAGCACAACAAAAAAGAACACACGTTCTCATGTGGAAATGTAAAATGCAAACAGGGGTTGTTGCATGCGAGGAGCGTGACAGCGGTCACACCTGGTGTCAAAGACGAGGCTTGATTTAACTAGGGCTGTTTGACAGATGAAGGTAAAAAAAGGAATAAAAAGGGATAGCAAAGAATTGAACATCTGGCTACTTGGCTGTCTAGCTATCTCCTAGTTTGTATGCCTGGCTGATTGCCTGCCTGTTTATCTGTCTGCCTGTTTGTCTGTCTCACTAGATGTCTAAATGCCTGCTAATATGGCTGCCTTCCTGGCAACTTGGCCATGAAGGTATAGTTACATACTACAAAAAAAAAAGAAAAAAAAGAGAAAATCGAAATACATGTCGATCTAAGCCATATTAAAGGAGACATATCATGCTCATTTTCTGGTTCATACTTGTATTTTGGGTTTCTACTAGAACATGTTTACATGCTTTAACGTTCAAAAACACATACTTTTTCTCATACTGTCTGTCTGAATATACCTGTATTCATCCTCTGTCTGGTAAATATTTAAATGTAGTGGAACAGTAGCACAAGTACAAATCTGCCATTATGTCAGTAGCTGACTCAGTAATGTCAGTTACAAAACAACATCTATCTTAAGTTTGCTAATAACGCAATGTAGTGTAACAATAGCATTAGTAGATATGAGTCATTAACTTACCAAGCTGACCCAGCACAGTTAACACAGCAATATATATCTAAACTTTCGATATATATTGTTAGCTAACTTTAAAGTTTGCTAACATTAGCTAACATTAACCACCATAAGGTGGTCATGCCAGACCAAGTAAGTAAAGTAAGTAAACTTTTAATTTTTTTGAATGGAGATTGTGGTATTTCTTGTTTATAAAGTTACATATTCTTGATTTAATGGCTCAAATTGTTTGACAGTGTTGTAATTTAGCTAATAGATGATAAAGTCAACACGCATTTCACCCTGAACCTCTCTTTAAAGCTGAGACTCGTAAACTCCCCCAGAACATCTCCACCCAGTCCTAACTTTCCAATACACACGCAAAGGCACAAAAGTGCTCAAGTGTACATAGAAATAATCTCACCCTGCCCACTGAGTTCTCAGTGTTGTTGAATAAAAAGAGAAATAACTCTTGTGGGAGCTTCATCAACAGCTGGATCAGATCTGGGCTAGAAAGCACCACTTACTCATTAACACTCACACACGCAAGAAGATTTAGTCCACACATACCAACGTGGCCACATAAGGCATTTCGACAATGACAACCAATTTCTTATGCATTTTTCGACTCTATATTGGAAGGGGATCCAATCCAAAAAGAGTAGCAGGTTTTGTTCAGTTGTCTATAACAAGACATCCTGCCTGCCTGAGAGGAATTAGTGTCTTGATTCCTTGTTATTCTGGGGCTGAAATTCCAAACCTGTGAATCAGAACAGGTTGCTTTACTGCAACCCCAGCTTTCTCAAAACAAGGAAGATACTGTATGGACATTTTAATGGGATTAGAATGAGCAAGAGTGTGAGTGAGTGAGTGAGTGAGTGAGTGAGTGAGTGAGTGAGTGAGTGAGTGAGTGAGTGAGTGAGTGAGTGAGTGAGTGAGTGAGTGAGTGAGTAAGTGAGTGAGTGAGTGAGTGAGTGAGTGAGTGAGTGAGTGAGCGAGCGAGCGAGTGAGTTTGAATCATACTTCAGACAGACCTGCTTATTTGCATCTGAAGGAAGTCACGTGCTGCTGTTGACTGTGTGTCTGACTCATTTTGATCACCGGGACAAGGCCAGATAAGATCACTAACCAAACTCTCAACTAACCTTCAATTCCAAACTTTAAAGTGGTCATATAAATCAGACTTAACTTTGGCTAGACAAGGAGTGAGTCTAAACTAGCAAAAGGGCTCTACTGGCCGGATGGACTTCGTATTTATGTGTTCTGGAGTCCTTTCAGGTGATTACGTGCCACAGAACTCTTCCAACCATCACGTAATGTTTAACTGACCTTAATGAAAGAGCAACAAAGGAATAAACAAAAGTGCAATGTGATGCATACATCTGACAAGAGGATAGTGATCTCACTGCTCCTGCTGCTGTTGCTGCTAGTGCATGTCGGTGTGTGTTATCGTATGCGTGTTTGGGAGCGTGGCTCTCGTCAGGTCAGACAGGAGCTCTTGAATGAGGGTGAGTAATGTTAGAGCTGCTTCTGGTTAGCCAGGCATTCTCCTCGCATCCTCTCATTTCTCACCTCTCTCTTCGACTTTCTCACACACACACACACACACACACACACACACACACACACACACACACACACACACACACACACACACACACACACACACACACACACACACACACACACACACACACACACACCTCCTCCACCACTTAATCAGCATGAGCCCTCTCCTGACTCACCATCTTTTCACTCCCATCCACGTTCTACCACTGACAGGATGTTTTGTTGTGGGTAGGAATGCTCGATGTGTGTGTTTGTTTTGCTCACCTGTGCAGCCTGTGGTTCCCTTGCGGACAGAGTATCCCAGGTCACAGTGACAAATGAAGGACCCCTTTGTGTTCTCACAGTTCCCATTCAGACAGATGTTTGGATTCAGCTCACACTCATCCACATCTTGACAGGGAGATACAAGAAGAGTGGAACAGAGAAAGAGAAAGAATGTTAATTTGCTAAACACAACTACAATAAAGGAAAAGGTCATGACGATGAATAAAACTGAATTAGCTTTTGTTGGTTCGGCCCGCCAAACAGGTTTTGATGAGCTGTGATATACTGTATGTACATGAGTCAGAAAAAAATTACATCATGAACTATATTAAGGCTTTAAAATGTCACTTTTCATAAATACAGAAATAAGAGTGTGTGTTTGTGCAGACTTATTTAAAAGTCCTTACATCATTGATGGCAGGTTTTTGTTTTTTCTCTCAGTGGAACCAGACGTCTAAATGTCACGCATTCCTCCCTGCTCAACCAAACTAACACAATGTTCACTGTCTTGTAAATCAACAACAACATTACACTCTCACACACAGACTCACAGATCTGAGTCATTAAGTCTTATTCTCATGACTCATATCTTGGATAACCTTTAAGATGATCATTACATTGTTTCAGTAAATCTCTGAGAACCCCCTGGATTTAATAAGCACAGAAACTGCAGAAGGTTTAGCTTCTGCAGTGTTTTATTTTGGGTATAGAATGTGCATCCATTACCCAGGCAGGTCTTCATATCTTCAGATGACATAAAACCGTCAAAGCACAGACACTGGTACGTCCCTGGGGTGTTGGTACACTGGCCTCCATCACAGATGTCTGGGCTCTCTTCACACTCATCAATATCTGAAGATTGAAGAAAGAGAGGCAAATCAAAAATGAAATGGGAGCAGACAAAGTGTAGAGGACAAGAAAAACTGTTCTTAAAACTAGTAATCCAGACTTGAATGTTGAAGTATGTTTTACTCTACAGTTTCTTAAAAGAACACATCAAGATTACAACATAAAACAATGCTACTTCAGGGGCATATTTTTCTTTCCTAAACAGGGCAGAACACAGGACAATACAAGTACATTTACTTTGTCACTCATACGTCAGGAAGGTCAATTCAGGACACAGCTTGTGCAATAAAGTGGACATCATGCTGAGCAATGGTAAAGTAATATTTAGCTCTTCTTTTGCACAAACTATGCTGTGTATGCTTTGTACTGCCTTGATCTCTGTCTGTATATATACATACACAGTATATATATCTCTGGAAATTAAAGGAATACGAGTCACAGAAGTAAGTCTATGAACAACACAGGAAACCTACTGTCATGGTCAAAAAAGAAATTCCCTCTTTTTTTCTGCCAACCAACGTATACGTTCTTTGAACATATGCCAGTGAAATCACAGCAGTGGCTCTCCATAAACTAGGTTTCCTGATGTTCTGCTTTGTACCTGCTCTTAAATCAGTTCTCTCTAAACACAACCTTTAAATTACTTCTGCACTACCACGTGCAATCTTTAGAAAATGTTCTGACAAGTAAAACCTATCATTGAAAGTTTTCTTTAGTTACCACATCTTGACAAATGCGGCAAAAGTACATTTAAAATGTAAGAACTGCCAACTGTGTAACTCAGAATAACAGACACAGGATAAGAGATGAACTATGACAGATACAAAGCTTCTTACCAGTGCAGCTTCTCAGATCAGGCATCAGGGCATATCCAAGGTGGCAGCTGCACTCATAGCTACCATCTGAGTTGGTGCAGAAAGTCTGACAGCCACCATTCTCAATGGTGCACTCATCAATGTCTGAGAGGCAGAAAAACAAAGACACATACCGTGACAGATTGCCACAATGAAAACAAAAGGAACATCTTTGAGAGGAAATAGTCAGTAATATATCTAATACACACCGACACACTCCAGTCTGTTCTCTGTAGATTTGTATCCCGTGTCGCAGGAACACTGGTAGCGCCCGATCATATTGACACATTGGCCGTTCCTGCACAGCCTGTCACTCAAGTCACATTCATTGATATCTGTGAGGGAACAAAGCAATTATCAAATTCTTACACATCATTTATATTTTTAAAAATCAATAAGGATAACCTACATTTTTAAAAAGTACCAGCAGCATGTTTTCATGTTGGTTTAAATCCTTAAACATGATTTAAACATCATTTGCCCTTCAAAGTGCCATTGAGCAAACACCTATGGGTGTCACTACCAATTCTTTTCATTATCAATTAATCTGATGGTTATCTGTTGATTATTTTCTCAATTAAATTGATTAATCATTTGGTCCATAACATGACAAAAATGACCATCACAAATTCACAAAACCCAAAGTGACATGTTCAAGTTCCTTGTTTTGTCTAACCAACGGTCCAAAACTCAATGATATTCAGTTCAATGCTACAGAAGACTAGAAAAAAACGCAACTGTTCACATTTGAGAAATGTGAACATGTGAAATTTTTTTATGATTAATTGATTATCAGAAGTTACCTTTTAAGTTTCTGTCAACTGACAAATTCTTAATTGTTTCAGCTTTAAACCCACACAACATTAGAGTTCCTACAGTGCAGACCACTACAGTAATCAGTGTTCAAGTCAAAATTGTGACAGATGTTTAATGATGGATTCAGGAATCTGACGTCATTAAGCCCACTGTATCACACCTATCTGTACCAAAGTTTATTACCATTATCATCATTTTAGCACTTCAACTTGTTACTTTACCAGAGATAATGAAGACCAATGTCTCAGAAGGGATGAGGTGGGCAGTTTTTAGTAATGCTTTCATTGTTTTTATTACTTTTGGTGGTAATAAAGAAAACAAATGAGCTTGAAGGGCAGTAGCTGAGCATTAGGTCATGGATTAAAATCTTCACACACTGCATTAGGTCATCAGAATGACACCCAGTAAATAATGCATAATCAGCTAAATGCTGTCAACTGAACATGGGAGTTATGAAACTACAGAAAGCACTGGAAAAGTCAGGCACTTCTCTTGTTCTTGTAGAAAGAGTGTGCTGTTGCTACTTCTCCAGTCAACTAGGTGCTCAAGGAACCAAAATGTGGAGAAAAAAAACATTAACTGACTCACTGGAAGAGTGTGCTTGTTATTAAGCCAACATTTCTCCATTTGGGCTTTTTACATTAAATGTAAAAAGAAAACTGCCTATATATACTGTATATATACAACAAGATGGCTGAATCTTTGTTAATTATCCAATGAGAGCCAGACACATAAAAGGCCGGCCTCTAAAGTAAGAAAGTTTCAGAATAAAAGTACAAAACAAAATGTTACATTAACAGTAAAAGCTGTACCAACATACAATCAAATAGATTAGGATAGAATATAGGACCTGAATAAATATTTAACAGCACAAAAAAAACAAAAGCTCTCTTTTGCTACTGAACTATAGAATCTCATCTTCACCATGTTGAGATCCAAAGACCTTTCTTAGTGCACACACACACACACACACACACACACACACACACACACACACACACACACACACACACACACACACACACACACACACACACACAGGTCTAGAGTTCATATCAGCCCATCTATCAGAGAGTATATACCCCACACGTACACAGACCTGACACACTCCCACCCCACACAGAGCCCCAGTGAGGCCACACACATGGAGGAAACTAACTGATCTTCTTATCAGCCTTTTGGTCTTTCCTTCATCCCTCAGGAAAATAGAATAGCAGCTGCATTCTGCCACACAGATTTCTCAAAGAAAGGAGAAAAGCAAGAAGGTGAAAGAAAAGTTTGGAGAGGCAGAGTTTGCTCGAATCTCCTTTCTGATGACTTCACCGCTCACCTAGACAGGCCGACCCATCGGGCGCGATCTCGTGTCCCTCGGGGCACACACACTGGAAGCTGCCCTCTGTGTTTACACAATCACCTCCACGGCACAGCAGAGGGTTCCTCTCACACTCGTCGATGTCTGTGGAAGAACACACACAGTACACACACAGACACAAGTAGAGATATTAAGTGTTAGAGTTCAGTCTCTGCAAATATTTGTTTTGTCATCAATTTCCAATGAAGCCCACTGGATTGATAAATACATTTTTATTCAACTTTGACCTGCAAAATAGTGAGCGTCCAATTTAAAAGAGATTGTGGGACTGATATTCAGGAACTTGCTGTTTATATCCTTGTTTGGTGCATAAAACTGCATGGTGAAAGAATACAAGCAGCCAGCAGCTTCATGGCTGGCAGGTTGACAAACAAAAATTGTTGAATCATTTTTTTATTTGACAGTGTTTAATCTTCTACCCCAGTCACTAGCAACAGTTTATGACTGCGACCCTGCCCATATTATTTCCAGTCCCTAATGTTTTTGTTTTTTTAGCGAGGGACGAGTAGATTTTGTCGCGCCAATGTTGGTCTAATGGCATCTTGGGGCCAACAAAAGTACTGAGACTCTCCATTTTGTGTGTACGATTTCTTCCAAGTATTTAATCAAACAACGTCAAAGACAGACCAGAACAGAAATAGAGCATTAAGTATTTTCACAGATGGCAGAACATTAGGACTTGTAGCTGCAAATAAAAATCATTTTACTGGGCAGCCGAGTGTGTTCTCCTTCTCTCTCTCTCTCTCTCTCTCTCTCACACACACACACACACACACACACACACAGTATATATATATATATATATATATATATATATATATATATATATATATATATATATATATATATATATATAAATGCACACAGCCTGCAAATTTCAGATTACATCAGCTGACAACAGTGAGTTCCAGGTCTGGCATGTTAGCCTAAGTGTCTCATCCAGAGCTTATGGCACACGAGTGAGTGTGGAGCAGATGGCTGGGCTGTGTTTAGGACTGGGGTTGTGTGGCAGGTCTTCCCTATACTTGAAGCCCTTTATAGGTTGGCAACTCGCTCTGTTCTTGGATGCTGCCACTTCAACAGGGTGTGTGAAAGAGTTGTTACGGAGATCAAGTTTCTCACTCATGTCCTCACAGACTAAATTATTTCATTTGAAAGAGTGCTGTCTCCGCATGTAACTGTACCAAACCATCTCAAGCTGAAGAGGTGATTTAATGTGTTTTTAGTGTCTGCAAATGTTGGTGTGTGAGAATTCGTCACTTACCCATGCAGTTTTTCATCATCATGAAGCCACTCTCATAACCTTCGAAGCACTCGCATTCAAAATCTCCGGCTGTGTTGACACACCTGCCCTGTCCACACAGGTCCGGAGAGATGTGGCACTCGTCGATGTCTACAGGACAGGAATGGAACAAAACTTAGCAAGGTAGACATTCTCTTTAAAACAGCACTAACATTTAAAGATGCAGAGAAAACCATTTAGAGAGCTCCCTGTATTTATTATATGAATATAAAGAGATACAAATTAAAGAAACGTGATAAAAACATTAGCTTTTGTAGAGAGAACTCAGTAACAAAGTGATTTAACACAGACGTGAGGCACTGATAAGATCCGTAGCAAACAGCAAAGAAGCTATAGTACAAATATAAATATAAGGCAAACAACGCAGAAAATCACAGAAAATGTGAATACTACCTGAAAGAAAGGCTATAAAATAAAATTAAGAGGTAAAGTTGAAGATGATTTAGGCAGTCATATCTCTTCAAGCAGATTCTTCCAAAATCTAAAGATAAAGGTCTGATCCCTTTTAAATTTAATCTACATTTTGAAACACTTAACACAAAGGCTTTGGGCTGGGATCTCACTCGTATGGGGTAAAAGGTCCCAGATATCATTTACTTACTAAGAGCCTATAAATTATTTCAGAATAAAGCCATGGCACTGGCATTTAAACCTAAAATGATGTGTGCACATTTCAACAAAGGCAATAATGTAGCTAACCAGACTACAGGGACCAGCTCCAACAAGTCCAAAGCAGCCCGACTCCCATTAGATTGAATGAGCTGAATGTAGGCAATGGCTTTACACCACTTTAGTGTAATTAGTGTTGGCAGAGGGATTCAGAAAAGGGGACTGATGAAGAATGGCTAGACTTGTAAAGAAGATACAATGGTGCTGAGATGTTGAGCATACATTCCAGCCAAAAAAATAGCAGCTACATGCATGTCAGCTCTGACATTATTGCCAACATGTGAGTGTCATCATTTAAGTAAACACTGTGCAGTTGATGAACTGTTGTGTGTAGTACTCACCAGTAAGCAACTAATGATTATATTAATTATCAATTCAGCGTTCAAGTATTTTTCAATTAATCAATTTGTTGTTTAGTCTATACAATGTGGGAAAATAGTAAAGTATGCCCTTCACAATGTTTTAGAGTCATAGGTGGCGAAAATTGCCCAAAACCCAAAGATATTAAATGTACAGTGATAAAAAAACAACAACTCACATTTGAGAAGCTGGAACCAGCAGATGTTTGACATTTTTGATAAAATACTTAAAAGATGAATCAACTATCAAATTTCTGTCGATAACTTTCTTTGTAGATTAAATGAACTAAATTAGTGGGCGAATTGCTTCAGTACTACTCACCAGTGCAATTCCTCTCATCAGAGTCTAGAGCATAGCCGTTATCACAGCGACAACGGAAGCTGCCGATGGTGTTTCTACACCTTCCGTTTGAGCACAGGGTGTTTATCATCCTGCATTCATTTATATCTAAGGTATGAAACAGAGGGATAAAGACATATGAGAGACCATTTAAGAAACAACCCATACAGCCTATGCAGTCTATGGTACAGTACCTTTGAGGAAAGGTCTGCCGTTGATGAAGTCACCCCTATGCGAGAAGCCTGGGCCACGAGGACAGAGCTGGGCATATTCTGGAGTGCCCTTCTCCGGACATTCGTCACATTCAGGGCCCCAGGCTACACCCACTGAGCAGCAGCAGGCATCCACACGCTGCTTCCCTGAGATGGGAGCCCCACAGCGCTCATCCTCATGGGCAAGGTAACACTGCTCCATACGCAGGTCTGAAAGTCACACAGATATTACATGCATTTGATATAAGAATATCAAGTGGTATCAATTATACATTTAACACAGCACATTTAGACGGTAAGGTGACTTCAATACCACTACACGTGGAAACACATATACATAGTACCCACCAATGCACGTCCTGCCGCTGACATCAACAGTCATTCCTGGAGGGCACTGGCAGAAAAAGGAGCCCGGTGTGTTGATGCACTTTCCATTGATACACACTCCGGGAAACACTTGACACTCATCCACATCTGACAGTCAACAAGAGAATATAGAGCAACATCAACAACTGGTCCAGTGTTTCACTTGAATGAAATGCAAGTGAATTTCTGGGTCTACATGGCATCAAAGCAGACCTTACCTTCACAGACATTTCCTTTGATTCTAGCAAAGCCTTTACCGCAGATTGGATCTGAAAAAAGGAGGGCACACCATACAATGTCAGTCAATGCAGTTATATGGTTTACGAAAATGTGCAAAATGGTGCATATTGATCATCTCACCTTTTTCACATTTTGCACATGGGCTGTTCCAGGCTTCTCCCAGTGTGGCACAGCAGTGGGACTTCAGTGTAGCCCCGTTGATGTTGACCTCACAACGATTATTTACTATCTTCAGCCAGCAGGTGCTCTTAGTAGTCTCTGTTTTAATGAAACAAACCTTTTAGTTACTCTACATTCAGTTCTATGGAATTAAATAGCATGTGTGTCAACATGCACTGGTTTGGCACTTTATACATATACATATGTCAATACATGTTATTTAATGCCAAAATTCTGTATTTAATTAGTAAATCTTACATTTCATTTATCATCATAGCTGTTGTAAAATAAAAGACAGTGCTGATTGGCTTATTAGTGGTCAACTTGTCCTGGACAGGGAAACCAGTTTCTCCAGGCATCACTAGGCGCTCATTTCACTCAAGTGTTCCAGTTTTTTGGTTATATGTCATGGTGACCTGTGCTGGCACAGCATTTGACCCAGATCGTCTTACATTGTTTAATGTAGTTATTCACTGAGTTGCTGCAATTTAAATTAAACTTGAGGCTAGACAGCTTTTTTTGTATTAATAAAAAGTAGGAAAAATGTAGGAAAAAGCAGTATGTTTGAATAAATCAAATGTGGGTTACTTTCATATTTTTTATTATTTTTATGTTGAATAAAAAACATTTTGTCAATTAAAGTACTGTTTCTCACTTACCTATACACTCAAGCCCAGTGCTATCCAGCGAACTGCCGATGGAACACAAACACACAAAGGACCCTTGGCTGTTCCTACAATCTCCATTAACACAGGGGCTAGACTGACACTCATCCACATCTGTGGGAGACAAAAACAAATAACAGATTAGTTTTTTCTCCCGTTGGTCATTTCTTACAGTACAACAGAATCAATCTGAGTGAATGAATGAGTCTCTGACCCTCGCAGACGTCTGTCTCAGGATCAAACAGATATCCTTTGGGACACTGACAGGTGAAACTGCCTGGTGTGTTTCTGCACAGACCGTTTTCACACAGGAGCCTGTTCATCAGACACTCATCAATATCTGAGGAGAAACACATACAGAGAGAGAGACATGATGACTTTTCCTCTGTACTCTGAATATATCATTTTCAAAGAGGACAAGGCCAATAAAGAGCAGTTAACCTACCGACACAGTTTTTGCCCGTCAGGTCTATCTCAAAGCCTTCATTGCAGGTACATTTGTATGTCCTCATCATATTCTCACACACCCCATTCTGGCAGATGTCAGGGACGAGGGCGCACTCGTTAATATCTGCAAAGGCAAAGAATAACCTGTTAACTGTCACAGTAGGAAAGTAATAACTGCATTTAATTTCTGCAAGCTCTCTGTTTTAATATCAATGAGCTTGCGTTTGTTACCTCTTGCATCGCCGGTTATGCCAATGCCACTGGGGCACAGAGCCTGGAACTCAGCTGCAACATCACAGACAGACAGCACAGTTTGGTTGATAAAAAGCAGAAATAAGAGCGTTTGAGAAAATATCACACTTGCCAAAATCCAAGAAATCTCAAAGCAGAACATTTAATACCATGTCATTATCAATTTCCACACTTTCTCATTTAGCCTAAATGCATATAAACATGTCCTTAATGTGGTACAGCTCTGGCGTCTTTGATATATGCCCTTTAATTGGCAGGACTAATGAGAAGTGACTGTATGGTGTGCATGTATGTGTGTGTGTGCGTGTGTGTGTGCGTGTGTGCGTGCGTGTGTGTGCGTGTGTGTGGAGGCTGTTAATGTGCTTAGCTGTGACTTCATCACCGCTATTCTGTCATTTATGAAATCCAACTTGGTATGTCAATGAAAACGAAGCATTTATTCTGCTTATCCTGACTTTGACCATGGATGTATTAGACTTTGACAGGTGTGTTTTGAATTAAACACAAGCTGTGTGTGTCTGTGTGTCAGGCGGAAGGAGGTGGTTTCATATTTGTAAAGCGTGGACTGATTCGAATATCCGTACCAGAGCTTTGTGGTGGGCAGGGTCGGCAGGGCTCTCCGTAGGCAAACTCTGTGCTGGCACAGCAGCACTCCGACTTGGTCACAGCTCCAAATAAAGGCCTAACACACTGCCCTCGCTTGTAGCCGCCATAACACGAACTGCGCATATGTGTATCTGTTTCAGACAATACAAAACAAGAGTGTGTAAGAAACAGAGATGAGGCAGGATCTGGAAAGCGGCTAGAGACAGAGCGAAGGAGAGAGAAAGGGAGGTGAGCGCCCATAGCTCCAATAAGCAACAACACTGGCAAAACAAACAGTTGTTCTCTCTTCATAATATCCAGGGATTTGAGGCATTCTCCTGCGCTGATATCATCCTGACTAAAAACTTACCCAGACCAAAAAGCAGCATTTCAACACTTTCCACACAATGCACAAAGAAACGTCATTTGGGAGTATATAGGAATGTTGAAAATAAAGTCATAAACAGATCTGCTCTCCGAGTGCCAGTCCAGGGGATTGGAGCACAAGGAGGCAGGACAACATTTAACATGCTTATTAATGATAGCGAGCATATGTTTGCAACAGGTTAACAGGATGAGCTGTTAGTGAAATGTATTATAACATGATTCTTCTCTGCTTCGTCACATTTGGTTTTGCTTGTAATCACTACACTGGGAATATTTGTGTTGTGGTTATTCTAGTTAAAATGTGTAGAAAGTTGTACAAGTATGCTCACTCTGAGCTTTCAGTTGCTTAGAAAAGTGGGAACAACATTTTGACAAAAGCTTTATCCAATCACCAATGCAAGAATTCACTAAAAACATAAGCATATGTGCTGGTAGGAAACCACTGGAAGTACCAATTATTTCACAAAGTAATCAATGAACTTCTTCAACATACACATTGTAAACATTTTTTTTTAATCTATGCAGCAATAGAGAACTTTCAGAGAAGTGTTAGCCAAACTAAAAGAGGGGGACACATGCCGGACACAAAAAGAGGGTGTTTGTGTTGCCTATGAGATGATTGTTTGTCATGGTATCCAAAATGAACACATGAACCATTTCTGGAAACAAAACATTTACTCACCAACACAGACCCGTCCATCCAGGCCCACTGCCATCCCAGCCATACACTCACAGCGGAAGGATCCCTCCGTGTTGACACAGTGGCCGTTCATACACATGCCTGGAGTCTCACACTCATCAATGTCTAGAAACATAAACAGCAAAATAATTTCTTCACAAAGTTTTTTTCACAAAATGAATGGTAAGAGGCACCAGCAGGAAATAAACCAATTTCCTGCTTAAGCAGTAGTTATTAAAGTCCTAAGGTGCTTGATTCATTACAACAAATGCAGCCAAAACTGCTGCACAGTCTCAGTTTTATGACCTCAACTAAGAAAACATTCTTTTCCTTCCCCCTGATCCCATCAGCATATTACAATAATTATCATAATGAGTGTAAACAACGATATGGCATGTGCATGTGTGTGTTTATGTGTGTGTGTGTGTGTGTGTGTGTGTGTGTGTGTGTGTGTGTGTGTGTGTGTGTGTGTGTGTGTGTGTGTGTGTGTGTGTGCTCTGTCTAGGTGTGTTGGGGAACAGTCTGTAGATAGAAACGATGAGGCCCCAGGGCCCCTTTAGACTACACATATCATTAATGACTGCATACATCAGCACACTTCACCCACACCCTGCTCTCCTATTTATTTATTCTGCTATGACTTAACCAGGTCAGTGTCTCTGAGATCAAACGTCTGTATCTAAAGCCACGTGGAGCAAAATGGCTGCAAAAGACTGTTCTTTACGGGGGTATTTGTTGGATTCAAGGTATATTACATTGATTTAAAATGGTGGATCAGTTGTGACTCACAGGTTTGCGTCTCCTAATCAAACCAGTGCGAATTGTGGCATGTTTTGTTGATCTCAGGAGAAGGCCAAATATCTTTACTTTTTGCATTGAACCAGTTAGGTAAGGCTGTCTGCTAGAATCTCAAAACAGGTGGGCCCCAACTATCGGCACATCCAGCTGGCCTGCGCAGGATGCTGAGGGAGTTTTCCAAGGCATTGAGGGGGATTTTTGGCTTGTTTGCTAAGAACCACTAACATGCCAGAGAGGTAGCCAACTTCCAAGCTAGCTGAAAATGCGGGTCAAAAGAACAATTGACTCAAAGTATCTTCTGGTGATGTAGCCATTACATTAAAATGTAGAGATGTGATTGTATAATCTGTGGGCTTTCTGACAAACACACCTACACACATGCGTCCACTGGAGTCAAGCAGGAAACCATTTTTACAGATGCATTTGAAGCTGCCATCGTCATTGATACACAGTCCATTGAGGCACATGTTCCTGATCAGACACTCGTCCTGGTCTGTGGATCAACAGAAACAAATTCATAGCTTGATATCAGTGCATTTAGGAAATATATACTGTGGTGGTTAAAGGTACCAACATGGTTTAGTCCGTTAACAACAAATTTCATACACTCCAGAGATGCACTACATTTTAGTTGACTTCATTCTGTCTTGACACTCAGATTGTAATAGAACGTTTGCTTTAATCAAAGTTATACTGTTGCTGTTAAACAACGCATTGGAAAGCAGATACTATATTGAAAACCCTCTTAGGTACATTCAAGGACACAAACACACACACATTGGAGAACTGATAGATCACTGCCAAATCATTACACTGGTGAGCTATGTATGCTGTCAGAAAATCAAGTCCAGAGAAAAAACACTAAGCAAACATAGAGATCAGGACATTTTGGACAACATTTTTGCTTTTGAGCAGCCAACTCTTGAATTTTGTATCTTGGAGCATTCTTGCACAGAACCACAGGCAGAATTTTCAATACACTCTATGCCTAAAATGTTTCCTTTGTGGCAATAATATAATTTGACAAGAGACTTGACTAGTGTTTATAGCTGTTGCTGTGAAGGATCATCATAGCAAGATTTGCAAGACTTTTTAGCAAACTAAAATGGATGGAAACAAATGACTGCCTGCAAGGTAAAAAATAAATATTGATCATATGGAGTACTGTGAAAAAAAGTTGGTAGTAAATATTTTGTAGTTAATGGGAAAAAACACATAAAACCACCAGCATGATCATTTAAAATGCTGTATATTACGGCACATACCTTCAACAGGCTTTGGCATTTAATCACCACCTTCAAAAGATCCACGGTACATTAAAGATAAACATTACACATACTGTGGTTATTACAAAGAACTACCCTTTAAAAATGTCTCAACTCCATAAATGCAGATGTCACAACTTGACAGACCTTGACAGTTTTTGCCATCTGCTGAAATCTCAAATCCAGCGTTGCAGACACAATGGAAGCTGCCCACAGTGTTCACACAGCGGCCGTTGTTGCAGATACGACCATTGGCCACACACTCGTCCATATCTGGCAGAAATGAACAGATAGCACAGTAAACACTTACATCCTCTTAAGTGTGCGTGCACACTTGTGTGTCCGTGTGTGTATGTGTAACCTCTGCACTCTGTCCTGGTTGCAGTAGTCTGGAATCCAACAGGACACTGACAGATGTAAGACCCAGGGGTGTTCACACATTCTCCGTGTGCACACGGGCTTCTCTCACATTCATCTTCATCTGGAGAACAAAAATAAAGCTTATAAACCTTCTTCGCTTTATGTACTTCCAGTTTAATGCTTGATAAACCTGTTCCTCACTCTGTCAGGAACTCACCATAGCACTCTCCTCTTCCGTTCAACCTAAAGCCCATGTTACACTCACAGCGATACCCAATGCTCGGCATGGGGATACACCTGCCATTCAGGCAGAGGTTGCGGAAGGCCTGGCACATGTTGGTGATGTTCTGGGTTAGGATAACACCGGGATCTGACAGAAACATTCACACAAATAAAATGCTATAATGAAAACTCCACAGTTTCTTTTATTTTTGCTGTTCCATTTTTGTCATCTTAATTTGTAAGATATTTGGTCAACAGAAAATGCACATACAGTAGTAAAGTAGTAAACAAAGTAGTAAAGGAAACTTAACATCTCAACTGTGTGCAAAAGTAAAATGCATTTCATAAGCATGTTGTCTTGCATTGCCAGACCTACAGTATCTACACACTTCATTTGCACTGTACTAAGGTCTGGCAGGACCCACTACCATTCTCATTAAGGCAAAAAAGCTCTGAGTTGTTTGAATTTCTCAAGAGAAGCCTAAACTCTGCCAAGCTTCCTTGCAAAATAAGAAGGACATGTTATTGCGGAAGATTGTGCCTAATTAAACTCTTGACATGGTGTGGTGTGCAAATATGCCAGAATATTTTCTTTCAGATAGGACATTTTCTGCACATTTACTTTTGATATTTTCACAGCAATTACCCAGATGAAACAAGCAGCCTTGTGTCACAATTAGAAGACCTCCTACCAGAAAAAGTCGGAGTTCCTACTTTTTTAGTTCCTACTCGAGCAAATCTATCTACCTCGACTTTATGAAGAAGCAGTTGTCTGACGTCACACAATAATGGCAGCACCCATTAAAGCGCACATTGTAAATAGTAACCATCAACTAAAAGGCAACATAAAGTATATTTGCCTGTATTTAATTAAAATAATACATACTATCAAGTAGTAAAACCTGTTCTGCATGTACATTGATGTCGTCAATGTTATTAGGTAGCTGGTTACGGTAAACAATCTCTGACTTGTTTTTCCTCCTCTGTTCAGTTTATATGGAGGCTGCACTGCTGAAGCTGTACTTTAATTGTGTGTACTATACACTTGCCATAGTTTGTCATGGTCAGCCATGTTTTTTGTTCATGTTTTGCATTGTGCACCAAGAATGCTAGCAGGTCGGAATTTGGAAATTTTGACTGGGACATTCTGGCCTCCGACTTTGACTGGAACGCAGCTTTGGTCAAAGTTTTCCATTGCACATCCACTGAGTCAGACCAAAAAGAATTTTATGAGTGAGTTATATGAGTTATAAGCTATCATGGCACACTTCAACTTTGAAGACATGCCATGAATGTGAACCAAACAAAAGCAGAAAGCCGGAGAATACCTGATGGAGGAGGTTGTAAAGGTAGTTGTCCTGGAAATGGAAATTGTCCTGGGATTTGCCCTGGGATCAGACCTGGAAAAAGTCCAGGAATCTGTCCCGGGACCTGGCCAGGACCCTGGTTGGGAATTTGACCGGGAAACACTCCAGGTACCTGGCCAGGAACTTGCCCAGGAGTGTGACCGGGATATGGAACTGGGTAGATGCCGGGTAGGTCGGGACTCCCTGGGACATGGCCAGGTACCACTCCTCCATTCCCATCAGGTATCTGGATGCACAGTTTCTGGTACTCTTCTAAAATGAGCAGATGTGAAAAACAAAAGGGGGTTTTGGCTCTGTGTTGAGACATGGAGACACATAGATGAGAGCAAGAAATGTAAAGCCATGAGATGGTAAGTGACCCCACCTGTTCCACGAATTGGGCACATTTCAGGGGCGGACCCATCAGACCAGCAGCGTCCACTATCACAGCAGCACTGCATTTTGGTCAACAGCTGTGAGTTTTGGTTGGCGCAGCGCCCGTTCAGCAGGCTAGTGTAGCAGTACCCACCACGAACATCTGTGGGAAACAACACAGCATGAAGTTAAAGTAACCGTGTTGTATGGAATATGGCATGTTTTGTCTGCACGTTGAGCAAATTGGCAGGAGAACAATCAAGAAGTAGTCATCGTTGCTTCAGATTTTCCATCATTTGGACGATGAAAGCCACTTCCAATAGTCATCACTTCCTATTTATGAGAACCTTTCCTACATCCTGCAGTTTCTGGCACTGTGCACTAGCATGACTAATATTTAGGTTCCCTATTAACATAAATATATCATGTCTTGTTTCACACCCAGCCCATCCAGCATATTCACATGGAGAAACTGACAGGCTATACTACTGATTGCTTGGTTAAGTTCGACAAGATGGTTGGAGGAAAAACAACTGGGCCCTTCAGGGGTCGGAGTAGACATTGCTGCATGGGAAACAGACTCAAATGTTTGGCGAAACAATTTTCTGGAGCAAAAGACTCAGACATTCCTTCCTCACAAACATCCTCTACTGAGGGGGTAATGTGACCGTATGTTTGCATATGTTTGTGTGTATACTTGCACGTGTGAGTATGTGCGTCTAATGGACTATTCTGACCCAAATGTTGTGTGTTTGTGTGTGTGAGACTGTTATCAACCTCCAAGCATGCACACACTTCAATATTCGCGCAGACTGACAGACACACACGCACACGCACACGCACACACACACACACACACATACACACACACCTCACTTCTTCCAACTGTTATGTCAAAAAACAAAGTTGCCTGAGCATGAGAGGAGTTCACTTTACTTCTTTCATCCCGTCCCCTCCTCAGTTTAAAGAGAATATAGTTAATTGTTGTGACCTAAATTCTACCAGCTGGAACTTTGGACAGATTTAAGTTCTTTCTGTGCTCAGTGCCAGGCATAAAGGAAGAAGAACCAAAATGGGCTGGAAAAAGGAAAGAGAAAGAGGCGGCACCTTTTTAGCTTAACTGCTTTGTCTCCTATTTCATCCATCCTAGTAACAATGAACCAAAGCAAATACAATGCAGGCGATTAATCTTTGGAGAGGTGAGACAGCCAGTGTGACAGACGGCTCACCTATACACCTGGATCCATCCACAGAGGTGTAATATCCCTGGGGACACTTGCACAAGTAGCTGCCAACTGTATTAGAGCATTCACCTACACCGCAGAGACCTGGAATGTTTGAACACTCGTCGAGATCTACAAAGAGGAGAGGAGAGGAGAGGAGAGGAGAGGAGAGGAGAGGAGAGGAGAGGAGAGGAGAGGAGAGGAGAGGAGAGGAGAGGAGAGGAGAGGAGAGGAGAGGAGAGGAGAGGAGAGGAGAGGAGAGGAGAGAATGACAAAAAAACTCAAAACATTTTAGATTGCTTCCTGTTTGCTGAAAACTAACTTGAAATGTGAATCTTCAAGAATGACCAGAGCACATGTTGGCTATGGCAATGGAAATAAGGCATTGTCACAGGATATTAAATCCAGGGGCCTCTGTAGCTGCTCTTCTGTTAGCACCATTGCACAAAGTCTGTTAAGAAATACACTGTAACTTAGACCTGCTTTAAATGTCTTTTACACAGTCCAGAAGTTTTCCAGCAATTATTTCTGGGCATAAAAAAGCGCATATTTTATTCTGCAAATGAGTGCCACAAAAGCCTGCTCAGTCTGTTTCACTACAGCTAAACTTGGTCTGGAAATTGTCATATTCATGTCTTAATGAGCCAATATTTTTCATAGGCTAACTGTGGGTCTTTATGTGTGTGGAAGAACAAAAATTATGCATAGAGAAGGATTTCATTTAAGATTTTTCTAGAGCCAGAAACACAATTATCAAGTAAGAAACGATTGTGATAATAATAATAATTCTGTAAGCCAGTCTGAAGTTGATAATTAGATCTTTTTAGAACACTTGGACATCATTTTACCTGACTGATTTATATTGTGCAATGACACACCTGGCTGAGACGCTGTTTTAAAGTGAAACTACAAGTTAACATTTAGCTATAATGCCAAATGGCATGGAGAATAGTGTGTGTGTCAGCAAAGGGACTCAGTAATGTGTATTATACAGCAACATTTACTAACCTTAGCTAACATTAGCCACCATAAACTGGTCATTCCAGACCAAGTAAAGTTGGAGCAACAAAAAAAAGAGTGTATGGAATTTAGCAATGGTATGTTTTATGTCTCATGAATTTCTTATTTCAAAAGTTGCAGTCTCTAGTCTCTCTCTTTAACACATGTATGGGGGGGGGGGGCTCTTTCAAGTTTCACAAATAAATGTTAAACAGGATTACTGAGAGAAAGCTGAGTGGTGCTTTGGTTTAATTAAACATATTTCAAGGGAAGGGCAAAGTAGCTTACGTGTGGTCTTTCCCCACAAAGTAATAATCAGAATGCCACGACTGAGGGGAAGTTAACCACAACTAGACGGATGTGGCTTTTAACTCTACTTTCACATTGTTAATTAGAAACTTTTAAAATAATTTATTTTAGCCTACTCTGTAATTCCAGCTAACATTGAAAGTCAGACGTTTCACAGTTTTAATGTGATGGCTGCTAGCTTGATTCTTACCTTCACATTTCTGTGAGACCTCGTTGAACTTGTGCCCAGCAGGGCATTTACATTCAAAGGATCCTACTGTGTTGATACAGTTTCCTCCTTGACAGATGCCAGGGATGGCCTGGCACTCATCTACATCTGTACATACAAAGCATAAAATTAATACACACCCAAACACACACACACAGGCTAACATTACCATGACACACTAATCTGCACACGTCTGGCCTGGATGTGTATGGATTGAAATTAGGTCTGTTTTACCAGTCTTGCTCTGACTTTCCAGCGATCAACAGAGTGACAAGGGAAAAGAGAAAGAGAGAGAAAAATGTCTCCTGCAGGAGAAACAGAAATTGAAACCAAGTCGACCAAGGAAGAGACAGAAATATAGAAAGGACAGGTGTACAGTCAAGGAGACGGTTACAGTTGTGATCACATACAATGATGTATACTAATGTATATGAAGATTTGGAGGGAAACCATGCTGTCATTAGAGAGTTGATCCATCAATCCATCCAACAACCTTTGGGAAAAACCTGAAATCTGTGACTTGGTGAGGTACACTGATGATTAAATGAAATTCATTTAATGAATTTGAGAGATTCAAATGTAGGTCTCAGGCTGAAACCCTCCAGGAGGCTGTGACCTGATGCAGTCTCAGAGCACTCCGTGTTCCTCTGGGTCCTGGCTCAGGTCCGCCTCCCCTGCAGAGGTTCTGATGTTGTTGGGTCTGGAGCAGACCGGCAAAGGGCCGTCTTGCCAGAAATGAGCTCTCCCACGTGGCACCGCCACTGACCCGTGTTACTGACTCTGACAGTCCCGCCACAGCGGGTGTCTGCGGGCATTCCATACACATGTGGGAGGCACTGCCACCCAACCCAATTTAACCCAATTAGAACTAATCCTCTGGAGAGGGGATGATAGGTAGAGATGAGGGGACGACAGAGGGAGAGGGCAGACAAGGAGGGAGAAGGAGTTAAAATGAGAAGATAGAAGCAGAACTACTCAAAGAAGGAGAGGGAAGGGAGGGTGACAGAGAGAGAGCAAAAAAAAGACCAAAACAGAAAAAGAGACAGAGACGCTGAGGAACAGACTTTACCTTGGCACGCCCCGGTGCGATGGTTTGGTATGAACCCTCTTCGGCAGGGGTGAGGCTGGGCTGGGCACATCTCACAGGGGTGACCCCACGCCCGTCCCACTGTGGCGCAGCACAAAGTCTTTGTGCACACAATGCCTGTGAGCTGGCCTTGACACATCTGGTTATGCACCGAGGCGAAGCACGGTCCAGTGCGGTAGTCTGCAGTGCAAAACAGCAAAGTTTGCTTGCGAGTCAAACAAAAACACTTCTACTGGTGTAAGTCTGTTAGATTAAAAAAAGAAATGCTAACTTATGTGAAACATTTCAACCCAAACTGTGATAGAAAAAGCTAAAGCCAATGCTGAAAAAACTAAAACCTGAACTTGATACCTGAACAAAATAACTGTCTGGCATACACAACAGAAACTCTCAAATAAATGCAATTTTGCATGACATCTACAACTCACTTACATTACAGTATATGTGATAAAAGCGCTGCAGAGCGAACAGTAACACACTCCATAAAGAATGCATTGTCTGTTCCTGGCATTATAATCAGTCTGGCACTCAGGTGCATTGTACGTGTGTGTGTGTGTGTGTGTGTGTGTGTGTGTGTGTGTGTGTGTGTGTGTGTGTGTGTGTGTGTGTGTGTGTGTGTGTGTGTGTGTGTGTGTGTGTGTGTGTGTGTGTGTGTGTGTGTGTGTGTGTGATAGAGAAAAGCAGAGATAGGTAAAGGGTCTGGAAAACCTTTTAAAGTTGTGTGGGAGAGTAATAGACACAAGCTAGAATAAGCAAAGACATAGAGACAATGAAAAATCAGTCTGGTGCACATGTGATATGATCATCAGTTCTGTAGTTACGTGTATTGTGTTTTAAAGGCAACGTGACACATTCACCATGTAGTGTGCTGCTTTTTTTAATCATTTTTCTAGTTATACACCATCTAGGGAATAGGTCATCATCCCAAGGCTGGCAGAGGCTGACTGGCAGGGCGTGCCTGTGGAACACAGTAGGTGATTTCCACACTAGCTACAGCAGCCTAGAATTAAAACTAAATAGCTTATAATAAATATGAGCTCAAGAGTGTGAAGAAAGTCCCTCCGTCGAGATTATTCTCCCCTCCTCCCCTTCAAACTGGTCCCTTGATCCCACTGCTTGCATTTATTTATCCCCTCACTTCATCCTCTCTCCAAACACCACTCCTTAGTTGCAAACTCCCCACAGATTCATCGATATCACCGAATCATATCAGGTGAAGGATTGGAAGATGGCGAAACAGAGATAGCAACAGAGAGAAAGAGAGAGGGAAAAACTTCCAAAAGAATCTGGCCGAGATCCAAAAGCAAAAATCATTTCCACATTTCACGGCAGACAACAGACAGGGAGAGGAAAGAGGGAGACCAGTTCCAACAGCGCAGTCGTTTAAAACAAACGAGACATTGTGCGTTTCCCGTGTGGATCGGGGCCCAGCCCAGACCCGTCACGTGCACCACAGCCTCCACGGTCTCTCCGCCTCTGGCACCAGCGCTGTGTGAAACAGAACTGGGTCATCTCTCCTTTACTTTCTCACTCCCTCCTGCTCAGGCTCTACTGGAGACCAAATGCTTTTGATTCTTAGTTTACTTCTCCGTCCGCACAGTGGTGGAAAGTAACTAAGTACATTTACTCAAGTAAAGTTTTGAGTTATTTGCACTTTATTTGAGTAATCTCCATTTTGGCCAACTTCTACCCCACGACATTTCAGAGGGAAATATTGTACTTCTTAAAAAAATGGGGGCGGCTGTGGCTCAGGAGGTAGAGCAGACGTCTACCAATCGGAAGGTCGTGGTTCGAAGTGTCCTTGGCAGGGCCCGAAATTAGCACCATTTACCAGCCAAATGCTGGTAAAATATGCAAGTGGCTGGTAGATTTTCTTCACTCACCAGCCAAAAAACAATGGTAATCTATTGAGTGGCTGATACAATTTGAACATTCACTAGCCATTTGGCTGGTGGACAAATAAGTTAATTTTGGACCCTGGGGGGTAAGATACTGAACCCCAAATTGCTCCTGATGCTGCGCCATCGGTGGGTGAATGCTGCCTGTAGGATAAAGCGCTTTGAGTGGTCAGATAGAGCCAGGCTAGCTGTTGCTAAACCAAGCTTCATATTTAACAGACAGATATGACAGTGGTATCATTCTTATTATCTCTAGGCAATAAAGCTTATGATTGCACTTTCCTAAAATGTGTTTTTATTTATCAGTGATTTATAACACTCTCAAAAGGGCCATTCTGCAAAATAAGTAATTTCACTAGTGAAACTTAATTAAGTCTCCTGTACTTTTACCAATAATGGAATATTTAACATTGTTGTATTTTCTACTTTTACATAAGTGAGGGATCTGAATACTTCTTCCACCACTGCTTTCAATGACATTTGCTTTGAAACAACAAACCCAACCAGTTGCCAGGTATCTACTTGAAGCCTACATTATGTGCCTTACCTGCAACAACAAAGGTATACATGTATATAGGAAAAAAGCAATTACAGGAACTATGGAAAGATTTTAAATGCCGCCCATATAAGCTGAGTACAGCAGACTGTGTAAAGAACTCAAGTTTCTCTTTTCATCTGATTAAGGTTTATGTGTTATTACGGTTGGGCTGCCACACATAATCCATCGGACATAATACCTGCTCATTACAGCTGTTAGTGGAGGAGAGCAAACAACACAGAGATCTGAGCATGAAATAAAGCAAATACAAGGGCAGCACTTAAACAGGCAGCTGAGGTAAACAGGGAGAGGCAGACAGCTGTAGGGTGAAAGTAGTGTCATTTCATCTGTCATCTTACTGTCTTTCTGTGAACTGCATACAGCTGGGGGATCCACCCATGTCCTGTACATCTGGGAGCAATCGCACATGTTCAAACACACACACACACACACACACGCACACGCACACGCACACACAGTATCTCAGCCAACGTCCCAGCCCCTCATCCGCAGTCTAGCCAGAGATGATCTCAAAACAGACAAAACTTACAAAAATTCTGCTCTTATTTTTGCTTTAGTGCTCTACTTTCGGAAACAATTTTTGCATATTATGGTAGCTGCTTCAGTAAACATGCATGCTAATATGGGAGCAGACAGTTTGTTGTCAGTGCAGAGGTTCAGTAACTTTTTGAACACAATGGAAATGTTGGCTTCCTCATTGACCGGTAATTTAATGCCCAACAGCAGCCTCGGTGTGAACAGGAGGGAAGCCCGCTGGAAGGTGGGTCAAAAGAGTTTCCTGGATTAACTCCAAAGTGTTTGTACGCATTCACGCACACAAAAATCTCTCCACCGTTTCCATATGCACCTTCCCCAATCTACACCTCGCAGATGGTGTTCACAGCATCCTGACGTGCCTTAACATATGCGTAATTTGTTCACATGTATCCGTGTGTTTGTGTGTTTCCATGCATGTGTTATGGGGTCTTATATCTGGGTGGGACCTTCCCTATTGGCCCGTCAGCAGATTTCTCCATCCTCCCAGGACTAACAAGTTGAGCATGCACTCAAACACACACACAGACCCACACATACTGTTATCTAACTATTGAGGTTTGCATTGGGCTAGAACAGAGCCTGATAGGGAAAACTGAGTGAGGCATTAAGAGACAAGAGAGCCCCTCAGCTGACTGATGAACTTCCCTGTTGGGCTCTGGCTGCTGACTTATCGACTGTGTAACTCACGTGTTGCCATGTTTCAGGCCAGTATTTCAATGGCGTCACACCAAAAGCTCGAATTTATTGCTAAATGACTGCAGCAGGAGCAAAGAACCCTGCGTGCAATCAGCAGCAGTTTGGCTGGATCTCACCAATCCCACATTCTGACTTAAATCGCATTTGTAACCAACAAAGAACATGTTGATGTACCAAGCTGCATTTCCACTGCAGTCAGCTGTGCCTGGTGGTGGGAACACTGGTCAGCAGATCACCAGTCACCAGCACACAGCTCAAAGTCACACAGCTCTGCATTAGTAATGTGTTTATGTTGAGCCCTGATTGCACCAGGATCTACTAATCAACAACTAATCAATTATAAATGTAAAAGTATAATTACACCATGCACTGGCCAGTTAAGGCATATCTAAATATTGGATGTGAATGACAGAAGATGGAAGCAGCTGTTCCCAGATACATGCACGCACGCACGCACACACACACACGCACACACACACACACACACACACACACACACACACACACACACAAAAGTCTGCCTGTTTCTCTCATACAACAACATCACTATAGGAGAAAAGAAGTGACCAATCATAAAGCAGCAGACAGTGAGTGGCCAGTTGGATGTTTGTCACCTTACATGGCAAATTATGGCACGTTTTAAAACCAGATGTGGTGAAATCCTTTGCCCATATATCATTTCTTCATCAGAAACAAAAACACAAGGCACAACAGCAGAGTATTTCAGAGATTCCTTGTGTTCCCTGAAAAATATGAACATCTAAATTCTAGAAGATACTGTGCGTCTAATTTGAATTCCAAAAGTCTCACAAACCCTTTGGCTAAGCTTCCACAGGAAAGAGTGGAAACCAAAGTCACAACATGCAGAAGTGTGCTTCAGCAGATAAGACCTGGTGCTACCAGGCAACCAGATAGGGTCCCATTACTTGAAGAAAACACTGAAGTATACTAAAGGGCCGATCCTCATCCAGACCTAACAGACAGGCCTCTGAAACATGGCCTTGTTAAAAGGGACGTTACTAATTAGGAGCACTGCTGCCAATCCAAATATTAGCTTTACGAGGTCAGCCCTTGGACCTCTATAGGTCATAACCATCACAGACCCCCAGCACATACACAAAACACATACACACACGCGCGCACGTTTCACTCACAAACACAGCGCAGGCCAGTCTCGGTTTGAGTGTGCTTGTATACTTTGGAGTCTTGGCTCACATGTGCCAGAGAGCAACCACAGTAGGTTGGGAGGTCTTCAGTTAACAAACAGCGCACATTTAGAAAGACAGTACATTCCCCAGAGTGTAGTTTGAGAGCAGATGTGGAAAATAATGGACATTTCTGAGCTCAAGCTTGACATGCAAATGTTCCACAACAAACCACATTCCTGGAGCCGGTGGCATGACTAAGCAGAAATTGTCTTCAGTCACAACAAACAACCGCCATTCAGAATTGAGTCACATTTTCACAAAAGCAGCCTGTGTGGTTTTGAAAACCACTTCAGCAGTAGTGAGTAGTGAAAGTAGAGCATAGTGACAGTGTGAGGTAAGATGAGCAAGAGAAATGCTGAGTACTCCGAGTGTGGCGCTCATTACCTCTCTCACACTGAGCCCCGGTGAAGCCGTAGGTGCACACACATCTGTTGGGAGCCACACACCTTCCTCCATTGAGACAGCCATTTTCACAAACCGCTGGAGAAGAGAGAAAAACAAACAATGACACAACACTGACATGAGGACACGACAGTGAGTTACAAAGAATTCAATTTATTTCTGGTTTATACAATTTGGGTCTCATGTTTGTAATTTTGGCAGTCATTTCTATTGGTTATCATTGGTTACATTGCAGTCCCTAAATTAATTACAGAGACCTGTGACATCGCTAAAAAGAAGTCACACAACAAACAGAGCAGCCATTGATCAGACCAGCTACAGACACATTAGCTACAGGCACATTATCTAAACCACTTTATTTGGAGGTAAAACCTGAAATGCTGCAAATGATCCTTCATTACACAGGAAAACAGTGCACACACAACTATAGTAAGTATGCAAGTTGAATCAGGAAGTTGATCTGTACACTGTAATAGATGTTTAAGAGTTTGATTAATACTTTTCCAGTTTGCCTTTGTTTTCCCTTCCAAATAAGTCGTCTCATCAGACTGCACGTTTCTCGCCTCAATGCACTTCATTTCAGAAATGTGGCCATGAGCATGTCTCAGCAAGTAATTTGGTAAATACAGAGTTGTTATTACTAATAGAAAGGATGGCCTAAACTACAACAATCTAGCAGTTCTGAGGGGCTATACTTGACAATGACAATGCTAACATGCTGATGTCTAGCATGCCTAATGTTTAACATGCTCACATCTTAGTTTAGCGTGATAGTATGCTAACATTTGCTAATCATCAATAAAGACAAGGAAAAACATTAGGAAATGGAGGTTATATATCTTTGTCTTAAATCTTAAATCATGTAAAAGTGTGTCACAGCGTTCTTTTGGATTTTTCAGGACGATCCTTACGTTGACCACAGTGGTTTCCCACGTAGCCTTTCTGACACTGGCAGTTGTCCTCAGCGCATGTTCCCCCATTCATACACCGAATATTACAGTGCTGGACTGTGGGCACAACACAAACAGACACACACACACACACACACACACACACACACACACACAGCAATGTTGGGAGTTAAATTCAGAGTAAACAAACATACGTTGCATATTAGATTTACAACATCAACAGAATGCACTCTGAACTCGAAAGTCATGTTCAGATATAATTTCCTACAAATTTGTGGTGTGCAAACAGATGAGCGCATTGGGTTGAAACGCTGTGAGCTGCAAGAACAGCCACATGGAGGAGATGTTGACTGTGGACGTCTTCCAAAGCACACACACACACACACACACACACGAGATTGACCGCTGTTTGCAAGAACGTGATTGCAATATTTATCAATTGCTTGAAGCCATTTTAAGAGATGTTTTTAGGAGGTTCGTTGGCTTAATATCTCATATTTGTGTGCCATGCTAGTTCATGCTCATAACTCATGATGAGGAGAAGAAAACATCTAAGAAAAAAAGATGCAAATGGCCCAGTGTGGTCTGAACTCAAAAAAATCTGAGCAAATTATATATATATATGAAATATAAATAATATATATTATTTCACTTTTATCCTATCGTGAAAAAGATATGACAATACTGTATGTTTTCTATAATCTTTCATCTGTCACTGATTGTCATTATTGTTACTGCACGGTGAAATGTTTTTTCTTCAGATTACAGCTCGTTCAAAGGAGTTCACTGCCTGGAAAAGGGGAGGTGCTGTTTAACGACCTGACTTGGATCCACAGGATGGGGCGGTCTGGCCATTGGGGCAGGTGCACATGTTGGGTCTGGAGCAAAAACCATCTCCACATGAACTCCGGCAGATCGCTGCAAAGAAGAACATGACACTCAGTCAAACAACATAAAAAAAACTTGTTTGTCAGGTGCAAGATAAATTAACAGTAACAACAATTTCAATAACTTAATGGTGTCAGGATTTGTCTTGATTGTGCTTGAGAGGAAATTCATGTTATGAGTCAGTTGCTTGTCAGCCTCACTGCAGGTTTTGAATTTCAGTTTTGAATTTTGTTTGGTGAAACTTAGGCCATGATCTAAACCTCATACTGAACTCTTATCTAGAATATTGCAAAACCCAAACAGACCACAGTCCAAATATGGCCAAACCTTCCTTTTAACCCTCATCATGGTTTAGTTATAGAAGCCCACTTGGCAACAGCGTCAAGCTATTTTCTTCTTTAAATGTGTACTAGTGTGTGTTTTCAGTTGGAACTGGCTGTTTTCGCTCAGTTGTTCTCTCTCCCACAGACTGTTTTTGGCACATGGTCCTTTGCCCCTAGCTCCCATCAGGTAGAGTCCAGCCACTGACCCCTACTCCCTGAACCCCACTGCTAAACAATGTCATTAGAGCCACGACAGGCATCCGGCCAGCCGAGCAGCCGGACTGCAAACACACAACTCTACTGCCTCTCAGACCTTCCTGTCTACTGAGAAAGAGAGAGAGAGAAAGAGAGAGAGAGAGAGAGAGAGAGAGAGAGAGCAAGAGAGAGGAAACCAGAAAAAGAAACCACTTCTACTTCTACTACACTACCAGCAGAAAACTATAATGACCAATTCCCACTTGTTTTATGTCAGCTTAGTGCCATAATTAGCCACACCAACACATTGTAATAACAGGTGAGTCAGATAACCTAGGATAAATCAAGAAATAATTACCATCTAGAAAGCATGTACTTGTTTTTTTTTTTATTATTTTGCATCAGATAACGTTTTTAGAGTATTTCAATATTCCAATAATTACTGAAACTGTAATGTGGTTTTGAACAAGTGGACAATAACCGGTAGCTTATTTTTAAACCTGTCAAACATCCTGTTCAAACTTTGAACAAAACTTCTGAAGGTGTTGGCAGTCAGTATCATCAATGATTGTTCATTATCTTAAAATTACAGTTTGTTTTATGACAGACTCACCATACACCCGCAATGGTTAATTAATAGAGTTATTTACTCACAATAATATTGCATTTTATTGCTGCTATATATACTGTTCAAGAATGAGGATAAATCAAATTCTTATGTGCTGCAAATTAATGAATATTCAAGTCTGGTCTGAAGGAGTCATCCTGTTACGAGTTTTTTTTCCAACAAAGTAGCAATTTTTCTGTTTATGTAACATGCAGTGGCTTTGCATCCCAGGTGTATAATACTCTGTGACTGGATGGCTCCAATAACAAACAGCAGGGTGTAGGACTCTGAAAACTCAAAGTTCTACCCGACCTGAATTTACAACGGTAGAGGAATTTAAGGTGATACTCACGAACAATGCACTGGTTTCCTCCAGTCAGAGTCTTCCAGCCTGGGCAGCAGTAGGCGTTGTTCCTTGAGCCACATACATTCGGTCTGTGGAAGACGCAGCATCAGAGGGTCGATAATCCATGTCACACAGTTCAGATCCCTCTCAAGTCAAGTCCATTGAATTCATATAGAGCAGTACTAATGGAAGCTCAATGATTACTGATCCATGTACTATAAGAATAAAATAGCCTGTTTCTTGACCCCCTACTACAAAACACCTCATCAGACGCATTAGGATTAATAGCACATTGCTCAAAGACACTTCACCCCCCCCCCCCCCCCCCCAAAAAAAACAAACAAACAAAAGCATAAGCATAAAATGTCCACTGCATGTCTACTGCATGTCTGTCTTAAATGTATCTATTACATCTTTGGCAACAACACTACAGTACACATTTTTTGCTTGTGACCCTACTTATGACTTTTTAGTCCTAAATAGGAAAAACTATGAAGTATTTCGCAATTATCTAGTGATAACCACTGGACTGTGTTATGGTGTGTGCTACTTGCGGTGCTCTTGCTACTGTCAGGCAAGGCCTGTTATGCAGCATTTGGCACTTCCCAATACAAAATATTGTTGGTGAGGAAAATATTATGCTGGTGGTGTTTTAGGGAATTTGATGCACCTGTAAAAAAAGAAAAAAATATCTGACATGGAAGTACAGGTCTGTGACAGGCCTACATATGTGAATTTGTAACCACCCACTGGGCATATATTGACCTAGGGGTCAGTGTATATACTGTACAGTGCAACTCCAAACAGATCTGCGTGGTGAATAATGAAGCCTGTTGGATCACTGAAATTCTTATACTGATAAGTCAGCGTGACACAGTATGCAGCCTGAATGCACTTCCTGCCTCTGAACCCAGATGTTCTGATAAATTAACTTAAAGCATGTCAAATAAAACTGCCTGTGGAGAATGCTCATTGAGCTGTCTACCGTGTGACCTTCATCAGCTGTTTGCTGTCATCACTAGACACAGACATTATTTCTTTTCTTCTCTTCTTTCTGTGTTTCTTTCTTTTTCTCTGCCTTTTTTTCACATGTGTGCACACAAGCGCATGCACACACACACACACACACACACACACACACACACACACACACACACACACACACACACACACACAGACACACACACACACACTCACACACATACACACACACAACCTCTCCAGCAGTGACCCACTGTGTACAGCTGCAGATGTGATTTATCCACAACTGGGGTGTGGTGTTTTTGGCCAGAAAGAGGATTAGGCTGTTAGTCTCTCTCTCTCTCTCTCTCTCTCTCTCTCTCTCTCTCTCTCTCTCTCTCTCTCTCTCTCTCTCTCTCTGCCACAGCCACACACGACCAATGGCCTCCTTTGTTTGGATGTAATGTATTATTGCAGTCAGCAGGAATGTGATATTCTTGCCAGTATTTAATTACTAAACTTTGCTCCAAACTTCCCATCACAGACAATGTCGCTCATGGATCTCAGTCTGCCTTATTAAAAAAGGTGCTTTCTGACCTTCAATGATCATGAAGGACCAGCAAGTTCTACGGAAGAACAGACACCTGGATCAAGATACTCATAAATTAAAGGTGGGTGGGGGGGAATACAGTGGAATAAAAAAAGAAAAAAGAAATCCCAAATTGGACTAAAAGGGACTACACATTACCCTCTGAGGACGTCCGACCCTCCCCTCCTCTTGGCCCTGCTTGCTCTGGAGTCGATCTGCTTGGTGGGCTCGCTGTCCTCGGTGTCCACCACCTCTGCAGCGTCTCCAAGCTCGGCGCAGAGCGACACCAAGGCCACCAGAGCCACGACAAACTGCAGCCGCCGTCCTCTACACTTACTGTCCGGCATGTCCACTCTCAAGTGTATACAACTCCAGTGCTCGGTAGAATCAAAGTCTCCTAAAGTAGTTCCCCAGCCCCGTCGACCTCTGCAGTCTGGAGTCAAAGCTGCAAAACAATACAAAAAAAAAGTTTGGAAAAGACGCAGAGGAGAGAGAGAGCAGGAGATGCTGCGCAAAAAGAAAAAAACAACTCTGTTGCACTCTAAGAGGTGGCTGGTGTGATATCACTTCTACCATTATTAAGTTAGAAAATCATCCAGCTCAGAGTCGCAAAAGCATGCAGTGTAGGGATGATAATGTGCACAATTGCGCACGAGGGAATCGTTACTTTACCTTGTCTCCCGAACAGGAGATTCGCCTCAGACCCGACAGAGGACTACTTCACTCTTACTTGCAGGTATTGCTGAATAAACGTTTAGGAGAAAACTGCGGAGAAGGAGAAAAGTCACTCAAACCTTTTGCTGAGCTGCTATAAATAGATGCGCATCGTAACTTTTGGAGTCTGCTCGTGCGCATCCAGTTGTGTGTTGACTTTGCATAGATAAGTTAGAGGAGCTGATGCATTCCAGAGGATGAGAATGGCAAAACTCACGGTGTCTCTCCCTCACAGCAGAGCTCTTTCCTCATCCCTGTTCTTTCCCCAAAACTTTTTTTTCCCTTTCTTCCCCTGCTCTCGCGATACAAACGCATGAGTGCAAAAATGCACAAGTTAAGCTCTGGACCTCTAGCTTGGACTTTTACTGTTACAATAACATTGAAGTCAACCCAGATAAGTTTGGAAGAAGAAGATAGAGCACCCCAGAGTTAAATCATTAGTAATCTACTATGAGATGATTGCATTGTTAAAGACAATGCACCTGTTTACTTTTTACTGTAAACTGTGGCCACCTTCTAACAAGTACATTGTTAATACGTTGTAATTAATGGATTTATTAATGTTGATACATCATTTATTAATTCTTTATAGATCAGTTATAAGCCATAAATAAGAACAACTTATACCAAGTTTTTTTATTTATTCTTATCTGGTAGAAATTAGTTATAAATGTTGGTAGCCATTAATAAATGCTTATGGGTTTCTAACCTATCAAGTCTGCAGGTGTAAATGCTTAAATAGACACTTTCACAAAATAACATCATTGTCCCAGTGAATGAAATATTCTTCTTCATTTAGTGTTGAATGATGTCCTATACATATTTACACTGTGCATACTGTATGTTTTCAAGGAATTTTGTCCAGTGCAGTGATAGTTTTCACACGCACACTGCTTCAGGTCTGCAGCCACACCCAGCAAATATAGAGTCGGCCTGGCTCCTCTCTCAAGTATGCTATCACTCTAAAAACCTCTTGACACTGTATAATCCACAACCTTGGTTTCTACTATCAGCTTTTTTCCTTCTTTCTTTTCCTCAATATTATCATTCACATTCTCCTCTCATGCATGTCCAAACACAGCCTGAGCATGCACTTATTCATAGATTATATACTGATTTTGTACATTAGATTTGATAGTTTTTGATCAAGACAATAGTTACATGAAATATGATCACGACAGAGCTTTGCAAGTGCAAGGTTGAGACGAAACATTGGATCTGTTTTTGTTGACCCACACCACTGTGCCTCTGAGCCGCAAGCCCATTTTTTCACCTCTTTTGTAAAGAAAATGGCGGTGACCTGCCTAAGCTGCTCCAACCGGCGTCCCGACTTGTGTAGTATTTCATCTGGTGCTATATATATATATATATATATATATATATATATATATATATATATATATATATATATATATATATATATATATATATATATCATTAACTTCCACAACTTTTCTTTTCCATCCTCTAACACTCAGGTTGAGGCACGCATCTCCACTAGCCTCGCTGACATCTCCAGTTGGATGCCTGCCCACCAGCTCAAACTTAGTCTCAACAATACTGCGCTGCTTTTTTCCCCCTGGAAAGTCCTGCCCTGTGCAAGGCCTCTCCATCACTGCTGACAAGACCACGTTTACTCCTGAACAGACTGCCAAGTGCTTTGTCTGTTTGTCAAGACAACCAACTGTCAGGCAGCACCCAGAGAGCAACCACGGTGCAATACAGGTTTGCTCTTAATAACCGCCATATACTTTTTTAAATCTGTGTCCTTAAAAAGCTTCTTTATTTTTTCTATAGTCATGTCCTATTTGGGTTACTGCAGCTCTCTCTTTGATAACCTCCCGAAACACGCCCTGTAAACAAACCCCCAACCACATATTGGAAGCTGCTCCATTTTCAGTTTCATAAGTTTCTCAATTTACTCCCTGTGTAAACTCCCTTTCCTGCCTGGCCATGACCTTTTGTATGTAATTTGAAATTCTGATGCTTTCTGCTCTTTATACCTACACATCATGGTCCAGACTTTTTATTGCTGGCTCTTCCTGTGCAGCTCTCCTGGTCATCGCTTCACCCAGTCCCAACACATCTTTCTGCTAGCTGCATACTGTAATCGAGGAAGAAAACACAGCACCCTTTCACAATATGTTGCGTTACTTTCTTTTATGCGTGTTAATGAGCTCACTTCTGGATGGTAATATTCCAGATTTTTAAATGCTGATGACACAGTACTTTACTAATATGATCCAAATGCACACATTATTAACTATTACAGACTGTTGTAGAAAATTACAAATATCTTAACCATCATCTAGAGGTGAAAGAAGAATTCTGATCTTTTAAATAAGTGAAAGCACAGAAGTATTACCATGAACATTTATATATATATATATATATATATATATATATATATATATATATACTAAAATGAAAGTACTCATTATGCAGAATGGTCAATTTTAGAATAATGTACATTACATTATCACATTGTAATTGCATTAATGTGTTTAGCGTTGTAGCTGATTAAGGCAGGACTAATTTTAATTAATTAATATGCTGCTGGGTAGGTTGGGAAGTCTTATCTTATTTTATCTTGATGTATAAAAATACATTATAATTTATTTGTTGATAATCGTGTTATTAATCAGAATCTGCAAAGTTATCAAATATTGTAGTTTTTAAGGAGTAAAAATAACAATATTTGCCTCTTTTTTGTGGAGTAGAAGTATAAACTATCAGAACATTGAAATACTCATGTCAACTACAAGTAACTCAAAATTAAACTTAAGCACATTACATGAGCAAATGTACTAGTTAAGGAGTTTTTACCTAACCAAATTGATGACCAAAGGACAGAGGGTGTCTTATACTGTATAGATTATAAATTCCCTTGAGGCAAATTTGTGATTTGTGATATTGGGCTGTATAAACAAAATTGACTTGACTTGACTTTCCACTACTGCTATCACCTGTTATTCCTATCACCAAGAAGCAAAATCAGAAACTTTACAAGATTGATTCAAGATTCCTGTCAAACCTCCGCTGTGGATTTATTTATTTGGATGTATTGCTCTGTCACAGGCAATTTCCTTGACCTTCCATCATTGTACGTACTGTAGCAGCTGGTCACAGGAACAGTCTCTTCCATCATGCACTTTGTAAGCTAATTCCAAAACAAGACAGGAACTCAT